>OX608078.1:29757427-30256193 GCA_951509765.1 Sphenella marginata | reverse complement strand
GCCCACTATGTCGTTATCCCCAGTTTTTTTTGGAGGTGGTAGGGATCGATTCCATATAACCCCTAACCAAATTTCAGTGGTCTAACCTAAATACTTCCAGAGATATCGACTAAGAAGTATTTCATTCGTATGGGAGGTGCCACGCCCACTATGTCGTTATCCCCAGTTTTTTTTGGAGGTGGTAGGGATCGATTCCATATAACCCCTAACCAAATTTCAGTGGTCTAACCTAAACAGTTCCAGAGATATCGACTAAGAAGTATTTCATTCGTATGGGAGGTGCCACGCCCACTTTGTCGTTATCCCCAGTTTTTTTGGAGGTGGTAGGGATGGATTGCATATAACCCCTAACCAAGTTTCAATGATCTAACCTAAATAGTTCCAGAGATATCGACTAAGAAGTATTTCATTCGTATGGGAGGTGCCACGCCCACTTTTTCGTTATACCCAGTTGTTTTGGAGGTGGTAGGGATCGATCCCATATAACCCCTTTCCGAGTTTCAATGGTCTAACCTAAATAGTTCCAGAGATATCGACTAAGAAGTATTTCATTCGTATGGGAGGTGCCACGCCCACTTTGTCGTTATCCCCAGTTTTTTTGGAGGTGGTAGGGATCGATTGCATATAACCCCTAACCAAGTTTCAATGATCTAACCTAAATAGTTCCAGAGATATCGACTAAGAAGTATTTCATTCGTATGGGAGGTGCCACGCCCACTTTTTCGTTATACCCAGTTGTTTTGGAGGTGGTAGGGATCGATCCCATATAACCCCTTACCGAGTTTCAATGGTCTAACATAAATACTTCCGGAGATACGGACAATGGAAAATTCCATTTGTATGGGAGGTGCCACGCCCCCTATATATATCAAAATATTTTTTAGCCTGTGACCATCCCTGGAAGATGTACAGTGGGTGTGTAAAATTTGGTTACGATCAGTTTATAAGTTTAGGACGCAAGTCGATCTTTACCTACATACATACATACATATATATTTACATAATTTGAATTTTATATATATAGATTATTGCCTACCAAATTCGAATATTTTGAAAAAAGAGTATTAAAAACCGGTTTTCAAAAATTTTCTTTTGCCGTATTCGTTGGTAACGTTAGGGGGCCTTTCAAGAATTCAATTTTGACAAATTGTGTCAGGATGAATCGAAATTCAAAAGCTGATTTGATACCATATTGTAGGTAAATTTTAAGGCAATCACATTCTCCCCGATAACTAAATTAACGATAAATTTATTGAAATATATCGAAGTAAAAATGAAACCCGGGACCATCCCCATTCGTTTGATACCCATATTGTAGGGTAATATTTAGGTTTTCGAGAATTCGCATTTTGACCGATAACTCAGTTATCTATCAATTTATCGAAATATATCGAAGTCCAAATGAAACCTGGAGCTTTTCCCTTTCGTTTGATACCCATATTGTAGGGCAAGTTTAAGGTTTTTGGGCAATCACATTTTCACCGATAACTCATCATCGATACATTTATCGAAACCAATCGAAGTCTAAATGAAACCTGCGGCCTTCTCCTTTCGTTTTATACCCATATTATGGGGTAATGTTAAGATTTTTGGGCAATCACCGATAACTCAGATATCGATAAACTTATCGAAATATATCAAAGTCCAAAAGAAACCTGGAGCTATCCCATTTCGTTTGATACACATATTGTAGGGTAATATTAAGGTTTTCGGGCAATCGCATTTTGACCGATGACTCAGTTATCGATAAACTTATCGAAAAATATTGAAGTACAAATGAAACCTGGGGCCTTCCCCTTTCGTTTGATACCCATATTGTAGGCCATTTTTAAGGTTTTTGTGCAATCATATTTTGACCGATAACTCAGCTATGGAAAAATGTATCGAAATATATCGAAGTATAAATGAAACCTTTGGATCTCCCCTTTCATTTGATATCCATATTGCAGGGAAATTTTAAGATTTTTGGATTTTCTGACGTATAATTAAGTTATCGATAAATTTATCGAATTATATCGAAGTTTAAATGAAAAAAGGGGACTTCCTCTTTCGGTTGATACTCAAATTGTAGGAAAGTTTTGAGGTTTTAGGGCAACCTTATTTTCGCCGATAACTCTGTTATCGATTAATTTATCAAACAAATATCATCTCCATGAATCCTTCCAGGTCACAGAGAAAATGTGTACAAAGTTTCATACTGCTAGGTGCCTTAGTTTTGGCGTGAAAACGTAACAAACTTTGTTACTTTCCACATAGCGCGGCAGTGTACCTATGCAATTGATTTTTGATTTAGCAGACATTGAAAAAAAAGTAAACAAAAATTTTAGAAAGGCACGCTTAGTTTTTTTTTGACAAACTAAGTGAATTTTTCTTCATATAAATTTATTTAAAAAAAAAAATTTCATAGGTTCCTCCCTAAAAATTAGTATATCTTTTTTGTTCGATTTTGATAAAACAAAGTGCAAATCCCTTTCTAAGCTTCAAGCAGTATACTTGTGAAAGTCTCATCAAAATCCATTCCTTAGTTTCCGAGATCCTTAAGTTCAAACAGACAAACAGACAGACGATAATTCTAAAAATGGGTCAGATGAACTCTATAGTATTCCCCAAGTCACCCCCAGTAATTTTTTCAAAGAAATTTTCAATGTACAGACACGACCCTTCTAGAGATTTATTATAGTATAGATATGCTGATACACACATAAATATTTATTTAAATTTATTTAAGAAAAAAAATTTCATAGGTTCCTCCCTAAAAATTAGTATATCTTTTTTGTTTGTGGTCCGATTTTGATAAAACAAAGTGCAGATCCCTTTCTAAGCTTCAAGCAGTATATTTGTAAAAGTCTCATCAAAATCCATTGCTTAGTTTCCGAGATCCTTAAGTTCAAACAGACAAACAGACAGACGATAATTCTAAAAATGGGTCAGATGAACTCTATAGTATTCCCCAAGTCACCCCCAGTAATTTTTTCAAAGAAATTTTCAATGTACAGACACGACCCTTCTAGAGATTTATTATAGTACTAGCAGACCCGGCAGACGTTGTTCTGCCTGACCAGTGACTTCCCTAGAAATACATTTTCAAATATTTTTCTTTAACTTTTAACATTCCATTTATTGCAGTGCTTTAGGATATACAATGTTTGTGGCTTTAAAGTCTTTGGTATAAACAAATAAATTTTTTGGATGTCCAACTCAAAAAACGGATCTTTTGAACTCAATGGGTATGACAAAAACCATTATGCGCTGCTGAGCAGATGTATAGTTAGTACTTATTTAATTATATCCAATATCTACCTATAATACTCTGGATATGTATGAACGGCAATAACAAACAAAAAAAATTAAGTGCTTTGATTAAGATTTAAGAACGTTAAAATGTCACTAAAGCAAATACATTCAGGGATATAACAAATTGAAATATTACTTAGCTTGTGGTCTTGGAACTGCCCACTTTTCCAAAGAATTTACAAATGTAGCCTATGTACATATGTCGTACCCAACGAAGATTTTAACGTATTGGAAAAGTTTAAAACAGATCAACAGGTGCCACGCCCACATTTCCCAAATTATATAATTCTTGACCAAGGGACACACATATCCAAAAATCATTAGTTTAGACCAAAAATATTCAAAGTTATAATGATTTAAATTTTATATAGCCTGGGGGCGTGGCACAACAATCTTCTGAACCAATCTGGAAATTTAGAGAAGATCGACCATAAACTTTGAACTTATTGAAGTACAAACAAAACACAAAACATTTGGGCGTGGCACCGCCCACTTTTCCAAAATTATATACATCTTGACTAAAGGATACACATATCCAAAAATCTTTAATTTAGACCTAATATGTTCAGAGTTATGAAGAATTTAAATTTTATATAGCCTGGGGGCGTGGCACCGCCTACTTTTCCAAAAATTGATATAGCCTGAATCGTACACAACAATCTTCTGAACCAATCTTGAAAGTTTAAAAGAGATCGACCATAAACTTTGGACATTATTGAAGTACAAACAAAACACAAAAAATGTGGGCGTGGCACCGCCCACTTTTCCAAAATTACATAAATCTTGACCAAAGGACACACATATCCAGAAATCATTAATTTAGACCAAATATGTTCAGAGTTATGAAGAATTTAAATTTTATATAGCCTGGGGGCGTGGCACTGGCTACTTTTCCAAAAATTGATATAGCCTGAATCGTACAAAACAATTTTCTTAACCAATCTTGAAAGTTTAAAAGAGATCGACCATAAACTTTGGACATTATTGAAGTACAAACAAAACACAAAAAATGTGGGCGTGGCACCGCCCACTTTTCCAAAATTACACAAATCTTGACTAAAGGACACACATATCCAGAAATCATTAATTTAGACCAAATATGTTCAGAGCTACGTATGAAGAATTTAAATTTTATATAGCCTGGGGGCGTGGCACCGCCTACTTTTCCAAAAATTGATATAGCCTAAATCGTACACAACAATCTTCTGAACCAATCTTGAAAGTTTAAAAGAGATCGACCATAAACTTTGGACATTATTGAAGTACACACAAAACACAAAAAATGTGGGCGTGGCACCGCCCACTTTTCCAAAATTACATACATCTTGACCAAAGGACACAAATATCCAGAAATCATTAATTTAGACCAAATATGTTCAGAGCTATGAAGAATTTAAATTTTATATAGCCTGGGGGCGTGGCACCGCCTACTTTTCCAAAAATTGATATAGCCTAAGTCGTACACAACAATTTTCTTAACCAATCTTGAAATTTTAAAAGAGATCGACCATAAACTTTGGATTTATTGAAGTACAAACAAAACACAAAAAATGTGGGCGTGGCACCGCCCACTTTTCCAAAATTACATAAATCTTGACTAAAGGACACACATATCCAGAAATCATTAATTTAGACCAAATATGTTCAGAGCTATGAAGAATTTAAATTTTATATAGCCGGGGGGCGTGGCACCGCCTACTTTTCCAAAAATTGATATAGCCTAAATCGTACACAACAATCTTCTGAACCAATCTTGAAAGTTTAAAAGAGTTCGACCATAAACTTTGGACATTATTGAAGTACAAACAAAACACAAAAAATGTGGGCGTGGCACCGCCCACTTTTCCAAAATTACATAAATCTTGACCAAAGGACACACATATCCAAAAATCATTAATTTAGACCAAATATGTTCAGAGTTATGAAGAGTTGTAGTTTTATATAGCCTGGGGGCGTGGCACCGCCCACTTTTCCAAAAATTAATATAGCCTATGCTTTAACCGATGATCCCAAGAATATACTGTGAAAATTTCATAAAAATCGGTTGAGTACTTTGGACGCCCATAAAGGACACACAGACACACAGACACACAGACACGCAGACACACAGACACACAGACACACATTCATTTTTATTTATAAGATAGATATGCTGATACACACATAAATATTTATTTAAATTTATTTAAGAAAAAAAATTTTATAGGTTCCTCCCTAAAAATTAGTATATCTTTTTTGTTTGTGGTCCGATTTTGATAAAACAAAGTGCAGATCTCTTTCTAAGCTTCAAGCAGTATATTTGTGAAAGTCTCATCAAAATCCATTGCTTAGTTTCCGAGATCCTTAAGTTCAAACAGACAAACAGACAGACAATAGTTTTAAAATCGGGTCAGATGAACTCCATAGCATTCCCCAGGTCATCCCCAGTCATCTTTTCAAAGAAATTTTCAATGCACAGACACGACTTTTCTAGAGTTTTATTAAAGATATGCTGATACCCACATAAATATTTATTTAAATTTATTTAAGAAAAAAAATGTCATAGGTTCCTCCCTAAAAATTAGTATATCTTTTTTGTTTGTGGTCCGATTTTGATAAAACAAAGTGCAGATCCCTTTCTAAGCTTCAAGCAGTATATTTGTGAAAGTCTCATCAAAATCCATTGCTTAGTTTCCGAGATCCTTAAGTTCAAACAGACAAACAGACAAACAGACAAACAGACAAACAGACAGACAATAATTCTAAAAATGGGTCAGATGAACTCTATAGTATCCCCCAAGTCACCCCCAGTCATCTTTTCAAAGAAATTTTCAATGTACAGACACGACCCTTCTAGAGATTTATTATAGTATAGATATGCTGATACCCACATAAATATTTATTTAAATTTATTTAAGAAAAAAAATTTTATAGGTTCCTCCCTAAAAATTAGTATATCTTTTTTGTTTGTGGTCCGATTTTGATAAAACAAAGTGCAGATCCCTTTCTAAGCTTCAAGCAGTATATTTGTGAAAGTCTCATCAAAATCCATTGCTTAGTTTCCGAGATCCTTAAGTTCAAACAGACAAACAGACAAACAGACAGACAATAATTCTAAAAATGGGTCAGATGAACTCTATAGTATTCCCCAGGTCATCCCCAGTCATCTTTTCAAAGAAAATTTCAATGTACAGACACGACCCTTCTAGAGATTTATTATAGTATAGATAGATATGCTGATACCCACATAAATATTTATTTAAATTTATTTAAGAAAAAAAATTTCATAGGTTCCTCCCTAAAACAAAGTGCAGATCTCTTTCTAAGCTTCAAGCAGTATATTTGTGAAAGTCTCATCAAAATCCATTGCTTAGTTTCCGAGATCCTTAAGTTCAAACAGACAAACAGACAGACAATAATTTTAAAAATGGGTCAGATGAACTCTATAGTATTCCCCAGGTCATCCCCAGTCATCTTTTCAAAGAAATTTTCAATGTACAGACACGACCCTTCTAGAGATTTATTATAGTATAGATAGATATGCTGATACCCACATAAATATTTATTTAAATTTATTTAAGAAAAAAAATTTCATAGGTTCCTCCCTAAAAATTAGTATATCTTTTTTGTTTGTGGTCCGATTTTGATAAAACAAAGTGCAGATCCCTTTCTAAGCTTCAAGCATTATATTTGTGAAAGTCTCATCAAAATCCATTGCTTAGTTTCCGAGATCCTTAAGTTCAAACAGACAAACAGACAGACAATAATTCTAAAAATGGGTCAGATGAACTCTATAGTATCCCCCAAGTCACCCCCAGTCATCTTTTCAAAGAAATTTTCAATGTACAGACACGACCCTTCTAGAGATTTATTATAGTATAGATTATTCATTTGTCGGAACCAGCGAGAGCGGAAGAATACTTCGTATAGCTCCCATACAATCCATTGTACCGATACGCGGGTTTCGGCATATAACTCTTGGAACTAAAAAGCTAGAAACGCGAAATTTTGCAGGTTCATTTCATAATATACGCATAACGTGAGTAGTCAAAATCACCCAGATCGGACCAACATAACATATAGCTCCCGATAGTTTCGAGAAATGGGTTTTGGGCTATAAAGTTTGCAGTTAAGAAGCTGGGAACATGAAATTTTTCAGGTTTGGTACTTATTACGTATGTGATGTTTGTAGTGAAAATCATACAGATGTAGGTCCGATCTCCCATACAATCTATTGCACCGATAAATGTGGTTTGGGTTATGTATATTTAAATTAACAGTTTTGAAGGGTTTGTGCGGTAATCGTTAACGTGGGCTACCGAGCGCTAATACACAACCAAAAATGTTGGGATATGTATCAGAAGACGCGCTTTGGTCCCAGGCGCATGAATATAACTCCGCTGAACCAATATTTTTAGTAGTTTGCGAGATATTTGCAATCAAAGTTCACAATTTTCTGTCATTTTCATGTGGTTGTGCAACAAACAAATTACACTGTGAGAAAAATATGCAAAAGTGTGCGTACCGTGGCACGTGGCACGTTCCCAGGGTTTTTTTTTAAGCGCGGCCGAATTCTACCAATGCTGAAAGGTATTCTGCACATAAAAAACATGGATCGGGTCCCGAAATCAGAATTTGACCTGGGTAATTTTTCTGTTTTTCGCAAATATTTTCCAAAATAATGACATATTCATGCTCCCGGGACCGAAACGGGTCTTTTGATACCCCTCCCGACATTTATGGACGCGTATTAGCACTCGGTAGTCCACGTAAACGATAACCGTTTGTGCCAATTGTAAGTAACTATCGGACGCCTAAAAAAGTTATGCATATTCATGAAAGGTATAAGGACCTTTCCTTTCTTGTTTTTCTTTAATATCAATTCACATCTTTATTTTATTTTAATTAAATAGATTTTAGGTTACTTTGCTTTGGGAAAGTTTAGTTAATTTGAACTTTATTTTCACACAAAGTTTAATCAATCTATCACAAGCACTTCAACTTAATATTACTCACCAAAAAATTTGTAAAATTTTTTTAAAACTTGCTAAATCTGCGTCAATGGGAACTCTTGGTTTCGTTTAAAGCTGTCCTAAAGATTTTAATGATCCATATCTCACCGTGAGTCCAGCGTATTGAGTCAGTGCAGAAACAATTCTTGATATTTGTCGTACGGGGTTTTTCTTATTGATTTGCCATCTCTGGAAAATCGCAGAATACTGCTTCTGGTAATGTTCCTGCATAAGCTGATTCTCGGCGAGGTTGACTCCTGTGAGCTGCCAAGCCGACTTATCTTTGCCGTTCCAGCTAGGGTGTCCCGGCAGTACGTGCCTTTTCATCTACCCTTTTGTCGTTTAAATTTTATCAAAAGTGATCCTTTGCGGGTTTGATGCCTGAACTATAATGACTTGTATTAGAACCGAATGTTCGTTTGCTGTCTTACATAATGCAAATACTTTCAAGTCTCACCTGATATTAAATAAAATTATTTTTTTTAGTGTTATTTAATGTATACTTGGGGTGTATAATGAAATCCCGACACACATAATCCGGAACTACAAAATCCCGAAACACTTAATCCCGACAGGACCAAATCCCGATCTATCATAATACCGACACGACCAAATCCAGACAAGAAATCCCGACAAAAAATCCAGACAAAATATAAAAAATTTTTTGGGAGCACCACACAATCCCGACTTTCAAAATCCCGACACGACTTAATCCAGACAATTTTCAAAAACTCCGACAACACAAAATCCAGACATAACAAAATCCCGACATAACGAAATCCAGGCAAGACAAAATACAGACATAAGGCATTACAGACAATTCAAAATCCCGACATCAGTAAATCCAGAAACACACAATCCAGACAATGCTTACCATAATTTTTCTTTAGAGTGAAAAAACAAAAACAGCGGATATTTTTAAAAGTTTGCGAGATATTTGCAGTTAAAGTTCAAATTTTTCAGTCATTTTCATGTGGTTGTTGTAATCACAAATTACCCTGTGAGAAAAGAGTGGCAAACGTGGCACGCGGAAGGACATCACCGTGGCGGTAGCCACGGCTATGGCACACACCCGGAGTTGGAATGGCGTAGCCCAGGGTTATTTTTTGAAGCGCGGCCAAAGGCCGCCAATGCGGAAAGGTTGTCTCCACATATATATCATGGATCACGCCCTAAATTGGGGATCTGACTTGGGCCAATTTTCAGTTTTTCACTTATAAATTTTCACTGAAACAAAATATTGCTTTTCCCCCTTCGGATTATTGTTACGGAGGTCAAGACTTTTGTCAAGTCTTTTGATACCTCTCTCGAGATTTTTTAAAAATTAATTTTTATATTTTGTCTGGATTTTTTGTCGGGATTTCTTGTCTGGATTTGGTCGTGTCGGGATTATGATTGGTCGGGATTTGGTCGCTTACCATAATTTTTCTTCAGAGTGAAAAAACAAAAACAGCGGATATTTTTAAAAGTTTGCGAGATATTTGCAGTTAAAGTTCAAATTTTTCTGTCATTTTCATGTGGTTGTTGTAATCACAAATTACCCTGTGAGAAAAGAGTGGCAAACGTGGCACGCGGAAGGACATCACCGTGGCGCTAGCCACGGCTATGGCACACACCCGGAGTTGGAATGGCGTAGCCCAGGGTTATTTTTTGAAGCGCGGCCAAAGGCCGCCAATGCGGAAAGGTTGTCTCCACATATATACCATGGATCACGCACTAAATTGGGGATCTGACCTGGGCCAATTTTCAGTTTTTCACTTATAACTTTTCACTGACACGACCAAATCCCGACCAATCAAAATCCCGACACGACCAAATCCCGACCAATCATAATCCCGACACGACCAAATCCAGACAAGAAATCCCGACAAAAAATCCAGACAAAATATAAAAATTAATTTTTAAAAAATCTCGAGAGAGGTATCAAAAGACTTGACAAAAGTCTTGACCTCCGTAACAATAATCCGAAGGGGGAAAAGCAATATTTTGTTTCAGTGAAAAGTTATAAGTGAAAAACTGAAAATTGGCCCAGGTCAGATCCCCAATTTAGGGCGTGATCCATGGTATATATGTGGAGACAACCTTTCCGCATTGGCGGCCTTTGGCCGCGCTTCAAAAAATAACCCTGGGCTACGCCATTCCAACTCCGGGTGTGTGCCATAGCCGTGGCTACCGCCACGGTGATGTCCTTCCGCGTGCCACGTTTGCCACTCTTTTCTCACAGGGTAATTTGTGATCACAACAACCACATGAAAATGACAGAAAAATTTGAACTTTAACTGCAAATATCTCGCAAACTTTTAAAAATATCCGCTGTTTTTGTTTTTTCACTCTGAAGAAAAATTATTGTAAGCATTGTCTGGATTGTGTGTTTCTGGATTTACTGATGTCGGGATTTTGAATTGTCTGTAATGCCTTATGTCTGTATTTTGTCTTGTCTGGATTTCGTTATGTCGGGATTTTGTTATGTCTGGATTTTGTCTTGTCGGAGTTTTTGAAAATTGTCTGGATTAAGTCGTGTCGGGATTTTCAAAGTCGGGATTGTGTGGTGCTCCCGGGTGATGTCCTTCCGCGTGCCACGTTCGCTACTCTTTTCTCACAGGGTAATTTGTGATTACAACAACCACATGAAAATGACAGAAAAATTTGAACTTCAACTGCAAATATCTCGCAAACTTCTCAAAATATCCGCTGTTTTTGTTTTTTCACTCTAAAGAAAAATTATGGTAAGCATTGTCTGGATTATGTGTTTCTGGATTTACTGATGTCGGGATTTTGAATTGTCTGTATTGCCTTATGTCTGTATTTTGTCTTGTCGGGATTTCGTTATTTCGTGAAGCTGTTATGTCTTGATTATGTCTTGTCGGAGTTTTTGAAAATTGTCAAGATTAAGTCGTGTCGGGATTTTTAAAGTCGGGATTATGGCGTGCTCCCCCACGGTATGCACACTATTTCACTTTGTTTCCTCAGCCTAATGTGTGAAACTTTTACTGCAAATATCTCGCAAACTTTTAAAAATATCCGCTATTTTTGTGTTCCCACTCTAAAGAAAAATTATAGTAAGCATTGTCTGGATTGTGTGTTTCGGGATTTACTGATGTCGGGATTTTGAACTGTCTGTATTGCCTTATGTCTGTATTTTGTCTTGTAGGCATTTCGTTATTTCGGGATTTTGTTATGTCTGGATTGTGTCTTCTCGGAGTTTTTGAAAATTGTCTGGATTAAGTCGTGCGGGGATTTTCAAAGTAGGGATTATGGCGTGCTCCCGTATACTTGATTCAATTGCTAATTTTCATTTTATTTTATTTGGTATTGTTTAAGAGACATGAGCTACGGTTATTTCATTTGCATTGCATGCTATTATAATTCGCAATCAGCTTATAAAATATTTCGTAAAATATAGCTTATGTATTAGAAAGCCAAAGTGTGGTTTTTCATAGGGAAAATGAGGAAGCTAATCGCGCCATGCCTCACAGGCCACAGTGCTCGACAGCAATAATACATACCCTTTCGTTCTCCAAAGAACAATTTTGAACATTTGGGCAAACACGGTCGTCAGAACCTGAGCCAAATGAATAAATACAATTTGAGCAACACGGTCATCAGAGCCTGAGCCAAATAAACAATAAAATAAAATATTAAAAATAAATTAAAGAAAACTACTCGCCTTCTCTAGAGCTTAGACATGTACATATATATGTAATTCACTTTACTTTGTATTTTGTGCAGGTAATCATTATGAGTTAAATAATAATTAATTACACAGTGCAACAGCCATTTTACACTTTTGAAGCGAGATTGTTTATCTGGTAGAGTTATAAACTAAACGCGTTTTAAAAATTTTGTAACACCCCCAAAATCTGGTTTGAAGCAAGGTTTATAAATACAGGTTGCGTCGTCAGAAGCTTGGTGTGTTTGCTATTGTTGTTGAAATTTGTTTCAGATGTCAAATGGCTATCAACTCGGTTTGGTTTGTTTACAAATAAACACAAGCAAAACAGAAAAAATTTCTAAATGAAAAAATTTCAAAAAAAAAAAGTTTTACTTTTAATTGGTGTGCGTCCAATTTCTGTTTCTTACTTATTTTTTTGCTAGTTTTACATAAAATTTGGAGAAAACTTTCAAAACAAATCCAAATTAAGTTTTTGCACGACTTTGAATGTTTGGAATCAAAATGGCTGTTGGCTTTGACAACAATTTGTCATCTGAAAATCAATAAAAAACAGAAAAAAGCAGAAAAAAAAATTAAACAGCTGTTCAATTGCTGTCACCTGTCTTACTTCACGATGGTTTGAGGGCCAGAAACCGTTTTTTCAGAGTGTATTCAATTTTTTTTTTTTTTGTGGCACTGAGTTATTATTGTTTGATCAATATTTTTTTGATTGAGGAATAGTAATTATTAATATTTGTAGACCTTTATCTTCTCTTTAAATTATTTAAATCATCAATAATAATTATATCTCGATTTAAATGTTTTTGATCGCGGATAGTTATTTAATTTGATTTTAATAAATTTTACTTAATCATAACCATTATATTTATTTTGATTTTTATTATTTTCCTCAGCCGTAATCATTATCTAAGGTTTTTATAAATTTTTCTTCGACAATTTTCCTAAAACATAAGTATTATTATTTGGCGACCTTTCTTCTTGTTTATTTATGTATTTGAAGCCGGCTTGAGGTCCGAAATAAATTTAAGGACAAATCATACACACAACTAAAAAGATTACCGATGGGATCGTCAACCTCTCCAGTAATTGCAGACATCGTGATGGAAAAACTGTTAGACAACGCAACAAAAAAGATGACACGAGTACCTAGAAGACGAAGTAAAAAGTACACTTGACACACTAAACTCGTTTAATAGACATATAAAATTCACAACGGAACTTGAGGACGACGGAAAACTTCCATATCTTGACTCGATTGTCATTAGAAAAGGCAATGAACTCAAGTTAAAGTGGTACAAGAAACCATTAGCAACTGCACGAATCATCAATTTTCATTCAAATCACCCGAAAACGATGATAATGAGTACAGCAATGGGCTGTATTAAACGAATGTTAAATATATCGGACGACTCGTACCACAACGAGATTAAAAACGAAATAAAATTACTGTTAAGAAGCAATGATTTTCCCGACAACATCATTAATACCCTTATAAGAAGATATGAAGGAGAGCGCGATTCCGAAAGAATAAAGACACCGAAAATATTCAAGGCAGTAACTTACGTACCGAAACTGTTGGAGCGCTTAGCAAAGTCGGATTGCTATGACAGGGAAGAAATAAAAGTAGCCCATAAACCGACAAACACCTTAAAAACTATATTCAATAGAACAAAATCGGTGATTCCAGACACCGAAAAAAGCAATGTAGTATACCAAATCCCTTGCAATGGAAAAAACTACGAACCATGTCACAGCATATATGTGGGTACAACGAAAGGAAAATTAAAAACTCGACTAGCACAACACAAATCGGACTATAAATATTGCCACCATACAAACAACCAAAAAACAGCACGCATGACCCACTGTACTGAATATGCCCACTCACCAAACTTCGACAGAGCAACCGTTCTTCAACAAGAACAACACTACAGCAAAAGATTTACGCTGGAAATGCTGAACATCATAAACACACCGACCGACATACGAATGAACTACAAAACGGACGTAGATAACTGCGCTCACTTGTACAGGCACTTGTTGACAAATAGACAAAACAGTAAACAATTCCATGTCAGCAGGTGCAGACGCGAATTAAATGTATGCAATTTAATGTTTTTTATGTTTAATATGTAAATGTTAAATTATTATTAAGTGTTATATTTTGTATTTTTAGTTACTCACCCTGAAGACGATTACCGTGTGTAATCGAAATATATCGGTTAAAAACAAAAAATGTTGGGTTTATAATACAATTTTCGGACCTCAAGCCGGCTTCAAATACATATATAATTATTATTTTTTATTTTTTTATTTTAAAATTTTTGCTCATGCATAATAATTATATTATGATTTTTATTTTTTTACTCAGAAATAATAATTATAGCTTGATTTTTATTTGTATTGTTCATGATAAAACTCAAAATGTCATATCTCCTGAACTATGGTGAATTTCGGCCCGAAAACTGAAGTGTTTAATTCTATAGATAAATCATGGAAAAATTGTTCATAAATGGAGGAAAATGGGTATGAAAATATGCATGTACGTATTATCATAAGATGAAAGGCACATTTTAAATCAGACCGTCTCCCATTTTGATGAAATGCACAAGGGTACATTTTACCTATTTGGACTGAACCTCATGTTTTGAAATTGCATTTTCTAGGAATTGTGTGTGTGGCAAATTAGTGAAATATTTGAAAATTGGCGGTAATGGCTATTTTCAAGCTGTGATTACTACGGGATGGGTCAACCGATTTCATAGGTTTTTATACCAATAGAAATGTATTTAAATCAGCTTACGAAAACATACACTGTAAACTTTTTGTATTACACTGAAAATATTTCCTGTTCAGAATAATATTTTTAACTGGTGACACCCTTCATCCTTGCTTAGGGTTTTTTGATAAACATTTTTTTTTAGAAAGGTGTGTATTAGGCATGGGACTATTCGAATAAAAATTATTCGAATAAATAAAACTTTTATTCTGCGGGTACAAAAAATTCGAATAGGATTTATTCGATTTTTTTTATTCGTTTATTCGAATAGTATTATTTGTTTATTCGAATATCACTATTCGAATATTTTTGTTAATAGATGTTTAAAACGATATTCGCTGTTTTTTTTGCTTGTACCTATGAGCGTGCATTTATGTTTTGCATGTATGTATGTATGTTTGCGTGTACAAGTGTGTGCCCAAGCAGTAACAATATTTCTTTCATTATTCGAATAGTGGTAACGAATAGTTGTATTTATTCGGTCAATGGTGGTTGAATAGTTTTTGGCTTATTATCTTAATAATTAAATAGCTATTTGTACTGTGTTGTGGGAACAATAAAATACAATTATTGGTAATAATTGAAGCTATAAAGTTACTATACATAAATATGTATTTGTACAGTTACATTTGTTTGTTTATTCAGTTACATTTGCTTGGTAGGTTTTGTGCTAGGGCTTCAAGCAAGAGATGCCAGGGCCAAAATTCATTATGTATGTATACTGCTTATTATGGTAAGAAAAGGACGGGTTTGTGCTGATTTTTCATGTTAACATGTGTAAATAGTTTAATTTGCGTAAAGCAACATACACAAAATAATACTACCTGATTCCTATTTTTTGTTAAATATCTACTCATATAAATGTACTTACATACATATGTATGTATGTAAGTATGTAGGTATAGTCATGGAAATTTGCGAACTCTTTGTATGTATGTAAGTGCATTTATATGAGTATTTAACAAAAAAAAAATAGAATAAAAAAATATTTTTAATTTAAAATGTTTTTAAAATGAACTAAAAACTGCAAAATAATTTCTCCTCTGCCTACATAGATTTTTCACCACGTAGAGCTTGTCCTGAATATATATTAGTGGGAATTCTCATAGGCATTACAGTACTTGGCAAGATTGATATGTATAAAAACATTTAGCGCTTGCTATATCGTGAAAAGATGATCTTTTTTAGGAAAGCTCATATCGGTAGTAAGATTTTTAGAAACTAATGTGAACCATCTATAGCGTGCGCCAACGTTTTTATACATATCAATCTTGCCAAGTACTGTAATGCCTATGAGAATTCAGCACAAGCTCTACGTGGTGAAAAATCTATGTAGGCAGAGGAGAAATTATTTTGAAGTTTTTAGTTCTTCGGCGCCATCTGCATTAAATATGCGTTTTCACATGCAGATGGCGCCGAAGATTAACTATCGAGCATCATGCTATAATCCACTAATGTGCAGATGGCGCCGAAGACTAACTAACGAACGTCATGCTATAATCCACTACTTCCTCTAATATCTGTGGCAACAAGACTAAACGACTAAACTCAAGATAGGACGATAAATGGGATTTATGAAATTAATCAATATTTTTGATTTTTTTTCCGTATAATGCATTGTTAGCGAAGCCTGAACGATGATGAAAATTGCAAAACCCCAGGTCAACTGCAAGTTAGTTCAAAATCCAAAACAAAATCTCTGGAAATAAAACTTTTCAAATATCTTTACCCGTGCGCCACCAATATTTTTTTTTTGTTATATTGTGTGGGGGCAGAAAACTAAACGATGATGAAAATTTCAAGATTCTACCTCAACGGGAAGTTCGTTGAAAAACGAATTAATCGACACCGAAAACATTTCTTAAATAGATCGACTCACGCGCCACCTAGCGGGACCAATTTTTTGTTGAGCATTTGGAAATTTATTAGTAGCACACACGTAAAATATCAGCCAAATCGGTCCATAATTACGATTTTGAGTTTTTATTACCACGAGCTCAGCCCCACATAGCGGAATTTTTTTTTCTGAAAAATTTCTTATCATTGTAGTAATACATGTTCCGAATTTCATCCAAATGATAAAAATCTATTAACAAAAATATTCGAATGGTACTATTCGAATAAACGAATAATACTATTCGAATAAAAAAATTCGAATAAATACTATTCGAATTTTTTGCAACGAATATTTTTATTCGTTTATTTGAATAGTGTTTATTCGAAAAAAATCCCACTCCTAATGCATATACATTAGGGCGGGTCGATTTGTATGGCCCCAAAAAAATCACAGGGGCACATGGCGATGATGGTTATTAGGATCATTTTAAGCATTTTTGCCGAAAAAACTATAGGTCAAACATGAATTTCGAGCTAGCAGTATTTTCGATCAATTTTTTTCTTCTTCAAAAAGTGATTCACCGCGTTGAAAATTAACATAAATCATTTTCTATATGCATCTGGGTATTTTTGTGGTCTAGGAATCCATATCCACTGTTAATTTGTGCTTTTGACGCTAGAAGGCGCTTTCGCTGTTCTTTTGATTTGATTCTAAATAATTTTTTCGAAATCTGCAGTATGTTTCAGAAATCTATGAAATTTGGCTTTCCCATAAACTAAACAAATATCAGCGTATGTTTTCGTAAGCTGATTTAAATATACATTATTCTAATGGTACAAAATCCTATGAAATCGGTCGACCCACCCCGTAGTAATCACAGCTTGAAAATAGCCATTAATGCCAATTTTCAAATATTTCAGTATTTGTACCCTTATGCAAAATTTAATTCATTTCATTTTCATCAGGGGCCTAAATTCCTAATAGTTTGAGATTTGAGTTTCTGAGTAAAAAAATAAAAATCACAGGGTAATTATTATGCGTGAGAGAAAACTTTAAAAATATATGTTTGAGGAAAATTGATAAAAATCAACGGTAATGATTATTCTTGAAATCGAAGATAATGATTATGATTGAAGAATAATTTATAAAAATCATAGATAATGATTACGGCTGAAAAAAATAGTTAAAATTACAAGAGATAATGATTAAGTAAAATTTATTAAAATCAAATATACATAATAGCCATCCGCGATCAAAAATATTTAAATGGAGATATAATTATTATTGATGATTTAAATAATTGAAATCAAAGCTTAATAATAAAATTAAGATCAAGAAATTTTACTCAAGTTTTAATGATTATCTTTGATCGATATGAATAAAACTCAAAAAATAAAAATCATTGCAGATTCACACAGTTTATATAATAACAAATGCAATGGTGTACTTAGAATTGCTTTGCAATGTTTAGATTTTTTGATCGAAATAATGAAGAATAATCAATTTTTTCCGTCCATGACTTTGTGTTAGTCGATCGTAATTGCTTGTCGACTTTAAATAAATAAATAAAAATGGTTTACGTTCTATTCAACATGGACCATCGTAAGATTTGTGAAGGCTTGCGTACGGCTCTCTACACTTCTTGTTATTTCAGTTATTGCCCCATCAAGGGACCTAAAATTAATAATATTTTATTATATTTAAAGGAAATTTTCACTGGCAGTAAATATAAGTTTAAAAATGAAAACGACTCATACCAGTTAATTGTAATGAATCCCAAAGTCGAAGATAGCGGCAAATACACTATAGAAATAGGAGGCATATCAAGTACAGCATTTTTGAACGTCGAAGAAGCAGATCCGAGTTACACGTTTACAAAAGCACTAAAGAAAAAGCTGGAAGGGTTTACGAAACATGAAACCACGTTAGAATGCGGCGTTAGTAGCAGTATGGCCAATGTCATTTGGTTTAAGGACAATATAAAAATCGAAGCGGATAATAACCGCTTCCTCATATCAAAAGACATAAATGGTAATCTTAGGCTTACAATAAAAGAATCTGTAATTGATGATGCAGGCCTATACCGGTGCCAACTAGATAAGCAGTCAGACAAGACTGAGTGTAGCGTTAAAATTGTCGAATATCCGTATAAATTTGTAAAGGTTTTGAAATCTCTCCAATGCATTGAGAAAGACAGTATCACATTGTCATGTGAAATTGATGATGCTGCTGGCGAAGTTCAATGGTGGCGAGGAGATGAAGAAATTAAGGGTGATAAACGTTTACAAATCATTAAGGAAGGACGGAAACGAAAGCTTATTATCAAAGATTGCAAAATTAGTGACGCCGGTATGTTTAGATGTACCACGAATGCTGATAAAACTGAAGCAGAAATTGTAATTAATTGTAAGTATACTCTTTTTTGTGTAGATTTAAGAGGCGATTCTGTGCTCTTGAAATTATGTCAATCTTGATAAATATTCAGGAAAAAAATATTTTTATCAAGTGTTTTGAATTCTGCGTAAAAAAAAATTATTAAAAATTAATTTGAATAAAATTAAATTTGGCTTTGACGCAAAATTCAAAAACACTTGATACAAATAATTTTTTCTTTATTATTTATCAATATAGACAAATTTATCAAGAACACAGAATTGGTTATTTTATAATATTTTAAAATTAATCAAAATAATTTTACCCTATATGCCTAGGAGTATATAGCATAGCTGTATCCATATCGAACAGTTTCTCAAATCAACATTATGTTAAATACTTTCATCGATACCCAATAAGCAAAATACGTTTATTATAAGCTTACTTTAAACTTGCTTTTGTAAGCTTTTCGTTTGGAAAACGTTTACTATAATCATTGTAAAACGTTTGGAAAACATTGTCGACTCAACGAAAGTGATCCCTTTTTAAATAATTGGAATTGAGGCTTGGAAAATAATGTTTAATAAACGTTTTATTCAATGTACAGTAAGGGTTTGTTGAAAACTGATTGATAAAACTCCAATTTGGGCAACAACGGTGAAAACGGGCCAATAGCCTAACGAATATGTTGTGGGATTTTGCTGCGAAGGTTGCTGGTTCGAATCCTTACCATTTCCTTAACTTTTTTTTTTTAATTAATTATTTAAATATTATGTATGTTTTATAATAAATTCTTATTTGGTGCAAGAGGAGATAAAGGGCCAGTTTTTGTGTGCTGCTTGCAATTTTTTATGCAGTCTGCTTCTGCAAGGCAAATATGTGCATTTTTTCTGAGAAGCCTGAGGGTGTCAGCGTTTTAAAAAACCTTTTCAAATAATTTTTCAAGTTGCCTGTAGCGGGGTTCGAACCTAGGTCCTTCTGTGTGGTAGGCCAGCTGCACTACCGTCACACCACGATGCCCATATAACAAAATCAATATAAATGAAGCATATAAAATTTCAAACATTACTTTTGAAAACTGAGAAATTTTGCACCTCTCTGAGAGTTCACCTCAACGTATTTCTCCAAGGCTACCACAAACCCGTTGGGAAAACATTAACTTTTTACGCTTGGAAAATATTGTTTAACACTAGAGTACACGCGCCTTTTTTTTACACTAACGCACGCGTGGCCTACTATGGTAGACCATTTTAAAATAGCAATACAAAATTTTTTCATTACATATTACTGAGACTAATGATTGAAAGCGTATTTAAATTTATTTAAAAGAATAATTTAAGCTTTAATTTATCCATAGAAAACAACGTTGTAAAATTAAAGCCAATTTTGTTCTATAATAGTAAAAAATACCAAAACTTGTACTTTTGAGACCAATGATTACAATTTTTTTCTTACATTATTAAATTTATCAAAAACCTATTTTTGTGACATTTATTACACATCACAGCCGGTTGATTAGGACAAATCCATTTGTTGCACGTTTTTCACCACTTTTTTGATGATTGATTTCTTGCTGCTATGGTAGTCCCGAACTTTTTCGCTAATCTTCAGAAATATGTGTACGAGTAGAAAGCTCTCACGGTAGTGACTTGACGACAAATTTAATGCATAGGGCTTTCCTGGAACTACTCCGCTCTAACATACAAAATTGTTAAGTTATCAACTAAAATATACCAATGGTCTACTATAGTAGGCCGCGCGTGCACTCCAGTGTTAATAAACTAGCTTACTTCTTTGTTTATTGGGTACAATAGTGGCACAGTTATGATGTCACAAACCGGTCAGATGGCTCATCTAAAGACAACTATTCATGCCATGAGAAAGAATTGGCAGCGGAAACCTAAATTTGTTTACTCATTCAAAAATAAAAGTTTACTCCGGTAATAATGTAGCTTAGTAGACACCAAAAGGCCCGAACAAAAACCGTCCCATGTGGTATCTTCACCTGCGTATCCATGCCAGGGGCCGTACCGCGTTTCCCGTTAACTGAATACTCGTTTCGTAACATTGCTTATTTGGTATCGGTTTATACGTGAACGCACAATACACGTGGTAATTTGGTATTGTGATTCCAGTGAACGCACTCAAATAGTTGTCAAAACAAAAAAAATAATTCGAAAGCAAAAATGCTTTCGAACAGAAATTGAAATACAATTTTTTTAAACAACAAAGCCGCCTCAATTGTGCAGCCTCCAGGCTGTGGATTGATTGAGTGCTTCAGGGCCGCGCTTGAAAGACGCAAAATCATGGCGAAAGGATGACCACCAAAATTTCATTTTTTATTATACCTTTCATGAACATGAAATGGTATTATAACTTTGGTCCGATGTTTGTAAGTATGAGAAGAAGAAGAGATAGACCCACCATTAAGTATACCGAAATGATCAGGATGATAAGCTGAGTTGATTTAGCTATGTCCGTCTGTCCGTCTGTCTGTTTGAACGCAAACTAGTCCCTCAATTTTAGACCTATCTCGATGAAATTTGGTATATGGCCGCCATTTTGCATGGGATTAATCATTTGTCGGAACCAGCCAGATCGGACCGATACAAAGCATAGCTCCCATACAATCGATTGTTCCGATAAACGGGTTTTGGTCTATAAATCTTGCAATTAAAAAGCTAGGACCGCAAAATTTTGCACTTTTATATATTATATAGTGAAAATGACTCAAATCGGACCAACCAAACATATAGCTCCCATATAATCCATAGTTTCGATAAATGGGTTTTGGGCTATAGATTTTGCAGTTAAGAAGCTAGGAACGTAAAATTTTGCAGGTTTGGTACTTATTATATATGTGATGTGTGTAGTGAAAATCATACAGATCGGACTAACATAACATATAGCTCCCATATAATCGATAGTTTCGATAAATGGGTTTTGGGCTATAGATTTTGCAGTTAAGAAGCTAGGAACGTAAAATTTTGCAGGTTTGGTACTTATTACATATGTGATGTGTGCAGTGAAAATCATACAGATCGGACTAACATAACATATAGCTCCCATCAGGGCCGTGCGCAGGAATTGGCCTTGGGGGGGGTTTAATTTAGATTTGCATTCGCATACATATTTCAATAAGTTAAACATATTTGCTGAAACAGATACCTAGACCCATATATCAAAAATTTAAATGTTCTTTAACTTTCCTGAATTTGCATACTCTGATGCCTAAAACAACTATGAGCTTCTTTCAGAGCCCAAATGGAGCGAAAAATTGCTCTACGCGGGCACTCCAACGATGTCATAAAAAAGAGTTTGACTCTTTTTAAATGAACTGCGGAGCCTTTTATTGGTGCTTTTCTGAACCTTTTTCGGAGTCTTTTATTCCTCCATTCTGAGGGTTTCTGGAGCCTTCTCCGACGCCTTTCGGAGCCCTCTAATTGGTGCTTTTCTTTCATTCATCCATTCAGAGGGTTTTTGAACACTTGTCGGAGCCTTTTATTGGTGTTTTTCTGAAGCTTATTTGGGTTCGTTTTTTATTTCTTTTGGGTCATAATTTCTTTGCGCAATTATTCACTCCTAACTATTCTGCCGTCACCAACTCTGACTTTCTAAATTATCCCTATGAGCTACATGGGAACAATTTAATTAATTGTCCAACTATATGCGCCAATGATGTTCTTATTTATCTGAAAACCTTGAAGGAACCTTTTAAATGCGGTCCTGATAGGATTCCTACATGCTTCTTGAAGAAGTGTGCTAACAATATTTACCAACCCCTTACCAATTTGTTCAATCTGTCACTAAAGTGTGGTGTTTTTCCAAAAGCATGGAAAGAGTCTATAGAGAACTATCGTGGTATAGCAAATCTTTCTGCCATCCCAAAAGTGTGTGAAGCTATTGTTACCAATCAGCTTACGAATCCTATCTCTACCTTGATTTCCGACTGTCAACACGGGTTCTGTAAGGGAAAGTCCACCGTTACAAACTTACTTGAATTTACTTTGATTTCAGCAAAGCTTTCGATAAAGTGTGTCACTCTTTACTTATTAATAAACTGGATCAGTTGGGTTTCCAGCCGGGTCTCAATCGTTAGATCTCTTCTTACTTTAGCGACAGAGCACAAAAAGTAGTGTTTAAAAATTGTGAATCAGTGCCGAACTAATTTGGAATTAAATCAGCCTTTTCGTTGTTTGTATCAAGATAATAACTCTCATTCTGGTACGTTTGATATTTCAGACTCACTATGCAGAATAAAAATGTCAATTATTTCTTTCCTAAATATGTACATAGCAACAATTTGATTTCATATTCTTTGATTCTTATCTTTATTCTTAACAATAACTTTTCGCTGTCAACTAATTATTTATTTATTGTGTCATCTATTTTGTATCTACCTTACTTGGCTGATGAGGTTTTGAGTAGTTTCAGATCTCGACGATTAACAAACCGCGCGTATTGCGGATGCTCCCCTCGGGATATGGTGGATAATCCGTTGGGAATTATTATTATCATTATAAATAATAAAAATTTAGGTTTATGAAGTTTTATTGACACTATTCGGAAAATATGAAATATGCTATGTTTATTTTCCACGTCCATGAAAAATGCGATATTTATCTTCTGTTAGGTAAAATAAAAAAAAACCTCAGAAAATGTTTGAAAACATTCAAATAATTGAACGTTGTCGCTCATCTGCTCTCCAACGTTCATTTTCTCACAAGTCTTTCGTCTTACGTCTTTCATATAATTGAGCCTTGCAGTTCAATTGCTCTGTTAATTGAAACTGCTCACTGTTTTCATAGGTAAAATTTAAGAACAAAAAATGCCCATACGCTACACAACTTTGTAATTTCGGAAAGCTCCAAGTGCAATTCAAAGTGTATTGGCCAACCTTATTCTTTACAACTTTCCCCAATTTCTTCTTCCGTAAAATTATTTTAGCTAATTTTGTAAAAATTATTAGTCAAGATTCAATACAAGATTTATAAAGTGTATTCTGAAAATTTTCGTAAAATCATTGCAACTTAGATTTGGCCATGGGGGGGGGGGGGTTTAACCCCCAAAACCCCCCCGTGCGCACGGGCCTGGCTCCCATATAATCGATTGCTCCGATAACTCTGGTTTGGGCCATGTATTTTCAAATTAACAGTTTTGAAGAGTTTGTACCAATTGTAAGTAAGGATCGGACACTTAAAAAAGTTATGCGTATTCATGAAAGGTATGAAGCCTTCGGCACAGCCGAAGACAGCCCTTTCCTTACTTGTTTTTTTTTTACGTTTGAACAGCACAAATGAATTTTAATTAATATTTTTGACATTAAGCTTTCATGTTTCTATTACATTTTAACCTCAATCTATTACACACTGTCAAAGATTACGATAGATTGTGGACGTACATATATCGCGATACTAATAATTTTCCTTATACAATCAGTAACGAAAATATTTTGCCTATTCGATCACGGAATACACGATACGGCCCCAAGATAAAAAATCCGAACTCTGATTCTAAGTTTTTTACAAATTTAAAAATAATGAACAAAAGGCAAATAGTTCAAAATTGTTTGGTAATAACTTTTAAATTAGTTCGAATCGACCTTTTCCTAATTCCTGAAACTTAAACGCGTCGTTGCTAATACTACTCAATATTTTTAGTGACGGCTTGGAAGTTATATGATTTTAAGTTGAAAAGAAAATAATACCCGCTAACGTTATTTCACTGCACCCCACATGCACGCGGATGTGTTGGCAATTTCTACCGCTTCCTGTTCTAACTCTTGCAGCACGGCAAAAGTTTTGAGCCTAAATTTTAAACTTTTTTGGTCATATGACCAAAACAAATTTAGTTTAAAATTAAATCCATGGTTAAAATATTAAACAGGGAATATTTAAAAAAAAAAAAATTATATCAATGGTGGGACTTGGATCGAAGCTTCTCACATTAGTGTGCCATGCTTCTAGCACTGGAGTGTATACGCTAACAAAATAAAACACACCGTTATTGCGCGGTATTGCGACAGTCTCGGCTTAGGATTTAATCCTTTGTGAATTCAGTACAATTCATTTTGGAACAGAATTAAAATAGGGAGTAATAAAAATGTAAAGGTATAAAAATGTTAAGTTACATTGAACAAAGAGGAATATATAAATTCGACCAGTAGATGGTTGCCAACGCTCTTCAATTTATACATCCTCGGGCCCGGCAATCGACGCCGAAATTTACAGCAGGTAAAGTAATTGAACTGGTCTCTTAAGTACTTGTTGACCTTGCATGCGTACATGCGAGTATGCCGACTGCACGACTGCCAACTTCCATTGAAGTCGTGGCTTGTTGTCATCATGAACTAAAACTACGTCACCCACGCTTATACTGCTGGAAGCCACGTTCTTATTGTGATGTATAGATCGTAGTTGTTGTAAATATTCTTGGCACCATCTCTTCATGTAGCGGCGAATCAAAAAATTGCGCTTCTCCCAGGCTAATGGAAGCGCCCAAGCATCAGCTTCAAAATTTGCAGAAAAAACTTTGAGTTTACGGAGTAAATGACTCTAAATCCTTCTCGCTATTAGTGATATAGGTTAGTGGCCTGGCATTAACTACACTCTCAACTTCGTTTAGCAACGTTTTAAGCTCCTCTGAGTTTAGCTCCACTTTGCCAATTGATGCTTTTAAAGCATTTTTGACCGATCGCAATAATCTGAAACCACGGCGCTCTCTCAGGTATGTATTTCCAGGTGATACCTTTGTAGGCAGCCACCTTTAATACTTCTTTCTTCTTCACCAACTCTTCAAGCTTAAGGAGATGTTTGATATACCTCGCCTTGTCATAAACGTCCTCATATCAACATCAAATTCTAAATGCACAGTGCGAATGGCAGCACAGGTAAACAGCATGATATAAACGTTTTTTGGGCTGGAATCTCCATCGGTTACATATAATGGCACGCCAAAATCCACACCATAACGTCGTTAACGCCTCTATGTAGGGTTGCCTCATGTGCTTTAGTTAGTAATATCTGGCTGAAATGTGCAAGTTTGGGAAAAATAATAGGTTTACGGAGTCTATTACCGAGTTTGTATCCATGAAGTCTTCCATTACACCATTTTTGAGTATTGGATTTAAGTTAAAATTATGGAATCAGCAGAAATCTGCTCTACTACGTTCGCGCAGTCGCTTCATACTGCTGAAATCGTCGATTTTCCGAAAAGGTTCGGTTTTGCTGCTCTCCTTCTTTATTATAGCAGCTGTCAAACAGGTATTGTGACCTACTTTATAATCGGTTGATCCGAATTATTCATCTTCGAGAAGCCATGCTGGTCCATACTTCCACAAAACTAATTCTGCTAAGAACGTGGCTTTAACACCTCTTGTTGTCAGCTGGGTTGTTCTTTCCTTCGCAGTGACGCCATGCATAAATATTAGTAAGGCTGTTTATTTCACTCAACCTCGCCTTGACATAAGGCTTTAACTGATTGCCACAACCTCGTATCCAATTCAAACCCATTATGGAGTCGGTCCAACATTACAATCAATAGATTGAAATAAAAACGCTTTAACCTCACCGACGTAAGGGGTGCAGTTAACTTCAACTTTTCCAAACTCAGTTCGTTATTTGTGGAGTTCTTTTCAAGAGGTGCTACACAGTTTTTCGAGCAAATGAAGTTTGTAACTATTTTTCTATCAGCAGAAATCTGCTGCAGGTTTGCTGACACTCCATACGCCATTGGTCTCGCATCAGCAAAAATGTGTATCTCATTAGTTGTGTCGCTGTATGTTCTAAGGCCTCGCATTATTGATAGTTTAAGAATTGGCAGTTCTTCCTGCCAGCATTCGAAATTGGATAATATATCTGCGCCTTTTCCCAGTCGAGGTTAGCCTTCCACACGTTTTGTAGCAATATCTTTAACGGTTAAAGTTTAATCTCACAACAAACAATCACGTTCCGTTTCGTACCTCTTAATGATTGTATGTAGTCAACATTTACTGTTACATCTACGCTGAGCTCATCTGCCATTGTACACCAATTTACACCCAGCACTTTAGGTTGTGTACATTAGATTGTTACAAAAAAAATGTCTTGGATTTTTGAAATACTTTAAGTTTCCGTTAATTTGGTGAAAAATATTAGGCCTGACCCAAGGTGGACTTTAAAAATAATAATTTTAGGAATCGCTACCGGCATTTAAAATTTTACATTTTTACGAACTTTTCTATTTCGTTTAGAAGAAATTTTGAGTGATTAAGGCGGCGTTAAAAGAAAATAAAAAATACGGTTTCCTGCACAAAATTTAGCGCTTAAGAACATATAGTAGTTAATTTTTGTCCAAAACTTACAGACGCGCCGAAATGGAGCATTTCAACCGAAAAAGTGTGCAAAAAATTCCGTTTGCTCACTTTGAGCTCAAATAAAATGAAGGGAACCCACTATATTTGGAAGACCATGAGTTATTTAAAATCACCAGTGAGTAGATAACATAGCCACATAATTATTTTGAAAAAAGTTATCGTAATTTTTCCAGCTGTTAAGAAGTGAACACGGTGCCGTCTATTGGCATACTACTCTTTATTAACAGTTTGCACTCATACTTATGATATACATATGTAAGTAAGTATGTCAGCTATAACATCTACCTCACCCTATTTTACAAATTACATATTTGAATATATTTATTTTGTAAAATGGATAAATCCTAATAACTAATTAATTACTAAGTACATTTCATTATTTTTATAATTCATTATTTGTTTTTATAATTCATCTCTCCATTACATTTTGTGGTACTGTAGCCTATCGGGTTGCTTACGAACTCTCTGTGAACGTCGTATTGACTCTTCTTCGGCATTATGTATCGACGGTGCCTGTGCTTCAGACATGATATCTTTGTTCGGTGTACCTGTACCACTTGGTTGTGCATCGGTATCGGTACCTGCCTCACTGGCCCTGTTGGAAATATTAAAATCAATGTTAGGTTGTATATCGGTTATACCTTTTTCCTCCACAAAAGCGTTTGCTGTTGGACTAGCCACACCGTCGCCGATTGCTCGTAGTTGATCGATATGCCTCTTCCAGATTCTGTTATCATCTAATTCGACCTCATAATGCAGATCTCCCACAGATCTCACGATCTTACCGAACTGCCATTTGTTAGTTGACATGTAGTCCCGCGCGGCCACACGGGCTCCAAGTTCAAAACGTTTCGTTGGTGCCTGCCGCTCACTACCGCCAACTTTATTTTCAGGCAGCAGAAGGTCAAGTCGTGTTTGCATTTGCCGGCCAAACATTAGCATTGACGGAGACTTATTTGTAGCCGGGTGTATTGCTCGCCGATATGCCATTAAAATCTTTGATAAGTTCCTTTGCATTGTTGCCCCTGTAAAATTCGCTGCTTTAAGTTTCTGCTTCACGGTTTGTATGAGTCTCTCCGCCTGCCCATTAGTTGCAGGATGATAAGGTGCTCCCTGTTTGTGCACAATCCCGTTGATTTTTAGGAACTGTTGAAATTCGTTCGAATTAAATTGAGTGCCATGATCCGACACTATTATGTTAGGAATTCCATACGTTGCGAAAATCCTACGGCATACTTCAATGGTAGTCTCTGCCGTAGTATTTGAAATTATGTGTACCTCTGGCCACTTGCTGTATGCATCGACCAGTACCAATAAATATTTTCCGAATATTGGCCCCGCAAAGTCGATATGTACCCGTTCAAATACCTTTTTTGGTCGCATCCAGCAGTGTATCGGCTCTTTTTTGGATACCGGCCTTGTATATTGACATGCCGAACAGTTAGATGTCACCTTTTCGATATCCCCATCCATCCGCGGCCACCAGCAGTACGCACGTGCTAGTGCTTTCATTTTTGCAGTGCCGAAATGCGCTGTATGCAGTTCCATAAGCACCCGCTGCCTCAGTTTCGTTGGGATATACACACGGCCATTTCGCAACAAACATCCTTTTTGTAATGAAAATTCTACCTGGGGCACGCCGAACCTTTGTGCCCGTTCACATTCACGCCCATACATCAAACAGCGTAGCAGGGATCTTACCTCTTCTTCCTTGTGTGTGTATTTCTGCAGTTCTTCTGCTGACACTGGCATATTTTCCATCGCTTCGATTTCTATAATATCAATTTCCTCGATTTGGTTGTATGTTTCGGGGCTAGGCAACCTTGACAGTGCATCTGCGTTTGCGTTTTCTAGGGATTTCTTTAAACGTATTTCATAGTTGAACGATTCCAGAAAAATAGCGTAGTGTTGCATGCGGGTCGCCGACAGTGTTGGTAGGCCTTTTCTGGGTGAGAAAATTTGTGAGATTGCCTTATTGTCGGTTACCAGTGTAAATTTGCGTCCGTACAAATATTGGTAAAATCGCTTTACTCCGAATACGATTGCATAAGCTTCGCGGTCATACTGGCTGTATCGCTGTTGCACTTTGTTTAGCGTTTGCGAAGCGAATTGAATGGGACGCTCCGTTCCGTCCGGAAACATATGACTTAACACTGCGCCCACGCCACAGGGGCTCGCATCCACGGCTAACACTACCGGCAGCTTCGGGTTGTAATGTGCCAACACAACCTCCGACTGCATTTGACGCTTTACCTCGTTGAAAGCTTTTTCACATTTCTCGTCGAAATCAAATTTTGCATTGTTTTGCAGTAAACAATTTAGCGGATACACTATGGTACTCAAATTTTGTATAAATCTGCCATAATAATTTACCAGGCCTAGGAACGAACGCACCTCGTCTTTGTTTTTCGGTTTTCTCATCTCTTGAATAGCCTTCATCTTGCTGTCCATTTTTCGAATACCCTTTCGATCGATCACATAACCGCAGTACTGTATATTCTCTGCCAAGAATTCCGATTTGTCCCAATTAACTCGCATGTTGTGATCATTCAGTCGCCGTAAGACCTCTTCTAGTCTCCTTACATGTGCGTCGTCATCTGGTGCTGTCACCTTAATATCGTCAAGGAAGACCGACACTCCAGGAATATCGCTGAGCAGCTCTTCCATAAAGCGCTGCCACTTAGCCGGAGCGCACGCAACACCGAACATCATCCGAGTTGGCTGATATAGCCCTTTGTGTGTGTTTAGTGTCAACAGGTGTCGATCATCCGGGTGAATTTCTAGTTGTAAATATGCTTTGGACAAATCAATCTTGGAAAACTTGTTGCCCCCGGACATTGCACTAAACAATTCGTCGATTGTGGGCAGTGGATGCTCATCTATCAACAAATATGGATTCAGAGTTACTTTGTAATCGCCGCATAGGCGAACTTTGCCATTACTTTTTGGCACTACGACCATGGGTGTTGCCCACTCACTTTTATCAACTTTTTCGTATACCCCTTGCTGAACCAAGTCATCCAATTCTTTTTCCACTGCACTTGTTAACGAGAACGCTAACCTTCGGGCTTTCAAAAACTTCGGTACTGTGTTTTTATTAAGAAATAGACGGGCCTTATGACCAGTAATTTGGCCTATTGTTGACAAAAATAGGTTAGGAAACATAGCTTTCCATTTCTGCATATAACTCGAATTCTCACATGACAGTTTTTTTACGACCTCCGTTGACAAGGAATCCAGCCATTTTGGTTTAAGTGCCTTCAACCACTCTCGCCCACACAGTGGCTTGTGCTGGGTACGCACGATATACAAATTAAGAATTTGCGTTTGCTTTTCGCCTTTAACACTAACCTCAATATAACCGACACAGTCCAATTTCGTTTGACAGTAGCTATAAAGTTGTAAATCACTCTGTTTTACCTTTAATTTACCGAAATATTTCTTTGCGTCCTCTAAGCTTATTACTGACACAGGGGCTCCCGTATCTAACTCAAACTTTATCGGTATTTTATTTATATTCAAATTTAGTTCAATTTTCTCACGCGCAGCTTCTTTTTGTTCTAAGTTTGCTACTTCTCCACGATTTGTTATGGTATGCATGTGCAAAATTTCGTCTACCGTCCTTTCACTGTTGTCCGCTGTGTCACTCGATATTCTCTTTACCCCCTTTTTTTCTTTCATACACACCTTTCGCAAGTGGCCTTTGATTGAACAAAAATTGCAAACTGTATTTTTATGCTTGCATTCGTTGGCCAGATGTGCAGTGCTTCCACAGCGATAGCATTTCTTTTTGTCGCCATCCGCTGACGTTTGCGCTGGCGTTGGCGCTGATGTTCGTTGTACCTTCTTCTTCGTATTGCTTCTCTTAACACCATGTATTTTGTTCACCGTTTCAGGAATATTTTGATGCAGTTCTATTCCTCCCTTTTCCGCTCCTTCGTATGCTGCTGCTACTGAACGTGCTTCTTCCAACTTGAGTGTTTTTTTCTCTAAAAGTCTGCTTTGTATTTTTTGGTTGGTAAGCCCAAAAACAAATTGATTACGTAGTGCAGTGTCCAGGTATGCTCCAAAATTGCAGTTTACTGATAACTTGCGCAATGCCACAAGAAATTGTTCACATGATTCTTCTGGTTTTTGTTTTCGCAAATGAAAACGGTAATTTTCCAGAATTTCATTTGGCTTAGGGTCGAAGTGCTCATCTAAGGTACTTACAATTTCTGCATATGACTTATCCTCCGGCGTTTTTGGTAGTAATTTATCGCACAGCACATTGTAAGTAGCGGCACCCATGTAATGCAATAGATATTGGCGTTTCATATTAGGTTCGCATTTAAATAGCTCCATGGCTATTTCGAATCGTTTCACCCAACGAGTCCAAGTTGTATTTGCCGAATTAAATGGTTCGAAATTAAATGATGTTGATGTGGTAGCCATTTCAATTTTTTCAATTTCGCTCGTATTTTCTTTCGTTTTTCTACCTTCACTCGTCGCCATATATTAAGAAGTGAACACGGTGCCGTCTATTGGCATACTACTCTTTATTAACAGTTTGCACTCATACTTATGATATACATATGTAAGTAAGTATGTCAGCTATAACATCTATATATTAAGAAGTGAACACGGTGCCGTCTATTGGCATACTACTCTTTATTAACAGTTTGCACTCATACTTATGATATACATATGTAAGTAAGTATGTCAGCTATAACATCTACCTCACCCTATTTTACAAATTACATATTTGAATATATTTATTTTGTAAAATGGATAAATCCTAATAACTAATTAATTACTAAGTACATTTCATTATTTTTATAATTCATTATTTGTTTTTATAATTCATCTCTCCATTACATTTTGTGGTACTGTAGCCTATCGGGTTGCTTACGAACTCTCTGTGAACGTCGTATTGACTCTTCTTCGGCATTATGTATCGACGGTGCCTGTGCTTCAGACATGATATCTTTGTTCGGTGTACCTGTACCACTTGGTTGTGCATCGGTATCGGTACCTGCCTCACTGGCCCTGTTGGAAATATTAAAATCAATGTTAGGTTGTATATCGGTTATACCTTTTTCCTCCACAAAAGCGTTTGCTGTTGGACTAGCCACACCGTCGCCGATTGCTCGTAGTTGATCGATATGCCTCTTCCAGATTCTGTTATCATCTAATTCGACCTCATAATGCAGATCTCCCACAGATCTCACGATCTTACCGAACTGCCATTTGTTAGTTGACATGTAGTCCCGCGCGGCCACACGGGCTCCAAGTTCAAAACGTTTCGTTGGTGCCTGCCGCTCACTACCGCCAACTTTATTTTCAGGCAGCAGAAGGTCAAGTCGTGTTTGCATTTGCCGGCCAAACATTAGCATTGACGGAGACTTATTTGTAGCCGGGTGTATTGCTCGCCGATATGCCATTAAAATCTTTGATAAGTTCCTTTGCATTGTTGCCCCTGTAAAATTCGCTGCTTTAAGTTTCTGCTTCACGGTTTGTATGAGTCTCTCCGCCTGCCCATTAGTTGCAGGATGATAAGGTGCTCCCTGTTTGTGCACAATCCCGTTGATTTTTAGGAACTGTTGAAATTCGTTCGAATTAAATTGAGTGCCATGATCCGACACTATTATGTTAGGAATTCCATACGTTGCGAAAATCCTACGGCATACTTCAATGGTAGTCTCTGCCGTAGTATTTGAAATTATGTGTACCTCTGGCCACTTGCTGTATGCATCGACCAGTACCAATAAATATTTTCCGAATATTGGCCCCGCAAAGTCGATATGTACCCGTTCAAATACCTTTTTTGGTCGCATCCAGCAGTGTATCGGCTCTTTTTTGGATACCGGCCTTGTATATTGACATGCCGAACAGTTAGATGTCACCTTTTCGATATCCCCATCCATCCGCGGCCACCAGCAGTACGCACGTGCTAGTGCTTTCATTTTTGCAGTGCCGAAATGCGCTGTATGCAGTTCCATAAGCACCCGCTGCCTCAGTTTCGTTGGGATATACACACGGCCATTTCGCAACAAACATCCTTTTTGTAATGAAAATTCTACCTGGGGCACGCCGAACCTTTGTGCCCGTTCACATTCACGCCCATACATCAAACAGCGTAGCAGGGATCTTACCTCTTCTTCCTTGTGTGTGTATTTCTGCAGTTCTTCTGCTGACACTGGCATATTTTCCATCGCTTCGATTTCTATAATATCAATTTCCTCGATTTGGTTGTATGTTTCGGGGCTAGGCAACCTTGACAGTGCATCTGCGTTTGCGTTTTCTAGGGATTTCTTTAAACGTATTTCATAGTTGAACGATTCCAGAAAAATAGCGTAGTGTTGCATGCGGGTCGCCGACAGTGTTGGTAGGCCTTTTCTGGGTGAGAAAATTTGTGAGATTGCCTTATTGTCGGTTACCAGTGTAAATTTGCGTCCGTACAAATATTGGTAAAATCGCTTTACTCCGAATACGATTGCATAAGCTTCGCGGTCATACTGGCTGTATCGCTGTTGCACTTTGTTTAGCGTTTGCGAAGCGAATTGAATGGGACGCTCCGTTCCGTCCGGAAACATATGACTTAACACTGCGCCCACGCCACAGGGGCTCGCATCCACGGCTAACACTACCGGCAGCTTCGGGTTGTAATGTGCCAACACAACCTCCGACTGCATTTGACGCTTTACCTCGTTGAAAGCTTTTTCACATTTCTCGTCGAAATCAAATTTTGCATTGTTTTGCAGTAAACAATTTAGCGGATACACTATGGTACTCAAATTTTGTATAAATCTGCCATAATAATTTACCAGGCCTAGGAACGAACGCACCTCGTCTTTGTTTTTCGGTTTTCTCATCTCTTGAATAGCCTTCATCTTGCTGTCCATTTTTCGAATACCCTTTCGATCGATCACATAACCGCAGTACTGTATATTCTCTGCCAAGAATTCCGATTTGTCCCAATTAACTCGCATGTTGTGATCATTCAGTCGCCGTAAGACCTCTTCTAGTCTCCTTACATGTGCGTCGTCATCTGGTGCTGTCACCTTAATATCGTCAAGGAAGACCGACACTCCAGGAATATCGCTGAGCAGCTCTTCCATAAAGCGCTGCCACTTAGCCGGAGCGCACGCAACACCGAACATCATCCGAGTTGGCTGATATAGCCCTTTGTGTGTGTTTAGTGTCAACAGGTGTCGATCATCCGGGTGAATTTCTAGTTGTAAATATGCTTTGGACAAATCAATCTTGGAAAACTTGTTGCCCCCGGACATTGCACTAAACAATTCGTCGATTGTGGGCAGTGGATGCTCATCTATCAACAAATATGGATTCAGAGTTACTTTGTAATCGCCGCATAGGCGAACTTTGCCATTACTTTTTGGCACTACGACCATGGGTGTTGCCCACTCACTTTTATCAACTTTTTCGTATACCCCTTGCTGAACCAAGTCATCCAATTCTTTTTCCACTGCACTTGTTAACGAGAACGCTAACCTTCGGGCTTTCAAAAACTTCGGTACTGTGTTTTTATTAAGAAATAGACGGGCCTTATGACCAGTAATTTGGCCTATTGTTGACAAAAATAGGTTAGGAAACATAGCTTTCCATTTCTGCATATAACTCGAATTCTCACATGACAGTTTTTTTACGACCTCCGTTGACAAGGAATCCAGCCATTTTGGTTTAAGTGCCTTCAACCACTCTCGCCCACACAGTGGCTTGTGCTGGGTACGCACGATATACAAATTAAGAATTTGCGTTTGCTTTTCGCCTTTAACACTAACCTCAATATAACCGACACAGTCCAATTTCGTTTGACAGTAGCTATAAAGTTGTAAATCACTCTGTTTTACCTTTAATTTACCGAAATATTTCTTTGCGTCCTCTAAGCTTATTACTGACACAGGGGCTCCCGTATCTAACTCAAACTTTATCGGTATTTTATTTATATTCAAATTTAGTTCAATTTTCTCACGCGCAGCTTCTTTTTGTTCTAAGTTTGCTACTTCTCCACGATTTGTTATGGTATGCATGTGCAAAATTTCGTCTACCGTCCTTTCACTGTTGTCCGCTGTGTCACTCGATATTCTCTTTACCCCCTTTTTTTCTTTCATACACACCTTTCGCAAGTGGCCTTTGATTGAACAAAAATTGCAAACTGTATTTTTATGCTTGCATTCGTTGGCCAGATGTGCAGTGCTTCCACAGCGATAGCATTTCTTTTTGTCGCCATCCGCTGACGTTTGCGCTGGCGTTGGCGCTGATGTTCGTTGTACCTTCTTCTTCGTATTGCTTCTCTTAACACCATGTATTTTGTTCACCGTTTCAGGAATATTTTGATGCAGTTCTATTCCTCCCTTTTCCGCTCCTTCGTATGCTGCTGCTACTGAACGTGCTTCTTCCAACTTGAGTGTTTTTTTCTCTAAAAGTCTGCTTTGTATTTTTTGGTTGGTAAGCCCAAATACAAATTGATTACGTAGTGCAGTGTCCAGGTATGCTCCAAAATTGCAGTTTACTGATAACTTGCGCAATGCCACAAGAAATTGTTCACATGATTCTTCTGGTTTTTGTTTTCGCAAATGAAAACGGTAATTTTCCAGAATTTCATTTGGCTTAGGGTCGAAGTGCTCATCTAAGGTACTTACAATTTCTGCATATGACTTATCCTCCGGCGTTTTTGGTAGTAATTTATCGCACAGCACATTGTAAGTAGCGGCACCCATGTAATGCAATAGATATTGGCGTTTCATATTAGGTTCGCATTTAAATAGCTCCATGGCTATTTCGAATCGTTTCACCCAACGAGTCCAAGTTGTATTTGCCGAATTAAATGGTTCGAAATTAAATGATGTTGATGTGGTAGCCATTTCAATTTTTTCAATTTCGCTCGTATTTTCTTTCGTTTTTCTACCTTCACTCGTCGCCATATATTAAGAAGTGAACACGGTGCCGTCTATTGGCATACTACTCTTTATTAACAGTTTGCACTCATACTTATGATATACATATGTAAGTAAGTATGTCAGCTATAACAACCAACTCTTCAAGCTTAAGGAGATGTTTGATATACCTCGCCTTGTCATAAACGTCCTCATATCAACATCAAATTCTAAATGCACAGTGCGAATGGCAGCACAGGTAAACAGCATGATATAAACGTTTTTTGGGCTGGAATCTCCATCGGTTACATATAATGGCACGCCAAAATCCACACCATAACGTCGTTAACGCCTCTATGTAGGGTTGCCTCATGTGCTTTAGTTAGTAATATCTGGCTGAAATGTGCAAGTTTGGGAAAAATAATAGGTTTACGGAGTCTATTACCGAGTTTGTATCCATGAAGTCTTCCATTACACCATTTTTGAGTATTGGATTTAAGTTAAAATTATGGAATCAGCAGAAATCTGCTCTACTACGTTCGCGCAGTCGCTTCATACTGCTGAAATCGTCGATTTTCCGAAAAGGTTCGGTTTTGCTGCTCTCCTTCTTTATTATAGCAGCTGTCAAACAGGTATTGTGACCTACTTTATAATCGGTTGATCCGAATTATTCATCTTCGAGAAGCCATGCTGGTCCATACTTCCACAAAACTAATTCTGCTAAGAACGTGGCTTTAACACCTCTTGTTGTCAGCTGGGTTGTTCTTTCCTTCGCAGTGACGCCATGCATAAATATTAGTAAGGCTGTTTATTTCACTCAACCTCGCCTTGACATAAGGCTTTAACTGATTGCCACAACCTCGTATCCAATTCAAACCCATTATGGAGTCGGTCCAACATTACAATCAATAGATTGAAATAAAAACGCTTTAACCTCACCGACGTAAGGGGTGCAGTTAACTTCAACTTTTCCAAACTCAGTTCGTTATTTGTGGAGTTCTTTTCAAGAGGTGCTACACAGTTTTTCGAGCAAATGAAGTTTGTAACTATTTTTCTATCAGCAGAAATCTGCTGCAGGTTTGCTGACACTCCATACGCCATTGGTCTCGCATCAGCAAAAATGTGTATCTCATTAGTTGTGTCGCTGTATGTTGTAAGGCCTCGCATTATTGATAGTTTAAGAATTGGCAGTTCTTCCTGCCAGCATTCGAAATTGGATAATATATCTGCGCCTTTTCCCAGTCGAGGTTAGCCTTCCACACGTTTTGTAGCAATATCTTTAACGGTTAAAGTTTAATCTCACAACAAACAATCACGTTCCGTTTCGTACCTCTTAATGATTGTATGTAGTCAACATTTACTGTTACATCTACGCTGAGCTCATCTGCCATTGTACACCAATTTACACCCAGCACTTTAGGTTGTGTACATTAGATTGTTACAAAAAAAATGTCTTGGATTTTTGAAATACTTTAAGTTTCCGTTAATTTGGTGAAAAATATTAGGCCTGACCCAAGGTGGACTTTAAAAATAATAATTTTAGGAATCGCTACCGGCATTTAAAATTTTACATTTTTACGAACTTTTCTATTTCGTTTAGAAGAAATTTTGAGTGATTAAGGCGGCGTTAAAAGAAAATAAAAAATACGGTTTCCTGCACAAAATTTAGCGCTTAAGAACATATAGTAGTTAATTTTTGTCCAAAACTTACAGACGCGCCGAAATGGAGCATTTCAACCGAAAAAGTGTGCAAAAAATTCCGTTTGCTCACTTTGAGCTCAAATAAAATGAAGGGAACCCACTATATTTGGAAGACCATGAGTTATTTAAAATCACCAGTGAGTAGATAACATAGCCACATAATTATTTTGAAAAAAGTTATCGTAATTTTTCCAGCTGTCCCCATGATGGAAAATTGAAATATTTTATTATTTGTTGGCAAAAATACGCTAAAAAAAATACATACAAAGCGAAAGATGTTCCAAATGGTCAACTTATTGCCCAAAACGCAAGAAACATTTTTAATACAGTAAATGGTTATAGTAGGGCACTTTAGGACTGATGAGAAACAATGTATTTTTTCATTCGGGCTTACGTAGCCGGGAATCGAACTGTCAAAAGTCATTTCTCATACAACCGATTCTGGAAAAGACATTTCTGCTTGAAACACCGATTAAGCGTGTTCCAGTTTGCTGACCTGGGTCGGATCACGGTCATAATTTAACAGGAACGATGCGGGTGAGCTGCATGAGGGTTGTTTGTGTAAATAAGTGTTTGTACATATGCATGTTTGTGCTACTAAGCAAATAAGGGTTGGCTGTCAAAAAATCAAAAAATCTACTACTTCGGATCCGAAATTGACCCAGAAAAATAGCAAGATCACAGCGTCACATTGTGTCGCGCAACCTTTACCTTACTTAGTTTTTTACATAGAGGTTGCCGGTCTATATCGAAGGTTTGGGATACAAAGCTATTATATGAATTGAGATATAAACAGAAATGACATTTCTAGAATCTGTTGTATGATAACTGACTTTTTACAGTACGATTTTTCTTCCAAACGAAATAGAAAAATTCGTAAAAATTTAAATTATTAAACGTATTTCAAAAATCCCATAGATTTTTTTTTGAAACTCTAGTGTACATGCATTACGCTTATCTATGGGAAAGGAGTTTTTAAGTGAATTAGCCACCATATTGTCGCCTGCGCTAAGCTGGCCGTTTAGGGAAGGAAAATCCACCCCTCATCAATACTATCCGCATTTTAATATGTATGCATGTAGTAGATCTTTCCACTACAAGTTGCGTCGTTAACAGCTTCCGCAATCACATATTGCAGGAGGGCTCTAATTCCAGCGTCATATTCAAGAAGTTTGTAGGTATCGTTTCTTAGTTTTGTGGTTAAGCCACGGAGTCTAGCGGCCAATGAGCCGCTACTCAAACGCCATGGCAAATTGACAACGTACCGGCCATTAATGTTATTTATGTTTAACAAAGTTTTTTCTATAATTGATTGTTTTCCATTGGTAGTTTGTAGTACGAACAGATTCTTTTCAGCTTACCTTCATATTTCATATTTATTTACTTTCAGACGGCGGTACAGTAAGACGTAGAGTCTTTTAATTGTAATAACATGATCCCAAATGAATTACATTACGAAAATACAAAAATTTTAACTTAAAGCTTACAGGATTACAGTAAATAAAATTATAAACTTAGAAAACAAGATGTTGCAAATGATAAAAATAAAGTAAGGGGGAGGAAAACAGGTTATAAGAAAAGGCTAAGAGACAGAAGGAAAAAAACCAAGAGCTGGAGAAATGAGTTACTACTCAAAGAAGCTTGTGACTGCCCTGTGCTAACAAAAAACATCTAGAGGGTGTGAATGTTGTAAATCTAGGTACAAAGAGTTACGAAGGTTGATGGCTGTTAATAACCTTAAAGAGGAAGATTAAATATTGGACTTTTATATAGTTGACAAGACTGATGTTTAATATGTTTATAGTATACGATGAAATACGGTCAAACTATCTTCTTCGATAGACAAATCTCGCTGCATTATTTAGCGCCAAGTTCAACTTGTTCCTAGAAATGCAATCAAGATCGCAGTACACATCTCAAAATATGTAAAATGAGAACAAAAAAACCACCCTTGAATGCATTACGAAAGCAGCGTCGCCTTGAATTTGCAAGGGGTCACATGGCATGGAGTTCTGCCATAAATAACGATCCCGGTGAATGGAAAAAAGTGGTATTTAGTGACGAAAAGAAATTTAAATTAGATGGGCCGGACGGTTACAACTTCTATTTTCATGATTTGAGAAAGGAGGAAAGGTACTTGACCCGACATCACAGCCGTGAAGGTGGTGTTATGGTATGGGGAGCAATATCGTACTATGGCGCGTTCGAATTAAAAATTGTAGACTCCAGAATGACTGCAATCACCTTCAAAGCAATGTTGGAAACAGTTTTTTTGGAGATTCGTGAAACTTTTGGACCTATAAAATGGATTTCCAACAAGATAATGCGCCTGTTCACACTTCAAGAATGGCCAAAGCCTGGATGGCGTCGCAAAACGTGGAAGTTTTATCATGACCACCGTATTCTCCAGATCTTAACATTATTGAAAATGTATGGGGATGGCTTACTCGCAAGGTTTATCAGAATGGACAACAATTTGCATTAAATTAATTAAGCATTAAAGCAGCCTGGTCTGAAATTCAATTAGATTATTTAGAAAGTTTGTATAAATCTATTCATGAACGCATTTATGAAGTAATTTATAAACAGGGTGGCAGCACAAACTACTAGTCTATAGATAATAAATGTAAAAATATAGAAAATTTTTCGCTGTATGTATTTATTTTTTGCCATTATCTGGCTAGTGCCTTTAATCTAATGAACCAATAAATCAAGCACAATATCACAGCTGTCGAAGTTTTGTTGCTAACAAATACCGTTACCTGGAATAATATTTCCATTGCTGCGTGTTTTTGTACAAAGCACATTGTTGTCTTGTATTAGCAGAAAAATCCTGGTTTCTAGATCAACTGCACTTGCTTTTATCAGGATTTTTTTCCTTTAATCAAGTGAACCGGACTGTATATCTTTAGTAAACTAAGGTTTTTTATTATATACCGCTGTTGCACTACGAAGAGGGACATACATACTTGTTAAACAAGTATTTTATCAGCATAGTTACGTAGGCAAGTTTAAGATATACAGATGACAGAAGCCAACAAGAGTTCCAATCTAACGAGGTGCCGTCATTTATTAGCGCAGGTAAATCAATGTTTTTAAAATCCCGATATGTAACCGTAGGCGAATGTTTCCTACCAAGATGTATATCCATTGTGTATCAGTACAAGTGTCTGAGAAAAAGTCAAAGAAACAAAATTATAAGTTTCTAAATGGTTTAATTAACACAAGATAGCTACTCTAATATGACACCATCGTTATTTTAAATTTTTCTTGCCTCTAATACATCTTTTTTTTAACTTTTTAATTTGCCCTTTTGTGAGAATTTTTGAAAATATGCCCTTTTGCTTGACATACTTTTGGAAAAACGCCTTTTTGAAAAATTCATCTTCGACAGAAAATCATCAGTATCTTGATTTTTTCCTTTTGTTATTATAACGACACCACCCCTTTTTTCTTTTGGTATTTCGCCTATTACTTTACTTACTTTCTTTTTTCAGTAACCCCAAAAACAGCTAAGATGAATTTTTTGCAGACTGTCACTACCTTTTTATGTATGTTGAAAATGTAATATGAACAGCTTGTTTGTCGATTCCTTAGATATTTTGGGGGTGTTTTGCCCCTTCGCAATGGTTCATGATTTGCCAATAAACGAGATAAGAACATGGTTTGGTCGATTTTATTTTTATACGTGTATAAATAACTCCGATTTCTCAAAATAGTCTTCATTTTTAAAAGGGCGCATCTAAACTTAGTGTTTTTACTTTTAGGAAGGCATGGTTTTATGAAGTTGTCTAGATATCTGTAAAGAAAACGAAATCAAAGCATAAACTTAAACGAAAATATGGAAATTACAGGTCTTTAAATCAACAAAAAACTTTACTTACTCTTTCTTCTTTCGCACTTTTAAATTATCCTTTTGTTTTCTTCCTTCGGTATTTAATATAGCCACAATGGTTTCTTCCAATTTAAAATAAAATGTCAAGGACTACCCACAATGCAAACATTTTAAACCACAAATAAATGCCATGGAAATATGTAAATTTTGTTAAAACTTATTTTTTGACAGATCTTTTTATATGGTAAAAACATATTTTAGTGGTTTCCATTGAAGACAACATGTGTAATTATGCCCAAACAATCCGATTTCATCAAAATCTCCAATCGAGTGACGAATGGAAATAAGCCCTTTTGTTTATTCACTCCTCAACTATTAGAGATCCGCACACGATTTTTTCACAATTCACTAAAATTGTTAGCACACAATTTTTTCACAATTCACTGAAATTCTTAGCACGCGTCTATCGTTTGCGAATAAAAATATGCATTTACTGCGACAGACACAACATCATTGTGTACCATATCAAGTGTGATATCATGAGCATAGACGTCAAAAAAAAAAAAAAATTCACACCTGATCGTTAGAGATGTTTTTTTGGCGTATGCGCCATCTATTTTGAGCTGTGTTGCATTCGATTACCTAAGAAAAATTAGTACTAAATAAAGTAGTAGTGGTTGCGTATATTTTGAAAAGAGCGAAAAAAAAACATTTGAAAACTTTAGATAATTATAATTCATTTCATTTTAAAAAGCTTATTTTAAATTTTGAGCATGTCGAAATCATTTTTTACAAAATCTTTGCCAAAACTTCTTAGACTATTTTAAAGTTTTATGAACGTACTGCAAAATGCAACAATGTGTTTTGGCCGGCAACTTCGTTAGCATATTCCGATCGTTCTTCGTGTGTAAACATTAAAAAACATACAAATTTGTGAAAAGTCGTGTAATTTTATAGTAATTTGATAGCAGTGCAATATTCAGCAGTGGGTTTAATTTAATGAGCATAATTATATTAAAGAGGGCAAACTTTTAGAGAGGGATCCAATTGATAGGAAAAAACGGTTTTTTCAGGATGGTAGAGGGACCTCTCCTGATCACAAATATATATACCCTAGGGTGCGCAAATGTATAGTTTTGAAGTTATTTCATGTTAAAGGTTGAAAATTTGCCCAACTTCCACAACAAATATCATCTTAATTTTCGCACTTTTTCTTAAATATGTATACGCGTATGTGTGTATTAGATAAAATATCACCCACGTTAGTCATTTTTTCGAATAATTTTGCAATATTGTGTGCAAAAACTCACAATTAAGTAAATTAACTCGCGCTTCCCTTTTCTTGCAAATTTTTTTCTATGTATGTGAGTATACTGTTTGTGTCATAACAAAACAGTGAGGCCAGACCTGAAAAATATAAAGTAAGTACCCACAATAAGAGGTTCCAGGGTCCGATCCATATTTTTTATGTGCAGAACACCTTTCCGCATTGGCGGCCTTCGGCCGCGCTTCAAAAAATAGTCCTGGGCTACGCCATGCCCACTCCGGGTGGTTGCCATAGCCGTGGCTACCGCCACGGTGATGCCCTTCCGCGTGCCACTTTTTTCTCACAGGGTAATTTGTGATTACAACAACCACATGAAAATGACAGAAAAATTGTGAAATTTGATTGCAAATATCTCTTCACTGGAACAAAAAAATAAAATTTGGACTTTGGATCATTGATACTGAGGTCAAAACGCGTCTTTCGATACCCCTGTTCTGACAGAAAAAGATTGCTGACGAAAAATATGCTGATGTTGTCGCTTGTGCAATTTATTTTCATCTGGTTCTTTCAATACAAAATATATTAACTTATACTCTATGTTCTATTGGAAAACATCAGTTAATTTCGCATCGTATGATTTTGAGTAGAAATTAAATAATAACAATTTGCATATTGTAGACAGTTAGGTCTTTTTAGACAATGCATAATATATATATACATATGTACCTTATGCGAAGGTCCAGTAAAAGAAAAGTGTGATCATATGCAAATGAGTGATCATAATATGTTTCGATGTTTGTATGTAATTAAATGTACAGCGGGATATATATCAATATTTATCAAGACAATACAAATATGTGGTACTTGTACGGTGTGTCGAAACCAGTCAAAACACACAGTGGGGCGAAACGCCCAAACATGCTCCCACCATTGAACGATTGCGTTTAATCTCACATCGGTAATGGGTCTACTTTATGCACTGCACGTCGTAAGACTCCTTTCGCGGTTTTGATGTCGATCACACGCACCTTGCCGTCAGACCCAGAAACCACATTGACTACTCTTCCAAGCCGCCATTGTTGGGGTGGGGAGATGTAATCTCGTGACCACAGTTCCCAAAAGCGCTGTTTTAAATAAGTGACTCGTTTCCACTGTGTCAAGCATGACGTTCGTTCTACATCGATATGCTGGTCGGGCATTGATAGCAGTGAAGTTCCAATTAATAAATGTGATGGAGTTAAGGCTTCCCCATCATTTGGATCATTTGAAAGTGGTGTCAGCGGCCTAGAATTTAGGATCGCTTCCACTTCTATGACGACAGTCTGTAGTTCTTCGTACGTGAGGTAAGCATTGGAAATGTTTTTCATTAAAATGGTTTTCATTGATTTAACCGAGGAGGTATGAAGCTGAACTCGAAGCCAATGTTGTTGCTGTAATCAATGACGGCGTCGACTGACGTTTCGTTGAAAAGGTTCTGCTTTAGTTCTCTGAGTTGAGACTGGGCTCCAATGAAATTTGTTGCGTTGTCACAATAAATCCGCTGAGGTATTCCACGTCTACCTATAAAACGTTTTAGACAAAGTACAAAGTTATTAGTTGATAAGTCTGAAACTAATTCTGCGTGAATTGCTTTGGAAGCAAAGCATACAAAAATGGCTATATATGTTTTATAGGGTGTTTTGCCACGAATGCGATATGATGTAGCAAAAGGTCCGCAAAAGTCAACACCACTGATTAAAAAAGGACGCTGACTTTGTAAGCGACTGGCTGGCAAATCCCCCATGATTTGCTGCATTAATTTTGGTTTATAATGGAAGCAGTGTACACAGCTTCGTACTGTTTTTCGCACCAATTCCCTGGCATTGACTATCCATACTTTTTCTCGCAGCAAACTGATAAGAACCTTGGGACCAGCATGTAAATGTTTTCTATGAAGATGTTCCACGTAAAGTTTCGTAAAGCGATGATTATTTGGTAAAAGTGCGGGAAATTTTGCGTCAAAAGCAATTGGCGCCTTGGAAAGACGACCATCAACGCGGAGAATAAAAAACGTGATCCCATTTAATTCCATTTCATGCATAAAAGGTGTAAGCCTTTGTAGGAAAGATTTGACTGGCCTTTGTTTTTGTAAGCATTGAATTTCTGTAGCGAACTCCAGACGTTGAATTTCTGTTACAATTCTCCAAAAGCAAGTCTCCAATTCGGTATATGGCAAGTGTAGTATATTTGATGCTGAAAGATTTCTGTCTACAGGTGTCTTGTTGAAGACTCGAAAAATGTATGCAGTGGTACGCATCAAACGATGATATGTTGAACTTCGATCGATTACAGAATAAAGTATAGAATTATCGTTGCTGGCATTGCTGCATTTAAGTGTCTTTGACTTACGAACCTCTAAATTGGCTTCTGCACTGATTTCTAACTTCCCGACGGGCCATTCCGAACAATGCTGCGAAAGAAACTTGGGTCCACTAAACCAAATTGAATTTAATAGCTCACCAGCGCTTGATCCGCGTGAGACAATGTCAGCAGGGTTTCTTTGCTTGGTACATGCCTCCATATAATACCTTTGGAGTTATCCTGGATTTCTGAGACTCGGTTTGCTACAAAGCAGTTCAGTGTTGATGAGTGCGTCTTAAGCCACTGTAAAACTATCTCAGAATCTGTCCAAAAATAAACCTTGGATATGAAATTCAAAAGCCTTTCTTTTATTTTTTGCCATGTTCGTGTGAGTAGTAGACTTGCACACAGTTCCAATCTGGGAAGGGATTGGGCCTTTATGGGCGCCACTTTTGACTTCGAAATAACTAAACTAATTTTTATTACTCCATTTACATTGCATCTGGTATAGATGCAGCAGCCATACGCACGTTGAGACGCGTCGGCGAATCCGTGAATTTCGCATTTATTTGTCATCGAAGTGAATATGTACCTTGGGAGCTCTATGTTGTTGATAGCAACGAGGTCCGATTTAATCTGCTGCCATTGAGACTCCAAATCTAAGGAAAGCTGTTCATCCCAGTCCAATTTGCGTATCCAAATTTCTTGAATTAATATTTTTCCGAGAACTGTGATTGGGCTTAAAAGACCAAGAATATCAAATATTTTAGCTAGAGTTGAAAGTACAGACCGTTTTGTAATTGTTTGGGGATCTGGTAAATTGTAACGAAAACAAAATATGTCTGTTGATGGTTTCCACGACATGCCCAAAGCTTTAGTGATGTTTTCTTCGTTGAATGTTAAGGAAACTTCATTTGATATAAGACCCGACACTTGTTTACAGTTGGAATGCCATTTCGTGAGAGTTAAGCCAGCAGACTGTAAGACTTTGACAATTTCTGATTTGAGTTGTTGAAGTTCCATAACACTTTCCGCCCCAGTGAGAAGATCATCTACATAAAAGCTATTACGAATTGCATTTGCTCCTATCGGATATGTCTTATTGTTTAGCTCCGCTATGTGAAATAAGCTACGAATTGCGAGGAATGGTGCGCACGCCAAACCATATGTTACTGTATGAAGTTTGTAAAGTTGTATTGGCTCATCAGTTTCGTTTCTCCATAAAATAAGCTGGTACTGACGGTCTTGTTCATCTACAACAAACTGTCGATACATCTTTGAAATGTCTGCTGTTATAGCATACGGATGTAAACGGAATGACATCAATGTGATGATTAAGTCGGATTGGATGGTAGCTCCCACCATGAGAATGTCATTCAGCGAAACCCCTGTCGACGTTCGTGCTGAAGCATCGAAAACAACACGCAACCTAGTTGTTGTACTTTGCGGACGAAGAATGCAATGATGTGGAATTACATAGTGTGGACTGCCAAAATCGACCTCGTTAGTCTGTGACATATGGCCAAGTGATAATACATTAGTTTTAACTCTTTATCACGACTTAAACGACGTTCTAGCGATAAAAATCTCCTTTTTGCATTTGCAAGCGAGTCACCCAATGTAGTTGGTGATGATTTAAAGGGCAATCGCACCTGTATTCGTCCATCAGGTCGCACTTGGACATTTTCCTGAAAATGGGCTTCACATTCACGTTCTTCTATGGATAGGGGTTTCGTTTGATTAGCAAACTCCTCAATTTCCCAAAACCGTTGAAGAATTGAGTTTAGATCATCTTCCTTTGGGGTATCGCCTACACTGCACTTGAAAGAACGTGGGTTTGTAGAAATTTCACCACATCCTCCAACTATCCAGCCAAAAGAAGTGTTCCGAAGATGTGGTAGTCCTTCACCTAAAGAAATCTTGCCATCCTGAAAGCATTCAAAAAATACCTCTGCATTTAATAAGACATCAATGTGCTGGGGTTTATAAAATAATGGATCGGCGAGCTGAATTTCCTTGGGAATATTCAAACGCCTAATATCGATAGGTTCAAATGGTTGTTGTGCCGCTATGCATTTAGTTATGGCAAATTCTGAAGTCAGCGAAAAGTTTCCAATACGTGATTTGAGGGTGGCATTAACAGCAAAATTCAAATTGGTACGAATATCGGAAATACCTGAAATTTCCCTGATCGATGTGTAACGTTTTAGCTGCAAAAGCTTGGCTGTTTCCTCAGTCATGAGATTAATTTCCGAACCTGAATCCAGTGCTGCACGGGCTGGTTGCCACAATCCAAACTTGTCTTTGATGTAAATTAGTGCTGTTGGTATTATTGTGGTTTTACGAGAGCGAGCGACAAGTGAAACAGCAGAATGGTTTATTGACGGTTGAGATGCGTTTTGCGACGTAGTTGGAGTTGATGACGATACACTCTGTGATTGTTGTGATGAACTTGACTTCTGTGCAGAAACTGAACCACTGTTGAAATGTAGATGGGTATGGTGAGCCTGATGACATGTTCGACAACGAGATTTAGATGGACATTTTGATACGAGATGTCCCTTGCGCAAACAGTTGATGCAGCTTCCAGATTGCTTCACAAAGTCAAAGCGTTCGGAAGTATTTAGAGCCAAGAAAGACGGACAACTGCCTAAGTTATGGTCTGTGTGGTTGCAATGTAAGCAATTTGATTTGACGTTGACGAGCGAGGTGGTTTTTCTTCCAAATGTTTTATTTTCACGATGGACTGGCGTTAGCAATTCCTTCTTTGGACAACTTTCTAAGTATTGGCAATGACGACTGAGTAATTTGTAGCAATCCTCCCACGACGGCAAACGATTAAGATTAAGTTTTTGATTGTAAGCTGCTTTTGCGTTTGCATCTATTTTGGATAAAACAATGTGAATAAGTATGGAGTTCGTAATATCGCTTTCAGATCCTATTGAAAGAAGGGAACCGCGAATAGCAGCTACCGTATCTATAATGCTACGAAGACTCGCAGCATCAGGAAGTTTCATTGAAGATATTTCAAACAACGAAGTAATATGTTCACGAAAAATTAACGTATTATTATCATACCTTTCTTTTAAACGCTGCAAAGCTTTGGGGTAATTATCATCTGTTACCTGGAAGGGTTCTACCACACTCAATGCTGGTCCAGATAAGCAGTCCAGAAGATAGTTAAATTTATCGACCTTAGCTATGGTTGGGTCCTCATCGACCATGTTGGAGAATGTACGAATAAACCTTTTGTAGTCAGAATACTTGCCATCAAATTTGGGTAATTTCAACTTGGGCAGCCGATGTTGATGATTGCTCACACAAAACCCTGTAGCGTTGAAAATGCTGGTTTCTAAAGCTGTGTTACGATTCCTACAAGTATTTAATACGGAAAGAATTTTTGATTTTACCGCAACGTAGGTTTCCTCAATTTCTGCTCTCAACATATCGGAGGGATTTAATGATTCAATTTTTGACTGCACTGCACAGAATTCTTGAAAATAAGTTTCGACGATCTGCAGTCGACATTCGAGAATGGATGAGTCGGATTCGGTGTCTTCACCGCCAGATCTTTCCTTCATGCTTAGTAGGTGGCGCTTTATCATTGTTCGTTGCTGAAGTAGTCCTTCTAGATGACTCTGCGAAGCGCCAGATCCCAATGTGTTTTGGGGTTCCATGATGACGACAAAAATAGCAAACTTTTTCTTGTTTAGTTATAAGTATTTGGATTAAACTGTCCTGTCACGGTCGCCAATTATGTTCTGACAGAAAAAGATTGCTGACCAAAAATATGCTGATGTTGTCGCTTGTGCAATTTATTTTCATCTGGTTCTTTCAATACAAAATATATTAACTTATACTCTATGTTCTATTGGAAAACATCAGTTAATTTCGCATCGTATGATTTTGAGTAGAAATTAAATAATAACAATTTGCATATTGTAGACAGTTAGGTCTTTTTAGACAATGCATAATATATATATACATATGTACCTTATGCGAAGGTCCAGTAAAAGAAAAGTGTGATCATATGCAAATGAGTGATCATAATATGTTTCGATGTTTGTATGTAATTAAATGTACAGCGGGATATATATCAATATTTATCAAGACAATACAAATATGTGGTACTTGTACGGTGTGTCGAAACCAGTCAAAACACACAGTGGGGCGAAACGCCCAAACAACCCCTATCATATGTTTAGCTAATTTATTAAATTATTTTTGCCTTATACGTGGCCTGTTTGCAAATAACATAGTTGACAAAGGTAAAATAAAAAAAACTTCTTCATACCAACCACCAACTTAATTTGTTTCTTAATTTCACCTAAAAACTTTGTTTAATATAACTATGATTATGGCCCAACACTTTTTTAATGTTTTTTTTTTCTTTTTAAGTTAAGTAAACATTCCATAAAAACGTGTTTTAAGGAATGGCTACGATTACGAGCAATTATCCAGCACTGACTCTGCCTTTTTTGTGTGATTTTGAAGATACTTACTTGCAATTTTACCTATAAAATAAAATTAAATTTCATTTTGTGTTTCTTTATTATACTTCTATCCTCTTTTAGTTAAAATATCTTTAATTAATTATCTAAAAGTTCCCAAAGGTTGTGCAACACAGCAATACTTTTGTGCAAACAAGAACCCAGTTTCAAATTTTTACGTGGTTGCACAAAACCCTGATTTGCCGAAGTCAACGAAAAAGACAATAGCAACCCAGAAAGAACTCTCCGAAGGTATACGTTCGGGTCATGTTATTCTACCATTCGGCAATGTTCGGCATGGCAGCCATGCTGGAGTGCCTCAGATGTAAACAAAGAACTTCATCCTGTCAAACGTTTGACAGATAAGATATCACACTTGTACTGATACACAACGCACAACATGTATGCAAAAGCTAACGGGATATTTTTTGTTGTTTCATAAGAAGCGTTGGCTTGCTTAGCATAATTTCAGAAAGACGGTTGGTTTAATGTGATTGATTGGGAAATGCACTGCAAATTCTGTTAATTAATGGCAGAGGAATTAAAATAACAGACGTACCATTTATTGAACAGTTGTATTAGGTAAACTAACAGAAGAATTTATTCAAGTAACAGTGGTAATTCAACCAATCTTTGTTAATAATGACGGAATAGGCAAGAAGAATGATGTTGCTAACTATAGGCCAATCTCTAAGCTTGTCTATCTTCTCATAATTATTTGAAGATATTATTAAAGAAAAGATGTACTTTGCTGTCAAAAGTCTGATATTACCAAACCAGCATGGTTTCGTGGCTGGTTGATCTATGGTCACTTATTTAGCATTGTTTAGTGGACTGCATCTATTCATGCTGGTACGCAAACTTGCATTCCTTGGATTTCACTCAGTATTTCTCAGATGGCTGCACTCCTATCTAACTATAGGCTGGATGGTCTCAATAGAGGATTTTTCTTCTAATATTACATTACACAGGCCGACAAAATGAGACCGATTTTTTTGACCATAAGCCAGACCACACTTTCCTAAAGGTTTTCGATGTGCTGAATTCAAATCTGGACTCAGAAAGTCTCTATCACTTAAAATAGGATTTTGAGATATCTTAACCTAAATGAGCAAAAACACCGCTTTTGCCTATTTTTGAGGTTGTATATAAACGACAGATTTTTTTTTTAAAGCACACATATCATCTTAAACAAGCAATCTTTCTCTTACGAATGGCGTTGAGCTTGCTCAAATATCTTTTTAGAGCAATTTAAAGTTTATAAATTTGCTAATTTTCCTATAGCTGAAAACCAACTGAATTAACCTAGGTATGATGCAGTAGAACATATACCACTTACGATTAAATTGTTCTGTTATTGTTGCGTTATCAAAGGAAATCAACAGGTTAAATTAACAATTTCAGGGTTGAAATCTACAGTGGTACAGTTTAGGTAACAGTGTCAATTGCCATTTCAAACAGGATTTCTGGCAATAATTTATAGCAGTACGTTGAACAGATTTATTCGTTATAGAAACTGATATTTACCGTCACTTAAAGAAAAGAATCCGTCCGTTTAATGAATATTCTGTTATTTCTACAATTTATAATGCCAACTGCTGAGAACTAACTGTTAATATTACATAAATATTTTTTCTGAGTGTATATATGTATATAGTTATGTTAGTCAGGTATGAAACTACTACTATAACTGATATAAAAAGGTAAAAAATTGATAGTATTAAATTGAAATAAATTCAGCCAAAGATTTCTTTATTAATATACATGTGTAAATATAAACATGTGTGTTTCCAATATACAAAACGAAATACAACAAAAATGTAACTATTGATAATAACGTACTATAAATGAAAAATGTATCACTTTTGTTACTAAAGTAAAAATCATCGTAGACGTTAGATACAAATATTTAAAAATTGCCGGCATCTGTCATCCCTTTGCCTGCTTTGCATATACACTCGAACATAAAGATTTCTAGGTATGCAATTTTTAAACAGTTTTCCCTTGTTTTTGTTATTTCTGTCTGTGAGATAACGAGGTTTATTAGAAGAACAAGAGCAAGTGAAATGCCATTAATTTGCCTGCATGCAAATTAAGTTTTGCTTTTGGCTTTCGGATTTAGAAAAAAAAACTTTAGTTTATTTTAGTTCCCTTTTGACGAAGGAGCCTTAATCATGCGTGATTTGTGAACGCGCTGATCTAAAAAACTGAAGCTTAATTCTAAATTCTTTATAAACTTGCAAAATTGTTTACTTAATTTTAGTTTCAAGAAATTGTAAAATACCTTAGCCCGGAAATGAAGATAAAAGCAGAACATTCCAAAGAAAACAGAAGTATGATTTTTGTTTATAATTACGCTAATGGAGCTGTGAGGCTTCCGTTAGCTTATGATTCATATGAAGTATCCACTATGCAGAAAGATGAATTTTGTTTACAATTACGGTAAAGAAGCTGTGTGGAGGCTGCCGTTAACTCCCCCCCTCTAAGATGAATCGTCCCGCATTCAATCTTATTATACCTATTTAGTAGTGCTTCGCACACAAGGTATTAGATTAGATTTATTCATTTTCTTTCAAATCAAATAATATTTTTACATGTGTGAATAGAATTGGAACTTAAATCAATAATATTAATATAATATAATATAACATTGAAAGAAAGAAAATGTAAAATTATTTGAATCTTAGTTTTGAATGCCATCACAAAATAACTTAATAAATATAATATACAAGTATGTGTGGGGTGAAGGTAGTTAGTTATAACTTAAAATAAAGTTAAAGTAACATTTTGTAAATAAGATGTTCTAATATTAAAAAAATACAATTGATTTTATTTTACTAAGTAGCAGGGTTCAGTAAAGTTTTGATGTCGTCGTGTGACTGTTCTAATAAGAATGATTTCATATTTGTTAAAAACTCTCGCATATCTCTAATGACATGTATAGACGCAGATAGCTTATTGAAAGCATTTCAAGATACTATATTAAACAAGTAAGGAAAGGGCTGTCTTCGGCTGTGCCGAAGGCTTTATACCTTTCATGAATACGCATAACTTTTTTACGTGTCCGATGCTTACTTAAAATTGGTACAAACTTCAAAACTGTTAATTTAAAGATACATAGCCCAAACCAAACTTATCGGAACAATCGATTGTATGGGGGCTATACATATGTTATGTTCGTCCGATCTGACTGATTTTCCCTTCATACGTTACATATATAATATGTAGCAAACCTCCAAACTTCAAAATCTATAGCCCAAAACCCATTTATCGAAACTATCGATTATATGGGAGCTATATGTCATGTTGGGCCGATCTGGGTGATTTTCACTACATATATTACATTTATAATATGCACTAAACTTGCAAAAGTTTACGTTCCTAGCTTCTTAACTGCAAAATTTATATCCCAAAACCCATTTATCGAAACTATCGATTATATGGGAGCTATATGTTTTGTTGGTCCGATCTGGTTGATTTTCACTACACAGGTTACAAATATAATATGTACCAAACTTGCAAAATTTCGCTCTCCTAGCTTTTTGATTGCAAGAGTTATAGGCCAAAACCCATTTATCGGAACAATCGATTGTATGGGAGCTATGCGTTGTATTTGTCCGATCTTGCTGGTTCCGACAAATGATTAATCCTATGAAAAATGGCGCCTGCTTGCAAAATTTCATCGAGATATTTCTAAAACTGAGGGACTAGTTTGCGTTCAAACAGACGGACGGACGGACGGACGGACAGACGGACATGGCTAAATCAACTCGGTTCATCTCCCTGATCATTTCGGTATACTTAATAGTGGGTCTATCTCTTCTTCTTCTCATACTTACAAACATCGGACCAAAATTATAATACCATTTCATGTTCATGAAAGGTATAAAAAGTTTTTATAATGGGTAGTACAAGATGTGGGAACAACAACAAGTCCGAGTGAGTTTTGCCTCAAACTATAACTATCCGTGGTTAGGCTGTGAAGATACCCACAGCGAATAAAGAATATTTTCAAAGTCTTGTAATAATACATGTGTTTTACAGAAAGAATTTTCAGCTCTCTAAATAGCTTCATGTTATGGTGGAGACGGTTTACATTACATATTTTCCTAATGACACATTTTTAAATAGTAAGAAGTTGTTGGATTTTACTGTAAGAAATACCGACCCAGCAGGATATGCCATATTGAAGCTTAGAGTGGACCAAAGCATAGTACAGCGTCTTAAGTGTTGACTTTGAACATATCATCCTTAGACTATAAAAATAACGCACAGTAGATCCCATGTAAGACTTCAAGCGTGAAATATGTATGTGTTGACCAAGTTAAGGATTGGTCCACAGAAACACCCAGATATTGGAAAGTATTAACTCTTTCAATTGGGAAACACTTATCGCTACAATTTGTTGAATGATTTAACAATGTGCCAGAGCGCGAAATATTACTCAGAGCGAAACGTGTGCAGTCAGTAGGCCCGTCCACAATGAAAACGACGGCGGCGAACGACAACGACGAAAAACTGAAGCTTGACGATATTGGCCGTCAAGCATTGGAGACATGATTATAATGAGAGCAGGGTCGACAGGTGCGAATCATCTTGAAACGTAGCAAAAAATTCTGTAAAAAGTGTGAAAGAGACATATTCTGTAATAATTGGAACTTATTTTACAAGTTATTTACTCTTCCTTTCGTTTTTATTGTCAAAAAAACCAAACGCCACCATCTGCCGCTTGTCAAAATAGAATTATATTTAGTCTGGCGACAGCGGCATCTGTGATTGATTACCGCTTTGTCGAGTCGTGTTCAAAAAATTCCTCCCCATAAGAACACGTGTAAAAATAATTTGACAGATGCCGCTTGTCGTTTGCCGTTTTCATTCTGGTTACCACTAGTGGCATCTATATATATAAAATTCAAATTATGTAAATAGGTATAGATCGACTTGCGTCCTAAACTTATGAACCGATCGTAACCAAATTTTACTCACCCACTGTACATCTTCCAGGGATGGTCACAGGCAAAAAAATATTTTGATATATATAGGGGGCGTGGCACCTCCCATACAAATGGAATTTTCCATTGTCCGTATCTCTGGAAGTATTTATGTTAGACCATTGAAACTCGGAAAGGGGTTATATGGGATCGATCCCTACCACCTCCAAAACAACTGGGTATAACGAAAAAGTGGGCGTGGCACCACCCATACGAATGAAATACTTCTTAGTCGATATCTCTGGAAGTATTTTTGTTAGATTATTGAAACTCGGTAAGGGGTTATATGGGATCGATCCCTACCACCTCCAAAAAAACTGGGGATACCGACAAAGTGGGCGTGACACCTCCCATACGAATGAAATACTTCTTAGTCGATATCTCTGGAAGCATTTAGGTTAGACCACTGAAATTTGGTGAGAGATTATATGAGATCGATCCCTACCACCTCCAAAAAAAACTGGGGATAACGAAAAAGGGGGCGTGGCACCTCCCATACGAATGAAATATTTCTTAGTCGATATCTCTGGAAGTATTTTTGTTAGATCATTGAAACTCGGTAAGGGGTTATATGGGATCGATCCCTACCACCTCCAAAACAACTGGGTATAACGAAAAAGTGGGCGTGGCACCTCCCATACAAATGGAATTTTTCATTGTCCGTATATCTGGAAGTATTCGGGTTACACCACTGAAATTTGGTGAGGGGTTATACGAGATCGATCCCTACCACCTTCATTGCAAAATTTATCAAAATATAGGAAGCAGGTAGTATTATTTTGTGTATGTTGCTTTACGCAAATTAAACTATTTACGCATGTGAACATGAAAAATCAGCACAAACCCCTCCTTTTCTTACCATAATAAACAGTATACATAATGAATTTCGGCCCTGGCATCTCTTGCTTGATGACATAGCACAAAACCTACCAAGCAAATGTAACTGCAATAAACATATAAATGTCCAAATACATATTTATGTATATTAACTTTATAGTAAATGTCTATTTACAGCTTCAACATTACCAATAATTGTATTTTATTATTCCCACAACACTGTACGAATCATATATATTATTTCTGTAGGGTCTTTTTGTGTTTGCTCCTAATTTTCTGCTCTCATTTCGAACCAATATTAATAAGTAAGGTATCGTTTTGGGTTACCTCTACATGCGAAACTATATATTAATTACAGCAGTGCTTTTGTTTAAGCGTATTTTATAAAAATTAATTTGTTTAAATAAACCATTGTACATGCACAAAAAAATAATTTTGTACTGCAACGCTATTGCGACTGACATTCATCACACTTCAGAGCGGTGTTGCCAGAATCGGGGATATCGCCCTTTTTCGGGGATCTGCCAATGTAATTTCGAAATGGTTTGGTATTTGTTTCCTTTAGGGGTTATTTGCAATCAAAGTTGCAAGTTTTCATGTGGTTGTTGTAATCACATTAGGCCGTCCTTAAAAATGTCCAAAAAAGTGTTTTGCGCAGAAATGCTGAGTATGGCGTAGCCGGTGTTGGACTGGCTGAGTGTTATGTTTTATAAGTAACTCGGAAAGGTGTTCTGCACACAAATACCATGGATCCCCATCCGAATTCGGATCGGACCTGGGACCTTTTTCCGGATTTTGATCATAATTTTTCACTGAAACAAAAAATTAAAAAAGCGCTCCGGGATTCGTGATCCTGCGGCCAATACACGTTTTTTGAGCCCTTCCATATTTTCTAAAAATTTTTTTTTTGCAGTTGACCCCTAAAGGAAACAAATACCAATGGTTTTTGGCTATAAAATTTCCAACATCGTTTGTGTTTCCCCGCCGAGGAATAAACTCAGAAAAGCACTACAAAAATTTAAAGAGAAATGTTTTTGAAGGTTCTAATGATAACCTCTACATTTATCGCCCCATACTTCTTTTTAGGTGTGTTTTTCCATGCTAGAAAAAAAAATTGGCACTCTTGAAACTGTTTTGGTACAAAAAATAAATGTGAGTGGCAACACTGCGCTGGACTGGTAGTGGTGCAAGTCTTTGATTTTGATTAAAAAAGACAATGGTGCATAGACATTCTTTTCAAATGCAGATGGCGCCGAAGATTGTCTAATGAACATCGGCTATAATCCACTACTTCCTGCAGGTGAAGTGATTAACTAACGGACGTCATGCTACAATCCACTAATGAACATCATGCTATAATCCACTACTTCCTCTATATCTGTGGCAATAAGACTAAACGACTAAACTCAAGCAAGGACGATAAATGGGATTTATGAAATTAAGCAACATTTTTGATTTTTTTTTTGGTATAATGCATTGCTAGCGAAGCCTGAACGATGATGAAAATTGCGAAACCCCAGCTCAACTTTTAGTTCAAAATCCAAAGCAAAATCTCTGGAAATGAAACTTTTCAAATATCTCTACCCGTGCGCCACCTATCGGAATAATTTTTTTGTTATATTGGGGGGGCGGGGTTGGGCAGAAAAATAAACGATGATGAAAATTTCAAGATTCTACCTCAACGGGAAGTTTGTTGAAAAGCGAATTAATCGACACCGAAAACAGACCTTCTCATTTCTTTTGTAATGTTCATTGACTAATTAAATAAATAAATAAATAGAGCGACACACGCGCCACCTAGCGGGTCCAATTTTTTTTGCACATTTGGAAATTGATTAAGTAACACACACGTAAAATAATAGGTTGTAGGGCGTCGTTGAGGGTAGTGGTGAAGTTCTCTGCGCAAGGTGCGCACGGGTCCATCTAGTGGGATATAATTGCAATATCAGGTAAGATTTTTGGATGCAAATTGAAATACATCAATGGTGTTTCTTGCTCACAATCAGTTTATGTGTAGCAAACCACACTCTCAACAAATGAACATCGTAGTTGACGCCTGCTACCAAATGCAGATAGTTCGATGAACTATAGGCTATAGCTAGGTCGTCTGCAAAAGCGGTGACCTTTCCATAGAAAGGCAAAGAAAATATAGAATTTAAATAGACAAGGAGTAGTATTGGGCCTAAGACAGATCCCTGGGGTACTCCTATGTTAATTGCCACAGAGTTACTTAAATAACTGAAAACCTTTACTTTCTGCATATGTATATTAACTTCATTCGCCTAACGGTAGTATGTAACGGCATAAACGAATCGATATAGATATTGACTTATGTACATTAAAATGTTCAGGAGGAAAAGATAAACTGATTGAGCGATGCCCGTCCGTCCGTCCGTGAACACGATAAATTGAGTATCTCTTGAGATATGTCAATAAAATTTGGAATGCAGGTTTCCTTTCACTTATCTCGGAGTGCTATTGAAAATAGGCAACATCGTTTAAAAGTAACGTCAACTTTCTATATGTATAATATTTTCGAAAATACAAAAAGAATGCTGCGTTAAGGCAGGAAATAAATTTGTGAAGAAATTTTTTATAATGGGCATGGCACCGCCCAATTTTGATTAAGTCAAATTTGGAAATATTATTAATCATAAATCAAAAACCGCTCAAAATATCAAAATCAAATTCAGCACACATATTTATATTAATACTGGCGATGTCCCGAAAAAAAATGCACGAAATCGGGTAAGGTCCACGCCCAATTTTATACGAAAGATTTTGAAAAGGATCATAGATATATTGAATAGGCAATAACTTTGCTTAAACTAGCTGTATATCATTTCTATTTTATATCCAAAGTGCGCGTGGGCAAAGAAAGTCCAATGCATACAATTTTTCAAAACTCCGTTAAAAATTTGTTTATGGAAACGATATTTGGAGAAAGTGTTCAACATATACAGCTTTGCTGTGAAAATAAACAAAATTGGTTAACGAACACCGTTCTGAAAAATTTTATTTTTCCATGAAAGTTAGTGAGATGCTTCCCAATAGGTAAAAATTACGCAAATCGAATAACAAACAAGCAAGATTTACGGGAAAGTAGTTAACACCCTATTGCCTTTTTTCTAATTTTTCTTTGTTTTCATACCTTTCATGGACATGGGGACAGCTATTTATATTTTCTTATCTGGTGATAATTTAATTTACCACTAACAACAGAAGTGTTTTTAATCGAAAACAATCAGTTGCTAACAACTTTTCAGTTATTAAAATAGACCTGAGTAAATGGGGATACCAAAACAGTTCCCTACTAGGTATTTAATTTTCCGTTACACCCGACTTAGACTTCCTTACTAGTTTTTTGTTAAATTATGAATTTGATCCAAAATGACGTTATATGAAATTTATTGAAATTCAGAATTTTCATTCTGTTTTTTAGTTTTATTTGCTTTGATCATTTTTCTACACAAATAAACTGGCAGCAATGTGCAAAAAGCTATAAAAATATAGAAATATATTGAATGTCTTTTAATATTTTCATTTTTCTTACCTAGAAAATTTACATTTGGCTTTCCACATTATTTTCACCTGAAATTAATATAACACTCTCTTTAATTATTTCGATGTTATTGTATCTTTCTTTAATCTTTTTACATTTTGCAGGTTTTTCATTCAAGGTATTTTTTCTTTATTCAATTCACAGTGCTTGTTATTTCAATTTTGCAATTTTGTACATTAAGAAATTCATTGTTGCAATTTATTACATTTTGGTCTATTATCAATGTACCATCTAGCTGCGCTAAACTTCTAGTTTCATAATACTTACAAGTAAATTGAATTTTTGGATATTTAATATAAATTATGATTATATTATAGCAATTTTAAATTCTGATATGCCCATTAAATCTGTAATTGACATTAAACTATTTTGATAGTCGGTTATATTTTTTAATTCATCCAAATGTAAGATTACTGGGTTTAGTGTTCCCACTTTCCCAAGAGTGATTGCATTTATTGAATTTTTAAGCTCTTTATTATGTACTGATTTCTATTCTTCTTTAACGTTTTAACAAATGGATCTCCTTTAATTGTATTTACTGTATTGGTTATTTCAGTAATAAGGTTAAAAATTTCGGAATTCGTAGTAAACTGTTTATTATTATTATCAACTAACTCATCTAAATTGTCATTAATTTTTATAAAGTCATCGTGATCAGGGGTTCCTGCTATCCATTTTCAAAGTGTTCCTAAATCATTTATTCCTCTCCTTTGTCTGAAAGCGTTTTGTTTTAATTTCCCTAATAGAGCTTCGATTAACACAATAACAGATTCGTCATCTAAACTTTTTATGCTTAATTTATCATAATTATTTGTGGTATCTAAAAATGGAATATTACATATGAAGGGTTCAGAACCAAAAGGATCTAAGTGAAATTTTTTTTGAAATGGAGTTATACTCATATTTCTATAGCGAAATATGGTGTTTATTTGTTGGCAAAGAGATCCGAGTCATTTCGGACATTGTAGTGCCACATATTATACATACAATAAACGCCCTACCCAGATTGTACATAGAATTTTCAAAAAGCAGTAAACTTTAAACTTGAATATCTCAAATTAATTTCGAAGTCACTTAGATCCATTTGGTTCTGAGCCCTTCATATATATTATATAAGTTTGTTTTTTCATCCTCTTCTAAATTTTCTAAATATGTTAAAATTGTTATATGAAAAATATCTCCATATCCTCGTATATAGAGACGTATCCATTTTCGATTAATACATAATTTTGTCTGGTGTAATCCACGATGTCAGCAGCTGTTGAGCAGCACAGGGATGTAATTTCTAAAAATATTATTTTGGAAATCTGTGAAATGTATGATTCTATCTGGATATGGATTGTTGCTTTATATTGTTGAGCTGCTCTAAGGATTGTTTCAAGGTCACTTACTATATTATATTCCTCTTTTATGCATTTAGGTATTTCAATTATAGTTGAATGGGCTCTTTCTATTTGACCATTTGTTATGCTATGTCTCGGATCCCAAATATAAATTTCGATATTTAGTCTTTGCATTAAGGATTTAAAAGTTGGTGTTGTAAAGCTTGGTTCATTGTCCAAAGTTATTTGCTTTACATCAGTGAAGGCTTGAAGCAGTTCCAGAACCTTTTCCTCGATATTAGATTTATCTTCTATATGTTTTATTACCAAAAATTTTGAATAAGCATCTACACATGTAATACATTTTCATTTTTGCGCGTAAAAAATATATAAGTGAATCTCTTCCCCTTCTTTTTCTGGAATTGGAGGAATTCTTTTGGGATGTCGATCATATTTATTTTTGTTGCAAATAATGCAATTACGAATATATTCTTCCATTCTTTTCCTCATTTCCTGCCAATAATACATTTTCTCTATTTGTTTAATATTTTCATTATAACCACGATGAGCTCTATTATGAGTTTTGGACGTTTGTCCGAATATGCCAATTTAATCGTGCGATTATCGCATTGAAGTTTGAAACGGTGCCATGATTTATCAAAGTGTCATTGGCATCTTATGTTATATTATTTTTTAATATTGTCAAGGCCGCAAGGTATTTTCCACTTTTTTTTTAAATATAAGCTCACGCCAGCTTACATAGGCGTTTAATTTTCGGTAAAGACTTAACTAGGTCCAACACTGAAAAAAAAATCTACAGTAAACGGCCGTCAAATTGATAGTAAACCCTGTCATTTTTCGTCCAACAGTGGGTAATATAAATTTTGAAAGTGAGCCCCTATCATTCTTCGAATATACTATCATATTGACATGAATTACTGTAAATTTTAAAGTGGACTCATATCATTATGCAAAAATCACGTGTTTTTACTGCCAATTTTACAGTAAATACTGTAATATTTACAGTATTACCATCAATCGCTTGAAAGTGGTTTTGATATGTTACTTTCAACTTTTTTATTTCAGTGAATGATTCATGACATTGGACAGAATCATCAATTGTTTAAGGTTCATATTCGGTAGCCCTATTATTACTGTTTTCAAGTTGAGATTTCAACCTTTGAACTACCTGTCTCAATTCCAAATTGCTATCTGCTATTAATCTAGTTAATCGGTTAACACATCACCGTGAGCCATTTTTATAATTTTTATAATTTTTTACTTTATTTCCCTTTTTATACCCAGCGTATAATATGGCCCACATAACGGTACTACGTAACGGCGCAAAATAATCGAGTTATATATAGAGTTCCAGGATGAAAGTTCTTAGGTTGAAAAGAGGAATTGATTAAGGCATGTCCGTCCGTGTACACGATAACTTGAGAACAAATTTAGATATTTGCATGAAATTTTGAATACAGGTTACTTTCTGGCCAAGATACGTTTCTAGTTTTTTCGTTTATGAAAAGATCCTAATCTAATGGGGATGGATCATTTCTTTGAAAATCCAAAGTTTCTAAAATTTTATCAAATTCATTTTCTATCTCTTCTTCTTAAAATTTCAAATCCTGGGAGCAATTTGGAAACCTTTTAATTTTTCTCATAAAGTTATCAATTGCAGATTAAAATAAGTTTCAAATATGTTGAGTTGGTAAGCAATATGTTTTTCTACATAGATGTTGCCGTATACCTACATAGGTTTATTAATAATAACACTGGTCGACGGCCAAAATTTACCAGAGACGCCGTTATGAAATTCGTATGTAAAATCAACCCCTGATTTCAACAACTGAGTAAAGTTTTTTTGCTATGGTACCGTTTTTGAGATATTTGCAATTTACCGCTATTCGAAAAAAACCAAAAAGATGGCTCCCTTTAATTACGTATGTCTCACGAACGGAACGGCAGCAATGCGAAAAGGTTTACATTACATTACTTTATGCGAGGGCAGCATTCCAAAACCTAGGGACACGAATTTCGATACGATACGATACCATATCGATACGTTTGCCCTTCGATACCGATATTTTGTACTCGATGCTTTTTTAACGATACTTTTCGGCATCGAGTATCTAGACCCCGGTATCGTATCGAATTTTTTAAAAACTATGGAACTAATAGAGCAAAAATACCGCTCTGCTGGTTGTCTCTCTCTAACTTGTGACGCGAATCGAAGGAACATCAGAACCAAATAATAACGGTTAATTTAGCCGGAAAAGGCAGACGCCAGAAAAGTAAGAGTTGCCATTGATCTGTTGCAATATGCACTTAATACGTCCAAAAAGGTTACAACAAACTTGAAGTACTAACTTATTGTGATATTGTTTTGCCTTTATACTGAAAAAAAGGTAATACTATCCATCCAACGTCAACTGTTAATACACGTCCAAAAAGAGCGGGAGAGGTATCAAACGACGCGTCTTGACCGCTGTAACAATGATCCTAAGGGGGCAATTAAAGTACAAAATTGTCTGTCATTTTCATGTGGTTGTTGTAGACACAGATATAAGGTGTTATAAAATGTTTTTGATTTGTGGGGTGTTTTAGAAACACGCTTCAAAAATATTGCATTTTCTGATGCCTGCGCTTATTCCCTATGTATGTCTTGGCTACGTGATATGATCAGTCGGGAAGAAGCCGCACATGCAATCCAAGAATTTGTGTTCCGACAAAAATGAATTTTGGAATCACATAGAAACTTTAGCATCTGGTCGAGGAAGTGAAAGTGCAATCCGACAAAGCGAAAACATCAATGAATATATTCGTTGCAAACTACTTCCTTTAAGTGGCTATCTTTTGCGTTTTTGGAAGGAAAATAAGCATAAATATCCTCATTTGTCGAAAATGGCTTTACGATATCTAGAAGTACCAGCAACTTCTGTCCCATAAGAGCGCCTATTTTCAAAGGCAGGTTTAACAATGACAAAAACACGTAACAGGTTGAAGGGGAAGAGGTTGGATAAATTACTATTCATGGCAGATTGCACAGAGGAAGAGTGGGGCTTTTGATCTTCGTTTCTTGAAGTAAAATCTATCAAATTAAAAAAATCAAATTTGCTCATATTAAACTAGTTTATGTTATTATTTATTTTATTGAAGTTTATACGAACCTATGGTAATCATTTACAAAACGTATGAATTTGCTTGCAGCGAACCATTCGGTTATTGAAGTGCTTGTTTGTCATGTACATTTAGCATCGATATTTTGACTATCGAGTCTTTTTGTTTCGATATTATCGGGTACCCGATATTTTTGAAGCGATACTTCAAATGAGTACAGAATCGATGCTTTGCATTCGATATCGTGTCCCTACCAAAACCAAGACATTTTTTGCAGATATTTTTTCTCTAGGTAAAGCTTAGAAAATTAATTAATAATTAGAAAAAAATTGTATTTCCTGTACGTTATACATTAACAATTTAATAAAAACTGTTACCTGAACAACTTGCACCTGGTTTATAAATTGAATTTTTGGTATCATATTCCCACAAGGATGCCCACAGGCCTCCTAACCTCCACCTTTTTTTTGTCAAAACTTTAACATAGAACGAAAATCTGACTCTAGATTTGTGTTTCTCGAGGCGTAGTTACCCAGAAAAAAAATATGGCCTTTCAATCAATGGCGGTTACAGAGTGTGCATTTGAGGGCTAAAAGGCTTATTAAAATTAATTTCAAAAAATTGTATAACTTGTTTAGCTAACATTTTCATTCCAGGCGTAAATATGTCTTTAACAGGTCACTTTCTGCACTCACATTTGAGCATTTTTCGACGAACATGGCGGAAGGTTTCACAAATGAAATTAATTGAGAGTCGATATCAGAGATTCTGGGACATCGCAATGGGTGATTACTGCTGGTTTCTTATAAGAGCAACCGATCCTAAATTGAATAAGCGTCAAAGTAGAACACATAATTATTTCGACTACATAGTAAAACCAAATTAAGATACAGATTGTAAGAATATAGCATAAAGAAAAAAAATTTAAAAAAAGTTAAAAATATGGGTAATTTCATTCATAAATTGAACTTTTAACTCAATAGAAACAGAGCATAGCTAGATATTTCACTCTTCTTTATACCATACATACGTTTTGAGGTATACGTTGATAACTTACGTAGTTTTGCATCGATTTTCTTCGATGATATCTTTTCTAATTAAACACAGCTTTATCAAAAAAAAATCTCTGCAAAAGAAGTAGTGGTTTTTTAATGCTGCCCTCGCAAAAAGTTGAAATGATAAGCTAATATCTCGAAAATTATCTGGTTGATGTACGATGCATTTATAACAAATTTTATCGTCTTTTTGATTCTGTAAAACTTTTTGCAATTGCTGGATCCGTTCGTGAGATATGTATACGTAATTAAAGGGAGCCACCTTTTTGGTTTTTTCGAATAACGGTAAATTGCAAATATCTCAAAAACGGTACCAAAGAATCAAAAATTAACTCAATTGTCGAAATCAGGGGTTGATTTCACATACGAATTTCTTAACGGCGTTTCTGGTAAAAAAAAAAGTTGAAAATTTTATTAACTAAATCAATTTTATGTTATTACGGTTTAACGGTTTTCGGTTCGGTTCATACATCTAAATAAAAAATGGTTCGGTTCAAAAATGAAAAACCGCTGTGGTTCGGTTCAAAAAGGGGTTCGGTTCAAAACCGGTTTACATCCCTGCTTCTAGGGTTAGTAGATGTTTAATGAAATAGTTTTTCTTAACAAGTAGTACTTTAAACAGTATCAAAACAAAAAAAAAAAACAAGTAAGGAAGTCTAAGTTCTGGTGAACCGAACATTAAATACCCAGCGTTAGTTTTCAGAAAAAGGGGGCGTGGTTTTCATCCGATTACGGCCATTTTAAAAACCAATCTATTCCGAGCCTAAACCATAGCGAATTTGGTGGGCGTGGCCACGCCCCTTGCTTATAAAGCATTAACCGATTACATGAGCCAAAAGTACTCAATCGATCTTTTCAAGGGTTATACCATGTCCTATATATAACATTGGAAAAGAAGGCGTGCCATGCCCATAACTTTTAACGTATTTTGTGAAATTTTTGATATACGGATATATGTGTCCATTAATCAATATTTAAATAATTTTAAAAAAGTGGGTGGTGGCACGCCCACGGATTTTATTATGTTGTTTGTCCCTATTTGAAGATCAGTTTTCATTGCAGATCTTTATGATACTTTCACAGTGGCTTGTTAATAGTGAAATGTTGATAATTTGTTTATTCACTTGTCGGCGGTGCCACGCCCATTTTCCAAAATATTAAAAAAAAACCTTTAGACAACACTAATAACATCATCAACTGAATGAGTGTACTCAATTTTAGCATTATATCTTTATCAGTTAAACAGATATTGCATATTCCGGTTTCCTAACTCTCGTTTAGAGAACTTTAGTCCAAAAAGGGGCGTGGTCGTTCACCGATTTTTCTTATTTTCTGTGGTAGTACTCTAAATAAACATAACATGCCTGGTTCCTAGTTTCGTAAACCTATCTCACACCGTTCTGAAGTTATTAGCAGTCGAATTTGAAAATTGCTTGACTAATAAGTGGGCGGTGCCATGCGCACTTTCCAAAATTTTGCTAAAATAATGTAAAGAATATGAAAATTGATGTATGTACCAAACTATATTATTATAGCGGTATCAGTTAATTAGATATCGACTTTTCAATATTTCCACCTCTTTCCAATATAACTTTTATGAAAAAGTAGGCGTGGCAGCCAAGCGATTTCGTTTATTTTCTATATCTGAATTTAACACAACAATAGTATGCCCTCTTCAAAATTTCGTTATACTAGCATAAACTGTTCGGAAGTTATTAAGAGTCAAAATTTTAAAATTTCTTCAAATATATGTGGTCGGTGCCACGCCCCTTTTCAAAAAACTTGATAAAATCGGCCTTAGAACATCTAAATCAATACATATTGCAAATTTTATTATTGTAGTTGCTTCTGATATTGAATTAACCCGTTTTATACGTTTTTCGAAATTTTCCGATTTTACCCATTTTCAATACCAATCTATTCTGAACCCAAATAAGTACGCATGCCGAATTTGGTGAAGATATCTCATTATTTGCTCAAGTTATCGTGTTAACGGACAGACGGACGGACATGGCTCAACCAAATTTTGTTTCGATCCTGATCATATTGATATATGGAAGTCTATATCTATATCGATTCCTTTATACCTGTACAACCAACCGTTATCCCAACGAAGTTATAATACCCTTGTACTAGTACTAGTACGCTGGGTATAAAAATACGGTTTAATTTTCCCCGATTTTGGCCATATGCAGTTCAATGAGTTCTCCCCGATATGGTTAAGGGCTTTGGCCTCTTGCCCGTGATCAAGACCAATATCAACAACAAGTCGTTTTTACTATCGGTTTATTTTATGCATATGCAAAAAAAAAATTAAGAAAACGAATTTATTTATTTTATTTTAATTAATTTTTCTCCAAATATCAATTTTTCCACAAAATCGGATATAATTATTAAAACCAATTACAAAACTTATAAATATATGTACATGTAGAACAAAACATTTTCTAAATCTTCAATTTAATCATATATTAGCTAAAGAAGTTTAGCTACCATATAAATTGTAGTCAGTTGAGATCACTGGTATTCTAACTGAAATGTTCCTGTAGGGAACTTAATGCCATACAGATTTTTTCCGTTTTATATTTAAAAATACAAATACATTCATTAAAAGGTATTTTTAGCTTCGGCATTAACCACGGTTAAGAATCTTGCTTAATTCACCTTATTTGGTAGATGTCTTAAATATTGTGGTGAATGGCCTGAACTTTGCGCCGTCCACCTTATTTGCGGTGGATGGCTCAAACATTGTGGTGAATGGCCTGTAATCTATATCATGGTGAAGAAGTTGTAATCTATATATATAAAAATGAATTGGCGTTCGTGTATACCGTAAGATCTCCGGATCGGCTCAACCGATTTTAAATATTTTTTCTTTAATGTTTCCAATCTGTTTCATGTCTCATTTACCACATAAATTCTTTTTTTTCTAATCTCAATTTAAAATTTTTTTAGCTAATACTCAATAACGGCTTAACCGATTTTCAAAATTTTTTCTTTTCTTTATTCTATCGGACATAGTGTTTATTTATATAGAACAAAACATTTTCTAAATCTTCAATTTAATCATATATTAGCTAAAGAAGTTTAGCTACCATATAAATTGTAGTCAGTTGAGATCACTGGTATTCTAACTGAAATGTTCCTGTAGGGAACTTAATGCCATACAGATTTTTTCCGTTTTATATTTAAAAATACAAATGGTGAATTGTGATCAGTAAATCTGACAAAATATCGGAAAGTATCCACCAAAAATTGCCGTAATGGCTTCTGTTATTGTTATGCAACATACGTTTGTACATATCGTTGTTGCCTATGCGAAACCACCTATCGACCAAATGCAAAACTTCCCAAATCACAAAAGTGCAAAACCGCCTATAGGCAAAATAATTCCACAAAAAACTAACTCACTACTTAAAAGTTTAGTTCAATTCTATGTTATTCAGGTAAATATTATCTTTTAAAAACAGAAACAAAAATTAAGTTAAAACATTAGCTATACATAGAAGTTAGGTTTTGCTCTCCTGTAAAATTTGACTGCTTTCAGATAGGTGGTTTTGCAAAGGCATCAACGATATGTATTCTGTGGTTCTTATGTGTTTTTTTAGAACTACGAGGTCTAAACCTGTATCCGGAGAGCACAAATATTATATTATCAGCAAAAGGAATGAACAATAACTCATAAATTTTTTCCAAAAAAAGGGGTTCTTGCGGATATCTGCCTAGGATTTGAGTGAAAGTTTTAAACAGAATATACACAGGTTGCACGTTGGAATACGTACAACAAAAATTCCCAAATTGTACACCAAAGGCTGTGTTCCAAATGGTTGAAAAAAGCAAAATTTTGACAGAGCGATGGTGCTGGTGGTGCTGTTTACATTTATATTATTTCACATAAAGTTATGTTCCCACGCGTTATTAAACACAAAAATATAATATAATGCCAAATAGCAAATATTCGGTCACCATAGGAAATTTGTTCACCTCATTTTACTCTGACGAAAACAAATATCATTTGATACACAGCCAAAGTCACAAAAGCCATAAGGCACTGATATGCATTGCAGAGTTAAAGAACTACGAAGGAGGAACATTGACAGGACAACGTCTGTCGGGTCAGCTAGTTATTAATATATATAGGTATACGGCAACATGTATGTATGAAACATGTAAACCTATCCATCGCTGTGATAAGCTTTGCAATTTTTCTCCAAATATAAATTTTTCCACAAAATCGGATATAATAATTAAAACCAATTATTATTGTTCACTGGTCTCGAGCATGCAAAACTTACAAATTTATTTATTTTATTTATTTGGTTCATAGATCAATCCTAAAAAATATAAAAAAATTTGTACTTTGCGAGGAAGCATCTCGAAAACTTTTTGTTTTTTTGCAGATATTTTTTCCCCCCTCTAAGCTCTGTTTTATTACAAAAAAAATAAGCTATCAGTGAACAAAATCGATGAACTAATACAAAAGTTATAAGCATTCAAGTAAATATATCCATTTAATGCTTAAGGACCCTACTGGTACATATGTGTTAGTATTCGTATATCAGTTAGTTAGCAGATAGATTTTCGAAAAGTTATTAGATACAAAAAGCTGTTAGTGTCGTTTTCTCAAACCTAGGTACATTTTAAACAAGAGCATATTTTTGAGATAGGTAGTGTTTTCTTTGTAGAACTAGGGAACCTTTTTGTTTAGGTAGGCTTGAATTTTTACTGGATCTAAGTATAAATAAGAGTACATGCGCCTTGTTCCTTCATAATATCTGCAAGGCTCGCCGGATACTGTTCAGTTTATAATTGCAGTTTATAACCCGTCATTTACTTAAAAATAAAAAATGAATAAAAGGGCGCGAGAGTTTGAGTGTACAAATGATCCAGATATGTTCTGTTTCATCTGCGGTCAATTTATTGTTAAAAGTATGAGACGTGTGTTTTCAAATCCTTTGAAAGTTACATACTATAAGTGTTTTGGAATTGAGCCTAAAAACAATGAAAAACCATGGACACCGAACACTGTGTGCACCACATGCCGAGTCGAATTGATTTCTTCGGAAACCGGAACAAAAAGGTACGTTGTAAAAATTAGGAATTTGTTTTCTTTTAATGCATAGCTGACTAATTTCTGAAACTATCTATTTAGGCGAAGTGTGAAATTGATTACACCAATGAAGTGGAGGGAACCAACTTGCCATTCAACGGACTGCTATATTTGTACTACAAAAGTACTTGGGGTTGGAAAGTCCAGAAAAGTAACCTATGCGAGCGTATCTACAGTGTCATTACCAGAACTAATTTCAGCAGAAGCGACATTGCCAGAATCAAATTTAACTTTAGTTCCGGCTCCAGTTTCATTGTCAACAGTAGTATCTGATTACGCGGCATCATGTTGTACTGAATTTCAAACGGAAAACGAAAGAAATTCTTTGTCACAAGCACAACTCAATGATTGGATAAGGGATTTGGAATTGTCAAAGGAAAAGGCCGAACTACAAGGTAACATATTATAGAACTCGTCACGAAGAATTTTCCAAGTACTATACGAAGAAGGACAGTGCTTGTTACTGCAAAGACATTGCTGGTCTATTCAAACAATTTGGTGAACCATATGATTCAAAAGAGTGGCGATTGTTCATAGACGGCAATAAATTAAGTTTAAAGGCCGTATTATTGCATATTGGCAACCAAAAGCCATCTATCCGCGCATGCAGTAAATACGAAGGAAACATATGAGATAATGCAAAAATTGCTCAAGTTAATCAAATACGAAGAACATGATTGGAAAATATGTGCCGATCTTAAAGTCGTTGGAATGCTATGTGGTCTACAAAGTGGATACACAAAATACTGTTGCTTTCTATGCAAATGGGATAGCCGAGCTCTTCAAGACCACTACATCATAAAGGATTGGCCAGAACGAATCGAGTTTCAAGTTGGGGTAGATAACATAAAATACTCTCCACTTATAAAGAAGGAAAAAATAATTCTACCTCCGCTCCACATCAAGCTCGGCCTTATCAAAAACTTTGTGAAGGCTTTGGACAAAGAAGGCGAAGCTTTTCATCATTTGAAGACAATCTTCCCAGAGATTTCAGAAGCAAAAATAAAGGAAGGGATTTTTGTGGGACCGCAAATAAGGAAAATGGTGACCAATAACCATTTCAAAGAACTATTGTCACCAGTGGAGGCAGCAGCGTGGGATTCTTTTGAAAAGGTCGTTACTTCTTTTTTAGGCAAACACAAAAATCCTAACTACGAGATGATAGTGAACGACTTAATCAAAAACTATGCGGAAATGGGTAAATAAAAAAACATATTATAATAAATTATATATTACATAAATTTACATAAGAATATATAGCCATAAATCTGAATTCATCGCCCAGTTCCGAACAAACAAGAACGGGAAAAATATAAACAACAAATTTGTTCAGAATTGAAAGATAAATTCAGCCTAAGAAAATTATATACTAATGTGTCACTTATGTATTTATCTAATTTACTTTTACTAATTTTTCCCGCAAAATCTTGGCGACGAAAGTGACGAGCATGGCGAAAGGGTTCACCAGCAAATGAAAGTGATTGAAAGTCGGTATCAAGGATTCTGGGATGTCGCTATGATGGGCGACTACTGTTGGTTTCTCATAAGAGAAACCGATCCTAATCTAAATAAGCGTCAAAACAAGACACATAACTATTTCAATTATAAAATAAGATCATAGAGTTAAGACAGAACCATATGTACATATGCTATTATTTGTAGGGTACTTAAGTATTAAATGGATATATTTACTTGAATGCTTATAACTTTTGTATTAGTTCATCGATTTTGTTCGATTTCGAGATGCTTCCTCGCAAAGTACAAATTTGTTTATATTTTTACAAAAAAAATTTAAATAACCCGTAATGATTGTTCACTATGTTTGAATCTGCAGGACCTAGCAAAAAGTGTTGTATGTACTGATTATAGTAAATTTTATATGCTTTCAAATTTTTCAAACTGTTTTGGAAGAGCTCAGTTTGTTCTTGAGATATACACGATTAAGTGGACCCATCTTTTTTGTTTTTTGAAAGAACGGTAAATCGTAAATATCTCAAAAACGGTACCATTCAAGTAAAAATAACCTTGATTTTCGGAATTAGGAGGTGATTTTACATAGGAATTTCACTATGGCGTCTCTGGTGCAGAAAAAAAGTTGGAATATGTGATCCAGTGTTATTATTGTTCACTGGTCTCGAGCATGCAAAACTTACAAATTTATTTATTTTATTTATTTGGTTCATAGATCAATCCTAATAAAGCAAGGGTAAAACCTTATAATTACACTGGAACACGAATTTCAACTTTTTCTCTTTACCAGAAACGCCGTTATGAAATTCGTAAGTAAAATCAGCCATTGATTTCAAAAATGGAGTTCATTTTTGATTCTATGGTACCGTTTCTGAGATATTTGCAAATTACCGTTATTCGGAAAAACCAAAAAGATGGCTCTCTTTAATTACGTATGTATATCTCACGAACGGGTCAAGCAATTGCAAAAACATAATCAAAACAAGTAAGGAAGTCTAAGTTCGGGTGAACCGAACATTAAATACCCAGCGTTAGTTTTCAGAAAAATGGTGCGTAGTTTTCATCCGAATTAGCCCATTTTAAGAACCAATCTATTCCGAGCCTAAACAATAGCGAATTTGGTGGGGGCGGCCACGCTCCTTGCTTATAAAGCTTTAACCGCTTACATGAGCCAAAAGTACTGAATCGATCTTTACAAGGGTTATACCATGTCCTATATATAACTTTGGAAAAGAAGGCGTGCCATGCCCATAACTTTTAACGTATTTTGTGAAATTTTTTGATATACGGATATATGTGTCCATTAATCAATATATACCTAATTTTAAAAAAGTGGATGGTGGCACGCCCACGGATTTTATTATGTTGTTTGTCCCTATTGAAGATCAGTTTTCATTGCAGATCTTTATGATACTTTCACAGTGGCTTGTTAATAGTGAAATGTTGATATTTTGTTTTTTAAGCATCACTAATAACATCATCAGGTGAATGAGTGTACTAAATTTTAGCATTATATCTTTATCAGTTAAACAGATATTGCATATTGCGGTTTCCTAACTCTCGTTTAGAGAACTTTAGTCCAAAAAGGGGCGTGGTCGTTCACCGATTTTTCTTATTTTCTGTGGTAGTACTCTACATAAACATAACATGCCTGGTACCTAGTTTCGTAAACCTATCTCACACCGTTCTGAAGTTATTAGCAGTCGAATTTGAAAATTGCCTGACTCATAAGTGGGCGGTGCCACGCCCACTTTCCAAAATTTTGCAAAAATAATGTAAAGAATGTGAAAATTGATGTATGTACCAAATTATATTATTATAGCGGCATCAGTTAATTAGATATGGACTTTTCAATATTTCCACCTCCTTTCAATATAACTTTTATAAAAAAGTAGGCGTGGTCGCCAAGCGATTTCGTTTATTTTCTATATCTGAATTTAACACAACAATAGTATGCCCTCTACAAAAGTTCGTTATACTAGCATAAACTGTTCTCAAGTTATTAAGAGTCAAAATTTTAAAATTTCTTCAAATATATGTGGGCGGTGCCACGCCCCTTTTAAAAAAATTTGATAAAATCCGCCTTAGAACATATAAATCAATACATATTGCAAATTTTATCATTGTAGCTGCTTCTGATATGGAATTAAACCGTTTTATACGTTTTTCGAAATTTTCGATATCGATTTTCAATAGCAACCTACCTTGGCCAGAAAGTAACCTGTATGCAAAATTTCATGCAAATATCTCAATTTTTACTCAAGTTATCGTGTACACGGACGGACAGACGGACAGACGGACGGACGGACATGGCTTAATCAATTCCTCTTTTCAACCTAAGAACTTTCATATATGGAAATCCATATCTAACTCGATTATTTTGCTCCGTTACATAGTACCGTTATGTGGACAAAATTAATATACCCTTGTACTAGTACTAGTACGCTGGGTATAAAGACGATAAAATTTGTTATAAATGCATCGTACATTGTTTTTGGCTCAACCAGATAGTTTTCGAGATATTCATTCATTATTTTATTCATTATTATCTTAAGCGTTCTTAATTTTATACAATTCATAAAACATATAATAACTAATTGCAGAGATAACAGTTAATGGTGTTAAGTGTCCATTTCCTTAAATAACTATATGTATATCTATGTTGGACATTGTGGGGTGCAATACAAAAATCATGTAATGAAGTAAAAATAGTTACAAAATCAAAACTACAAGTGTGCTTACTACGAATTATAAAAAGGTAGTGAAGACAAATATATAATAAAAATACTAGAAATTATATTATTTTAATTTTTATACATTTAAATTTTTTAAAATTATTAAAATTTTTAAAGTTATTAAATTGTTAAAAGGGAAACACATTACGTAACAGGTCGCAATAGAACCTCCATATCACTATGACTGAAACAGAGAAGCCATGATTTCACTTCCTTCAAGAAAACGGATAGTCTCCTAATGCTTTGAATAGTTTCAGGAAGCTTATTGAAAACCATGCAGGACACTATGGTGTAGAAGTTGCGAAACAGGGTGGTACGAGAAGCAAGAACTACAACGCTTGAATGTGAACTGCTTCTTAGCCTTTGTAAAGGGTATATTGGACTATTTAGATAGCCACACCTCATAAAAAGTATTTTTAAAACTTTATAGTAATATAAATGCCTCACAGGTAAAATATTTAGCTGTTTAAATAAGTTCATTGTGTGCGATAGGCGGTTCGCGTAACATATTCTCCTTATGAGACACTTCTGCAGAATTAAGAGCGGACGAGTTTTACTACTATACGCACTTCCCCAGCAACTTATACCATATTGTAATTTACCACTTTCAGCACACTGCTTGATAATACTTTTTTAAGACGATAAAAAGAGCGCAGAGTGGATAACAGATATACTTTCATAGCAGAGATATGGGATGACCAACTCAAATTTTGATCTATTATAACGCCCAGTTACTTAAAATTGGAAACTACTCAACCTTAAAGCAATTTCTGTCGCAATCAATTCCTGGTGCATAACCAACTCGAGACCCCAGATCAATACAAGTATGCAAGGGCGGATCCAGGATTTTTTTTTGGGGGGGGCACCAACGCCCAACATGCAAAAAAATCAACAACTGAAATATGCTTATTTTATCTTCACAAGTACACGGATATTAAGAACTTACATCAAAGTCAATTGTCATCCATATACCTATCCCTTTCTCAATCGCAATCCCAGAAGGACTTAAAATTACTCCATTTTAAAAATCTCATGCAGACCTTTCATTTTAGACCCATTTGCTCACAAAAACCTTCTAGCTCCAATTTTGGTCCACGTTTTGGTTAATATCTAAAAACCTTCGTTTTATATGGGAAAATAGCTAAAACATGTTAAATCATTTGGCAACACCTTTCATTTGATTGAGTGCCCCTCCTGGTTGACATTTTGACCAATATTTCGAAAACGGGCTCATATTGAAAGAACACTTTATAAGGTTACCCTGGTCAACATCTTTAGGGACATCTCCAAAGCCTTTACAAATGCCTTTATTTTTTTAGCGTATAACCATGTCGAGCGGATACAAAATTTACCTTCCAAATTTAGATATGTGTATTTGGTCCAGCCGTTCTCAAAATAGATGTTTCCATAAATAAAGCAAAGTCCAAATGAAACCTGTGGCCTTCCCCTTTCTTTTTATACCAATTTTGTGCGAATATTAATATATCGAAATGAACCAAAGTCCAGATGAAAGCTGTGGTCTTCCCCTTTCGTTTGATACAAATTTTGTGCGAATATTCCATAGTTTACCCGAAACCACATTTTGATCGATAACTTTGTTATCGATAAATATATCGAATTGAACCGAAGTCCAAATGAAAGCTGTGGTCTTCCCCTTTCGTTTGATACCAATTTTGTGCGAATATTCCGTCCAAATGAAAACGGTGTTCTTCCGCTTTCGTTTGATACCAATTTTCTGCGAATAATCCAAAGTTTACGTAAAACTACATTTTGACCAATAACTCTGTTATCGATAAATATATCGAAATATAATTATGCGTGTTTCTATTCTGTACTCCAAAGAATTAGTGTGCAAAATTTCGTAAGTTCGAGGCATTAGTTTAGACGTGAAAGAGTCACAAAAATTCAGTCACTCACACACTTACGTTTTTGTATATTAGTAAGATATGTATGTATGTATATCAATGGACCAACGCGCATTAAATTTTGCATGTTCGATTGCAACACGAAGAGTAACATCAAAGCAAAACTTCAATTGACAATGGAAAATTCCAAAAAATTCGCGTATTTTACAGTGAAAAGCTTTGAAATAAAGAATTTTTCGTTCAATTAACTTTGTACAAATTCATGACTAACACCGCCATCTGGTGGTGAGTATATAATTTGGTTCAGCCGTTTTCGAGTTTTAACGTTACAACTGAACACCATTTCATTTTTATATATATAGATATAGAATAGATATACTTAGATATAGATTACTGTACTAATCTAAACAGCAACAAAGGCAATTATGTACAGCGTGTGTGTGGGTTGGTGTGCACCATCTAGCGTCATCTGACGTTCTGGCCATCTACAGCGCAGTAGTGAAGATAAACATAGACGACAAAGACAACAACCAATATTCGCATAAATAGAGCCAATTTTATCATACATAGCAATTGTATCATACATAGCCACAAAATATAACAGCCAAATTAATAAAATTGTATGGGAGGTAGGTACCACGCCCCCCTAATATTTTGTTTTGATTTCAATACATGACCTGCCCGTGGTAATAACAAAGAAACCCTCCAAAGGAAGTATATATGTAATTTAGTTCAGCCGTTTTCGAGTTTTAGCGTGACAACTGAACACCATTTCATTTTTATATATATAGATACTTTAAAATGTCAACAACATAAAGAGTAATATTTTTTAACAAACGATTCGAAATATCGTAATTTCCAGATGAATTAGAGTTCTTCAAAGAGTTTATTAACCTCAGGATCTCTGTGCTCTGTTGATGTTACATCTGGCGCTAATAGTGCTATTATTGGGTAAGGAAGTGATTAGCAACGTCCACTGGGTGAGAAACATGTTGGAACTCCGATGAAAAATATTATTAACAACATTCCATTATTTTTTTAAGTCGCCGTTTGCAGCTATAAGCTTATTTTTATAAAAAACTAGCTGAGCCCGGCAAACATTGTTTTGCCTTTGTTTTTTTGTTATTGTGTACCTAGGATCATTATGAACCTAAGATCATTGTGAGCCTCTGTTAAAAAGAAAACTATGAAAATAAACACCACTAATTTTCTCAATTCATTGTATTTCTTTAAAAAATAACGGTTATATAAAATGATTTAATTATCCAATAATACATCCACAGCACATAAACTATTTTTTTCTATAACAAATTATTCAATAGCCAATATGGTAATATAACACCAGCACATAAACTTTTTTTTAAATTAAAACTTATGCAAAAGCGAAAATATGCTCATTTGATTTAATTGTTTTTTCCCCAATCAAATTTGAAATAAAAATTTGTCAAATGTTAAAATATTTTGATTGAGAGGAAGAGGGGTAGTGAAAGCTTTCTTACCTCGCGGTAATACTAACCAAGGTTTATGATACAAAAGCTACAATAAACAAAAAGTTCTTAATTTTCTTGTCAAAGTGATATATTATCAAAAGGATATATTATACTTTTATACGCTACGACATCCGTCAGCGTACCAAACCACTCCCTGTTGAAACCTTAGTCAACCCCTTTCTTTTGGCATCCATATTGTCCAAACCCTTTCTAGGGTCACACATTTTGGTCGATATCTAGGAAACGGGGTTCCATATTGGACTTTGAACCACTTCCTATTAAAACCCTCATCAACACCTTTCATTTGGTACCATATTGTTCAAACACTTTTTAGAGTCACACCTAGTCCACATTTTGGTGAATATCTCGGAAATGGGGTCCCATATGGGACTTTGAACCACTTCCGTTTTAAACTGTCATCAACAGCTTTAATTTGGTACCCATATTGTGTAAAGACTTTTTAGGGTCACACCTGGTCCACATCTTGGTCAATATCTAGGACACGGGGTTCCATATTGGACTTTGAACCACTTACTATTAAAACCCTCATCAACACCTTTCATTTGGTACCATATTGCGCAAACACTTTTTAGAGTCACACCTGGTTCACATTTTGGTGAATATCTCGGAAATGGGGTCCCATATTGGACTTTGAACCACTTCCTATTAAAACCCTCAACAACACCTTTCATTTGGTACCATGGTGTGCAAACACTTTTTAGAGTCACGCCTGGTCCACATTTTGGTCGATATCTCGGAAACGGGGTCCCATGTGGGACTTTGAACCACTTCCTGTTAAAACCCTCATTAACACCTTTCATTTGGTACCCATATTAAGCAAACACTTTTTAGAGTCACGCCTGGTCCACATTTTGGTCGATATCTCGGAAACGGGGTCCCATATGGGACTTTGAACCACTTCCTGTTAAAACCCTCATCAACACCTTTCATTTGGTACCCATATTGTGTAAACACTCTTTAGAGTCACGCCAGGTCCACATTTTGGTCGATATCTCGGAAACAGGGTCCCATATGGGACTTTGAACCACTTCCTGTTAAAACCCTCATCAACACCTTTTATTCGATACCCATATTGAGTAAACAACTTCTAGGGTCACCCCTGGTCCATATTTTGGTCGATATCTCGGAAAACGGGTCGCATAGGGTCTTAAAACTTCATATAAACCATAAATGGGCCACAGCCCTAGTATTGTATAAGTTTGGTTAAAACGCACGACGCATTTATGAGTAGTTCGGCGACGTACATATACGGGGACTTATTTTTATATATGTATATATGTAGATATAAAAAAAATTACTCTTTGCGAGGGAAGTATTCCAAAACCACAACTTTTTTTCCAGATAACGTAAGTTATAAGCGATAAAATAAAAATACCCAGGGTGCGCAATTTCAAGGTATAGGTATACCTCAAAACGTATGTATGAGTAAATTTGTAATCAATCCCGTGGTTGCTTAGCAATGTTGTTAGTGCTTTGCTTTCGAAATGCTTTCCGTTGCCAGTCTGAAGAATTTTAGGGCAACCAAATCTGTAGATTATGCGGATTTGTAGAGCCTTTGTTACAGTTGCTGTTGTCGCCTGACGCACTGGGACGAGGTCAATCCACTTGGAGAATTTATCCACTAAAAAGAGGAGGCTAGTATTTCCTTGTTTGGAGCATGGTAATGGTCCAATATAGTCGGCGGTGACTATTTCCCAAGGTCGTGAACATTGCATGGTGGCCATTAATCCAGCCGGGCGTTTCTGCTCTACCTTATACTCCGCGCATGTGATGCATTTGCGCAAGTGCTAGAGTACGTCGTGGTACATTCAAGGATAGTAATAACTTTGCTGGGCTCCCTTAAGGCTTTTCTTTACCGTAAATGGTCAGCGGATGCAGCATAGCGAACCTCTTCGAGTAAGTCTCTTCTTTGGCTGGTCGGGATGCACAGCTTTCATTGCGGAGAACGCGAAAGGTTATTCTTGGCGAAATGTGAAAATGGAAAAGACGGTTGTCCACAATTTGCTAGTCCGGATGGGCATGGGGTCATTCTTGCTTGGTAACCGAGTATCGTTTCTCTAGTGGTGTGTAGCATTACATAAACACATCGCCCTTCTATTTTAATTGTCATGTATAAGCAAATATGAGTGTATACAAACAACATTCTGCCCAAATTATTTACATTGAACTCATCGGGAGTTTATACAAATAATGCACATGCCGCACATAACGAGGATCTTGTTACACTTGTGTGGACGGTCAAAGACACCGCCAAAGACAGTCGCAATGACCAACTGAACACAACGTCAGTTTGTCAATGCGACTGACATATTTATATATTTATTGCAACCATATGTTGACTTAGCATATTTTAGAGTTATGCATTTTAGTTTGTATGTATTAGTAGTATATACATAAGTATATGTATTTTAGTTCGTAAATAACTTGTAAGTATTAGTGTAAGAATTTTGTATAAAAGAAAGAACATTTCAATAAAGAAATAAATTGATTCTATACACTGAACAACGGCTTTTCATTTAGCCTTAGTTATAGATATCAGTTTGTTAAATGGCGATCCTGCCAGGAGGTAACTAAATAAAATTAAAAAAAAAAAAAAAACCAACTGGTTTCACTGATTGCAACCCGGCGGATCCATTGATCCAGTAGCTGGCAGCACCCGAAATCCCCATTACACAATATTTGCGGAATTGAAATGAGCACGACTTTGGATAAAAGATACGCAACATGATTTCCTAAAGTTATAGGAGCCGTCATTAATATAAAATTTAATAACAACAAGAGTAACGATATAAAATAAATTGACAACGAGAAAATAAGGATTCCATCTTACATGGCACAAAAAGCATAAAAAGGGTGGCATAGAATACCTCCTGGAAGACGAGACTGGAAAAAAGCATAAAAAGGGTGGAATAGAATACCTCCTGGAAGACGAGACTGGCAAAAAACTGGCAGCAAATGTATCTAACCATTACAAACTGGAGAGGTAGCGGACATTATTCTTAAGTAATTATGTATATTAAAAATTTGGTAGGCACGCCTTTACGGCCGCTAAGCCAAGAGCAATTTGATTTGCTTAGGAATTTTTTTAATAAGCACATGTTGCTCGAAAGTAAAGAATTTTTTTTTAATAAGACACAATTTAAAAAAAAAAAAATATTTTATTATGGATAGTGCCTTGCCCGACTATCTTGACTATGACAAAATAAATTATATCGTTGACAATTTAGAACGCGAAGACGCAAACGAAGTACGTAGGTCAAGATCTCGTAGCAAGGGAAGTAATAGAAATAATCTAAACTGGTTAAAACAATTTTGGCTTCAAATAGGAATGGGTAGAAAACCCACAATGAAAGATGCATTATACCCTTCTACATTAGCAGAAGAACAAATAAGAATGCTCAATCTAACAGAGCGAAATTAAGCTTATAGACTAAGATATCGAAAATATTCCTCATGAATTAAATACACGTTAAAAAGAAAAATTTTAATCCAATTTTTTTAAAAATGGCATGGTGGAAAGTTGAACTTAACTGTATACTGATAGGAATAGCAGGGTACGAGGTAGGTAAAGAAAGTTCAACAGATCAAAAATCTGAAAATCGATTAGTCAAATACGAACCACATCCTATTATTGAACAGAAAGAAGAGATCACCGATAAATGGTTGACAATTTTTGCTTGTTTAGCTACATGTTTAATTGTCGCAATTGCAATTTTAATTATTATATTAAAAATAAATTGAGACGATTGAACAATGTACAACAACGCGTTTAAGCCAAAAATTGTAAACTAAGATATGAATAAATGGCAAGAAATATATGATACCCTATATGAAGAAAAACTAAAAGTTGATAAATCTTACAAATGCATAAATAAAAATATTAATATAAAAACAGAAACTATCGTAAAGCATTTTAAGATAATTTTAAAAGCTCTAAATAGCAACGAAAGCACGATAGAACAAATCAAAACAAAACTCAAAACCGCGATTAAGGGTGAATCAGTAGAAGTTTTAACAGCTAAACTCCTGAAAATCCAGCAGCGTAGCAAAACTGCTAACCAGTACACTGCGGAAGTAGAAAAAATATCAAGGTCATTGGAAGGAGCATATATGTATCTCAGATGGATTAAATCCAGACTTAAGGCTGGTTTTCATTAGGTCAAAATGACTGACCACAAAAACTGACTTAACTGACACTATGGCGATTTGGTGTCAAATGTGTTTTCATTACGACTTAAAAACTGACATGAAGTCGATAAAGCAGAGCGTGTTAAAGACTGACGTAAAATTGTGGTGTCAGACGATTGACATCCCGTTTTCACTACAATTGCCCAGTCAGTTGTTTGACAAGCTACTCCACTGTCAATTGTAGGGTAGCGAGTTCCCACCCCAACTTTTGTTAAATGTTTTATAACTTTTTATTAACTTTTCTTTGTTTTTTAATTGCAAATATTATTTTTTTTATATATTTTCACTTTTTTGTTTTGTCCCCGACACAAAAATATACCAATTTGAGATATGAATATAACGTAGCCGACCACAAAATGGTAATATTACAGAATTAAAAAAGAAAACAATAATATAAAATGGAAAAAATATAAAAAATAATATAAAAAAGGAAAAAAAAAATTTTTCACAAAATTTGGGGTGCGAACCCGACTCCACAAACGAATTGAGTCAAATGAAATAGATTTGCCAACATGTTGGCAATCGTGTCAATCGTTGCAAACTGCGCTGTCATACTAGAATTTGACAGTTTTCACATGCATGTCATTTTATATGACAAAGAGTCGTCAAAACTGACTGCAAACGCAATTGACTCCATATGCCAGCCGTTTTCATTAGTATGCCACCATTTGATGTCATATTTTGACCTAATGAAAACCAGCCTTTAGCCACGAGAAATGCAACACAGGCAGCAGTCAAAGCCATGTGCAAGAACTGCTCCAACACCCAAGTTAAAATGATAATGCAAGCGGGAACGTTCGCAACAATGAACGACGCAATCTCCAAATTCACAAACAGCTGTACCGAAATTACAGGCAGCTCTAACACAATTTTAAATGTGCGACAACAAGGTCAATACCGGAGTAATTTCCGTGGAGGTTACCGAAGTAACAATTATGGCAATTACCCAAATAGGAGATTTAGACCGCAACAAAGATACAACAATAACTCAGGACAAGGAAGCAATAATAACAATAATCGAAGAGGTTCACAAACCCAAAATGGCAATAGGCCGTACAACCAGACCCGTAACGTGCGCAGCTGCACTCAAACGGAAAACCAGGATGCTCCACTTCAAGAGTAAAAGAAAGAAAAATATGCGTACTAAACTTACATCTAAACAGCTACATAGCAACAAGGACATCCCTAAATAATGTAATTTCAAATTTTTTAATCGATATAGGAGCGGACATCTCCATTATAAAAAAGAATCAAATTAATCAAAGTCATAAGATAAATACCGAGCAAATTACAGATTTAAAAGGCATAACCAGCACTCTAGGAACGTTTAAAGCAGACTTAAAAAGCGATAACCTTCTCATTTACCATTAATTTCATGTAGTAGACGACAATTTCCCAATTCCATGCGATGGAATAATAGGCCTAGATTTCATAAAAAAGTACAATTGCATCTTATACTATGGAAAAACAGAGGATAAACTAATCCTAAGACCATACGATTTTCCCCAAACAATAACAATGCACCTTACAAATTGTCTGTCCGTCAATACAATTACGATCCCTGCTAGATCTGAAGTCATTAGACAAATTAAAGTAAATACCGATAACAAAAACATTTTTATCCCACACCAAGAATTATCTGAAGGCATTTTTATAGCAAATACAATCACAAACAAGGATCAAACTTTTGTTAGAATAATTAATACTACACATAAAAACACAACTATCCAAAATTACAAAATCAAGACCGAAAACTTAGATGATTACACACTAATTAAAACAGAAAAACACAGTAAAAATTGCAACGATACAGAAAAATTAAAAAGATTAACAAAAAATTTTCCAAAATTCGTCAACCCTCAATTAACAACACTTTGCACAGAATTTATAGACATATTTGCACTAGAAACCGAACCAATCACCTCTAATAATTTCTATAAACAGAAATTGTATATGAAGGATGACACCCCAGTTTACATAAAAAATTATAGATTACCTCAAACCCAGAAGGGAGAAATCAGCAAACAAGTAAATAAGCTAATAGAAGATGATATAATAGAACCCTCCATATCGGAATATAATAGCCCAATCCTACTAGTCCCTAAAAAATCACTTCAGGAAAAACAGAAAAAATTATAGATTACCTCAAACCCAGAAGGGAGAAATCAGCAAACAAGTAAATAAGCTAATAGAAGATGATATAATAGAACCCTCCATATCGGAATATAATAGCCCAATCCTACTAGTCCCTAAAAAATCACTGCAGGAAAAACAGAAAAAAGATGGAGACTAGTAGTCGACTACAGACAGGTAAACAAAAAGCTAGCAGCGGACAAATTTCCACTTCCAAGAATTGATGATATTTTAGACCAACTTGGAAGAGCAAAATATTTTTCATGCCTAGACCTTATGTCAGGTTTTCATCAAATTGAACTACACCCAGATTCAAGGGATATAACTTCATTTACAGCCGAAAATGGCACATATAGATTCAAAAGACTACCTTATGGATTAAAAGTAACACCAAATTCATTCCAAAGAATGATGACCCTAGCATTCGCAGGTCTCAAACCATGCCAAGCATTTCCTTACATGGATGACTTAGTTGTATTAGGTTGTTCCGAAAATCACATGCTAAAAAATATAAGAGACGTATTCTCCACTTGTCGAAAATACAACCTAAAACTACATCCAGATAAATGCTTATTTTTCAGTCAAGAAGTAACTTATTTAGGACATAAATGTACAAACAAGGGAATATTACCCGATCCAAGCAAATTTGAAACCGTTCAAAACTATCCAACGCCAAAAACAGCAGATGAAGTTAAAAGATTCGTAGCCTTCTGCAATTATTACAGAAGATTTGTTCCGAATTTTGCAGAACATTCTAGAAAATTAACTAGGCTTTGCAAAAAGAATGTTACCTTCGAATGGATAGAAGAATGCCAAAAAGCTGTTGTCTACTTAAAGGAAGTATTAATTAGTCCAAAACTTTTGCAGTACCCGGATTTCGAAAAAGAATTCTGCATAAGAACAGACGCTAGTGGATACGCTTGTGGTGCAGTCCTTAGCCAAGAACATGATGGCAAACAGTTACCATTTGCTTTCGCTTCAAGGTCCTTTACAAAAGGCGAAACTAACAAAGCTACAATAAAAAAAGAATTGGCCCCGATTCATTGGGCCATAACCTTCTTCAGACCATACGTATATGGCAGAAAACCATCGCCCATTAACATACCTATTTTCAATGAAAAGTCCTTCCTCAAAGCTGACACGAGTAAGACTAGATTTAGAAGAGTACGATTTTGAAGTGGAGTACATAGCTGGTAAAGAAAACCACATAGCGGAGGCATTATCCCGCATAACTATAACAAATTTGCAAGACTTGTCAGTGGAAGCAAGCAAAATATTAAAAATAACTACTAGATCAGCAGCTAAAAAGAAAAGCAAGAATATTGAGAATAAAGAAAGTCAAACAGAGAACCCCAAAATATATGAAGCGCTAAATAAATTTGAAGTAAAAAGACATGTCGAGCTCGTTTTCAATCCTCCGAAATTTTATTTCAAAAAAGGAAAGAAAATTTGTAGTACTTTTGATACAAGCAACCTAATTGTTGAGGATAAGATTGACTTAGGACAATTCTTTACCAGGCTCGAAAGAGCAGCCGGCAATTTAGGACTTGTACAAGTACAGTTGTCCATAGGGGACAAATTGTTTAAAAAGAATTATACTGCAGTAGGAAAATTTATTGAAATGGGTAATAAAGTTCTCAAAAAGTTAACAATAGCTCTAACCCCAGAGGTTATATTCGTGACAAATCCCGGGAAAATTAAAGAAATTCTGCACAAATATCATGACGATCCTATTAGTGGTGGCCACCCAGGAATAAATCGCATGACAGATAAAATCAAGCAGAAATATAGCTGGCTGAATATGAAGAATGACATAAGGAAATACATAAACAACTGCATCCACTGCAAGAAAAATAAAACTAACAAGCACATAAAAGAGCCAATGACAATAACGGAGACACCTCCGAAGGCATTTGACATTGTACAAATCGATACAGTTGGACCATTACCGAAATCGATAAATGGAAACGAATATGCAGTTACCATTATATGCGAGCTAACAAAATACTTGGTAGCGATTCCAGTCCCAAGCAAACACGCAACAACAGTTGCTAAGGCCGTATTTGAAGAATTTATTTTGATTTATGGACGCATGAAATCAATTATGACAGACATAGGCACCGAATACAAAAACAGCTTATTCAAAGAACTTTGTAAACTACTAAAAATTGAGCATACAACCTCAACACCCTACCATCATCAAACCTTGGGCACAGTAGAACGCAGTCACCGAACATTCAATGAATATGTACGCTCGTGCACATCCAGTGAGAAAGACGATTGGGATGAATACCTTAAGTATTTCGCGTATTGTTACAATACAACACCATCTACCATACATAAATATTGCCCGTTTAAGCTCATATTTGGGAAAAATCCACCAAATTACGAATTTTTAGAAGAAAATAAAATCAGCCTACTGTACAATCACGAGGCTTACGATAAAGAAGTCAGAAACAGACTACAAATAGCCCAGAAAAGAGCTAGGAAATTAATCCAAGAGGCTAAAGAAAATCAAAAAACCTATTATGACAAAAGTAGTTACAGTAAGGAAATAAAAATAGGAGATTTAGTATTAGTTAGAGAAGAGGCCTCCCATAAGTTAGAAAATAGATACACAGGACACTACAAAGTTAAAAATATTGATAAAAATAACAACTACACTTTAATTCCACAAAGCATTGGAGACAAAAACAAAAACAAAAAAGAAATCGTAATTCATAAAAATAGGCTTAAACCAATTTAAAACTCGTAGCGTTAAAAATAAAAATAAGCAATGCACTTTATTCATAATAATTTAGTAATAACAAAAAAAAAATACATAAGCATTCCAATTTAGTCAATCTTATACACGGCACAAGCCAAAAGAAAACCATTTCAAGTATCAAATAAAGTGTACAAACAAATAGAAATAAAATAAAAACATGTGACAAAACAATGGTAACAAGATCCTAAAACAATTAAAATTTTCAAACAAACATCAAGCGGTTCAAATAGATATACATATATAGTTGACTACAAATATATATATCTATTTTTTTTAAGAGGGAAGGTGTAGCATTACATAAACACATCGCTCTTTTATTTTAATTGTCATGTGCACATAAAAAATGTATAAGCAAATATGAATGTATACAAACAACATTCTGCCCAAATTAGTTACATTGAACTCAGCGGGAGTTTATACAAATAATGCACATGCCGCACATAACGAGGATCTTGTTACACTTGTGTGGACGGTCAAAGACACCGCCAAAGACAGTCGCAATGACCAACTGAACACAACGTCAGTTTGTCAATGCGACTGACATATTTATATATTTATTGCAACCATATGTTGACTTAGCATATTTTAGAGTTATGCATTTTAGTTTGTATGTATTAGTAGTATATACATAAGTATATGTATTTTAGTTCGTAAATAACTTGTAAGGAAACGGCGGAGCTTCTTGATTGTTTGCGGTGCCGGCATCTCCCGTACAGCAGATACCTTTTTGGGGTCGGTGTGGATTTCTTTAGAGCTGATGATGTGCCCCAGATAGTGTAGTTGATTCTGGACAAGAGTACACTTGTCGAAATTCACCTGCATTTTGTGCATTTGAAGTCGCTCGAAAACTCCCTGTAAGTTTGCCATACGTTCGTTGAAAGTGTCTACTAAAACGATGATGTCACCCAAGTAAGCAAATACGCTATGTTTGGAATGACAGAAATCAGCGTGTTGGTTGCTCTCCCGTTGTACCATATTCTTGCAGGGAAGGAATTTGATCTGTGGACGCATGTTTGGTCCGCCAGCTCCGTTTGCTGAGCTGTGGTTGGATCTTGTGTTCTTCCAAGTGCTTCCTTATTGAGCTCAGACGCTCATGCCCTCGATAGTAACTTCAATGTAAAACTACTGCTTTAGATGTAGGCTTACATTCCCACGACAGCCGGTTCTACGTACCGGAATGACTCGGGGTTTCCCCGACCAAGGGCTGTTATTTCGCTACCCCCCTGCCTAAACCGTCAGTTATCCTCCCCCCAATAATGTCATCCTCCGAGCAGCTCCTTTCAGCGGGACTGCTCAAGACTCTCCTGCTCCGGGCTGGTATTGAATCCAACCCGGGACCAAGAGAATGGATCTGCTGTATATGCTGGAAGAAAATTTATGTGAAACGCTCACATTCAGTACAATGCTCCAATTGCAATAGATGGTTGCACCTAACAAGTTGCTCCGGACTAAATCCCTCTACACATAGGCCCGCTAGTTTTTAAAGAACTTTTGTGGCCCCTTGCTGTTCACGTCCTACGACGTCCCGCGGCCGTCGATCAAGTATCGCTCCGCCACATATGTCTGACTCTTTCACCTCAGTCTCCACGACTAGCATTACTAATGCACCTCAGGAAGTAGACTTTCCTATCGGTCGCTCACGCCCCCAGGCGTCAACAACTCACACAGCAGCTCACAGCTACTCCCTACGTAGCACTTCCCAAGTGGATTTGAGCAATGCTGAGCGTCCGCTATCTCCCGCCCCCTCAGTCAGCCCCTCTTCTTCCGAACCACCTTAGAACGTCAAGGTATGGTTGTCCGGTCAGGCGATGTCGACTTGGAAATCATAAACGTATATACACCTCCTGTCACCTGATGTCCCAGGGATTATCACCCCGAAATTCGTGCGTTACTCAGAGGTGAGAACCGCGTTATCCTTGGTGACTACAACGCACACCACGACCTGTGGCACTCCAGCTTACAGGCCGATGGTAGGGGGCAGGAGCTGGCTGATCAAATAGACGATTCGACGTTCTGCACGGCTAATGGGGATGCCCCCACTAGAGTGGCGGTAAACTGCTCTAGCTCGCCGGACATTACCATAGTCAGCGCAGGTCTTATAAACTGCGTTGACTGGCGACCGATGTTGACGCTTGCTTCGGACCACCTACCCATTGTGCTCTCTATCGATCGCCCCACCGACTTTGTCACTTCTGACAATCGCACCTTTGTTAACTTTAACAAAGCCGACTGGGAGAGTTTCTTAACATCTACAGAGAGCGCCTTCGCTGCTCTCCCCACCCCGTCTGACGTACGAGAAGGGGAAAAGGCGTTTCGTATGGCCCTAGTTTCAGCCTCCCGTCAACACATTCCGTCAGGTAGAATAAAGGAAGTACGTCCATTCTTCCCCGCAGAGGCAGCGGCCCTGGCAAATGAACGTGACCGTATTAGACGCCTCGACCCTACGGATCCTCAAATAAAGGATCTTAATGCGGAAATCAGACGCTTAGTAGATAAACACAAACGCGCTAAGTGGGAAGAGCACCTAAGGTCTTTTAACCTCTCGGCTGGGGTTGGCAAATATTGGTCGACGGTGAAATCTTTGTCCAACCCGACTAAACCCAACGACAAAATATCCATCGCCTTCGGCGATAAGGTTCAGTCGAAACCTAAACGATGCGCGAGCGCTTTCTGCCGACAGTTTGTAATGCATCCTCCGTTGGACAAAGAGATTCGCCAAGCCACCAGGGAAGCGCATAAACCCAAAAACAGCGATGCGCCCATTGCCATCCCCACAACCGAGCTACATGAGGCAATACGGAGATCTAAGAACACCAAGTATATAGGCCCCGATGGCATCGCCATGCTGATGCTAAAACACCTTGGCAACTAAGGCATAAAATATCTAACACACATTTTCAACCTTTCCCTGTCCACCTTTGTCATTCCTGAAAGATGGAGACAGGCAAAGGTGGTCCCACTACTAAAGCCTGGCAAGCCAGCTGCCGTAGGGGAGTCATATCGCCCGATATCACTTCTCTTGCCAGTAGTGAAAGTGTTGTAATCTATCTTATTACCATATTTCACCGCTAACTTGCGACTCGCCGAACATTAGCATGGTTTCCGCAAAAACCACAGCACCAGCACCGCGCTGAACGCCATTACCACTCAGATAGGGGACGGACTAAACCAAAAGCGTCCAAACCACAGGACAGTGCTAGTTGCGCTTGATTTAGCCAAAGCTTTTGACACGGTCAACCATGCGCGACTATTGAAAGACCTGGAAGATTCGTCCCTTCCCCCCTGTCTTAAACGTTGGACTGCCAACTATCTGAGTGACCGTCAATCGTCCGTTGAATTCAGAGGCGCCCGATCAAAACCCAGAATAGTTAAACAAGGGGTGCCACAGGGCGGTGTCCTATCCCCGTTTCTGTTTAACTATTATATATCGAAACTTCCCCCCCCACCAGAGGGTGTCTCGATCGTCTCATAGGCCGATGATTGTACGATACTGGCAACAGGCCCCTCAGTTGAAGAACTCTGCTCTCGCATAAACTCTTACCTCCCAGCCGTGTCGGAATTTTTAGCTGGTAGAAACCTGGCATTGTCACCGAATAAGTCCTCGGCTACCTTATTTACGACGTGGACAACGCAAGTGAACATGGAATTAGACGTCTACGTTGATAGTGTCAAGCTACCAACTGTCTCACACCCCAAAATCTTAGGGGTGACGTTTGATAACATGTTCAAATACGGCGCTCATGTTACCGCAATTGTCAATAAAGTCCAAAGCCGTAACAAAATCCTCAAGTCGCTAGCTGGCAGCACTTGGGGCAAAGACAAAGAAACGTTACTAGCTACATACATAGCAATTGGTCAGCCGGTACTGAGCTACGCGACGCCTATATGGTCGTCGGGGCTAGCTGACACACACTGGACGAGGCTTCAGGTCTGCCAGAATACCGCCCTTCGAACCGCCACTGGGTGTCTTCTTATGTCTCCTGAGCACCACCTTCACAATGAAGCGAAAATGCTCGCCGTTAAAGAGCATAGCGAGATGCTGACCAGGCAATTCCTCTTCAACTGCTGCAAACCGCAGCACCCGAACGGACGCCTGGTCAACGAAAATCCGCCCCCCAGGAGAATAAGAAGCCACCTACGCAAACACTTCGATGAGATCCGGCAACTGATTTCCACGCCGTTTGATCCTAAGGTGCACCGGCAGGCCCTCACCCTTATCCACACCGATTCGGTAAATTCCTATGTCAGCTCTATCCCAGCGAACGCCGTTCTTCAAGCAACAACTCCGCCCGTTGCCGAAGAGGAGCGCGGGCTGCCTAGGGAGACTAGAGTGATGCAGGCCCAACTCCGGTCTAGATATTGTAATAGGTTAAACTCTTACCTATCCAGACTGAACCCCGACTTGCCTAATGTTTGTCCGGCATGTGGCTTGTCCCCCCATAATACTAACCACCTTTTCGTCTGCTCAGCTGAGCCTACTCTTCTAACACCCATATCCCTCTGGTCCGCCCCTGTCGAAGCCGCTAGGTTTCTAGGACTTCCGTTAGAAGAGTTTGATGATACTACTGGGTAGGATACTGACTCCCTAGGTAGGGCTAAGTAGCGCTACAACAACAACAACATGAAGGCTTTAAAAATTTGTCTGTGTCTTATAATTTTGATTTCCCCCTAAGTGACGAAAATACATGTTTATAACTACATGACTACAGAAGGTTTCGAACCCAACCACTCTTCCGTTCGATGCAACCACTTTACCTACTATAAAACAATCCGAGTATTAAAAGTACTATTTGATTTATTTAAAGCAAAAGTATTATCATTATTTTGGTGTTATTCGTTTATCCGGATAATATCCCATTTGCACTTTATACCTTTCATATACTCGTATGTATGTATAAAGTGCATACCTTGAAGTTGCGTAACCTGGATATTTTTATTTGCTTGTTTACAACTTACGTAGTTTTGCATCGATTTTCTTCGATGATAGCTTATATTTTTTCTTTTTAAACAGAGCTTTACGTAAAGAAAAAATATCTGGAAAAAAGTTGTGGTTTTGGAATGCTGTTCACGCAAATAATAATTTTTTTCATATTTTTTCATAAAAAAAACAAAAATCTGAAATGATAAGCTCGAAAGCTATCTGGTTGGGCAAAAAACAATGTATGATGCATTTTTGCAAATTGTATCGTCTTTTTGATTTTGTAAACGTTTTTTTGTGAGATACACATAATTAAAGGGAGCCATCTTTTTGGTTTTTTCGAATAACGGTAAATTGCAAATATCTCAAAAATGAACTCGATTTTCGAAATCAGGGAGTGGTTTTACATACGAATTTCATAACGGCGTCTCTGGTAAATTTTGGCCGTCGACCAGTGTTATTAGTGTTAGTCACATGAGATTAACAATTTCTGCGGTAATAACATTTTACATAACAAACAGTGTTTATAATAAACTACACAGTAAGGAAAAATAATTTTGATAGTACAAAATAGATGAAAAGCAGTTTGAAAAAAAAAAAAACAAATTACAAGATTTTATATGCTAATATAATAAAGTTGTACGAACTAAGATATGTCAGTAGCTCTCGCCTAAATCTGCTCATGTTCCGAATCGATATCAAATTTTGTGGAAGAGAGTTCCAAAGTCGGCTCGCTTGCACCATGAACTGCCTTTCAGACGTCATTGTTTTAAACCTAGCTGAAAGAAGTGTCGAGTTCCTCATAGATGTTGTGGCGGTTATACATTGATATAAGTATTCAGGTTCATTTGTATAGTAAATTGTATGCAAAAGTAAAATAGATCTGAACTGTAGAAGATTATCCAGTGGCATAGAGTAAATAGAAACTGCTTAATGGGAAATAGGGTCTCTAGTTCTGACTTCGAATACATAACGTGCAATATTATTAAAGAGTACGTTCAGCTTTTGCTTACATGTTTTCTTTAAAGAAACATGAGCTTCAAATCGCCTCGCAGTATTAGTTTGTAAGAATGGGATTTGCGCGTCGATGGTTGGTAACTTTTTTATATGACACCAATCAGTTTCATTTACATCAGTATTGAGTTTAACATAATCAATACTTTTGAAGTCCCGAAAAAATACATAATCCACGCTATCATTAACAGTGATACAGAAATGAAAAATGAACAAGTAAGGAGGTCTAAGTTCGGGTGAACCGAACATTAAATACCCAGCGTTAGTTTCCAAAAAAAGGGGGCGTGTTTTCATCCGATTTAGCCCATTTTAAAAACAAATCTATTCCCAGCCTAAACAATAGCGAATTTGGTGGGCGCGCCACGCCCCTTGCTTATAAAGCATTAACCGCTTACATGAGCCAAAAGTACTCAATCGATCTTTTCAAGGGTTATACCATGTCCTATATATAACTTTGGAAAAGAAGGCGTATCATGCCCATAATTTTTAACGTATTTTGTGAAATTTTTGATATACGGATTCCATTCATTAATCAATATTTACATAATTTTAAAAAAATGGGTGGTGGCACGCCCACGGATTTTATTATGTTGTTTGTCCCTATTTGAAGATCAGTTTTCATTGCAGATCTTTATGATACTAGTGAAATGTTGATATTTTGTTATTCACTTGTGGGCGGTGTCTTTATCAGTTAAACAGATGTTGCATATTCCGGTTTCCTAACTCTCGTTTAGAAAACTTTAGTCCAAAAGTGGGCGTGGTCGTTCACCGATTTTTCTTATTTTCTGTGGTAGTACTCTACATAAACATAACATGTCTGGTATCTAGTTTCGCAAATCTATCTCACACCGTTCTGAAGTTATTAGCCGTCGAATTGGAAAATTGCGTGACTCATAAGTGGGCGGTGCCACACCCACTTTCCAAAATTTTGCAAAACTTATGTAAAGAATATGAAAGTTGATGTACGTACCAAATTATATTATTATAGCGGTATCAGCAAATTAGATATGGACTTTTCAATATTTCCATCTCCTTTCAATGTAACTTTTATGAAAAAGTAGGCGTGGTCGCGAAGCGATTTCGTTTATTTTCTATAGCTGAATTTAACACAACAATAGTATGCCCTCTACAAAATTTCGTTATACTAGCACAAACTGTTCTGAAGTTATTGAGAGTCAAAATTTGAAAATTTTTCAAATATATGTGGGCGGTGCCACGCCCCTTTTCAAAAAATTTGACAAAATCGGCCAATCATCGAAATCAATACATATTGCAAATTATATCATTGTATCTGCTTCTAATGTTGAATTAACCCGTTTTATACGTTTTTCGAAGTTTTCGATATCGAAAAGGGGGCGTGGTTATGGTCCGATTTTACCCATTTTCAATACCAATCTATTCTGAACCCAAATAAGTACGCATGCCGAATTTGGTGAAGATATCTCGTTATTTGCTCAAGTTATCGTGTTAACGGACAGACGGACGGACGCACATGGCTCAATCAAATTTTTTTTCGATCCTGATCATATTGATATATGGAAGTCTATATCTATCTCTATTCCTTTATACCTGTACAACCAACCGTTATCCCCACAAAGTTATAATACCCTTGTACTAGCACTAGTACGCTGGGTATAAATGATTAGATCATGTTTGGAAAAAGAAGGCATAGATAACTGTTCATACAATAAACTTCGCTTTGGGTTGTTTGAGAAAAATATATCTATAAGTGTTTCATTGGTAGCTTTAAAATGGGTCGGGCTCCCTGTATTAATAGGAAAAAGACCAAATGTGCTCATAATGTCAGTCACTGTATCTTCAGTGAACAGATTGCATTTAAAGTCACCCGCGGCAATTACATCTTCATAATTCAATGACAGGCTTTCAATAGAGGCGAGTCTTTAACGTAAATCGCAACTCCTCTCCATGCCCTATACGGTCGTGTCTATATATGTAGGTTTTAGCTGTTTACCGCACATAGATTGTCGCTCATATGTGAAGTGAACCATGTCTCAGATAGGCATATTACATCGACAAAAGACTTCTCGAAATAAAACCTAAGCTCATAAATTTATTTTACATAGGCTCTGGGTATTCATGTGACATTCACCCCTTTTGGTCTTTTGCACAGCACATTTAACATAGCACAACCAGATAAACTTTGGCTTGTCTTTTTTAAAATATTATCAGTCATAAGAGTGATATAGGTAAAATGATGGATAAATTGTATGGATTGAAATAACACGAATACACCTATTAGCAACAGAGATATCGAAATTAAGAAAAAAGAGACATATTAATGAAGTAGTAATCTATAATAGCCTTAAAACTAATTAGGTAGACAGATTTGACGTAATTGACTGCAACGAAAGGAAGAAACCTTTTCATCATTTTTGTTATGTTCACTCAGCATTTGCATGGTCGATACGCATAGGGGGGAATCGGTAAGGTTCCGTTTAATAAAAATTTTGCGGCGTATAGAGAAGGTTGCTGGAATGTTCTTTGCTTTGTTTCGCAGCTTTCAGCAATGAGCGACTTGCTTTAGTTAAGCATTCATTTATGTAAATCGACACGTCCGAATCATGACCAGCATGCCTCAAAATTACAAAGAGCAACCGATTTTAAAAAAGCTTCCTTTTCACTGGGAGAGGCAAACTTGATAATTATGGGAGCATCAAACTTACTTGTTTTTCTTTTACGTGTTCGAAAAATTCGTTTTACTGACGGCGCATCGATGTTAATTGAGCTGCAAATATTTATAAATATGCTCGATAACTTATCGACGATAAGTCCTCGCCACTTAGCTCAGGTATCCCATGTAGGCAGGCATCAGCGGCAATCTGAGCGCGTTCATATCGTTCAATCTGATCACGAAGAGAGCACACTTCAACGTTTAGTAACTCATTATCGCTCACCTTTGTGTTCAGACTATTAACTTTATTGCGAAGGGTCTCCATTTCAGTAAAATCACGATCTATTTTAACTACTCTTTCTTTAAAATTTTGATTTCGAATAGATATTTTCGTTATGAAGGGTATGTGAAAATCAAAAGAAAAATTGTTAGAGGAAAATTTAAATAAAAATTTTAAAAGTTTTCATTTCGTTCGCAATCGTAAAAATAATATCAAAACAATTTAGTTTTCGAATCAACTTACATATGTATATCGAAATAGTATTTTTTTTTTTGTCACAATTTCAGGAATGTGAGCTGAGCGATAACCCAGCTAACAAAAAATTTAAAATATCCCTCGAAATAAGTGAGTGAGAAGTACACGATATATGTGCGAATTTTTTTGTGGGTTGTAGAATGCGGTGTAGCGTTCACATCTTTTAATACGAATACTTTTGGACGGATGTTTAATGCTATATGTGCACAGATGAACATCCACAAAATCTCTCCCCTCCAAATGTGGATTTGATATCTTTTAAACTGGCTTAGCAACATCAAAAAAGTTTGAGCTACTTATACATATGTATATGACCGATTTTCTGGGAAAGTAAACCAAGTAGTTTTTTTTTTGCAAATATTGCAAGCACTGTGGTCATGACATATTATAGTAGCTGTTGAAAATAGTGTCATTCGATTTTAGTGGTTTTAAATTAAACTTTCCGCTCTTTTTATAAAACGTTGTGAATAAAAAAAAAATTTGGTCGGAAGTAGTTCAGCAAACAAAAAGGTAAATATAACGTGTTTTTGCGACTAAATTTAGCCATTCAAGTTTTATCTATTAGAAACTATTAATATTAATATTAATATCATAACACTTGAAGTTTTTAAAAAAGTTATGTTCCAACTAGCAGTTACATATGTGAAAAATAAACAAGCCGCAAAAATCATAGGTAACGTTAGCAGTGCAAAACTAAAAAAGTTTTTTAAAACATGTTAAAATACGTTTTAATTTAATGTGTTTATATATTTTCTTAATACTATACGTATATCTCACGTTCCAATTAAAAAAAGTTAAATCTCCACAGATTTGAAGATGTTGTTAGCTTAAATAATATGTAACGTTAGCAGTGATTTCTTTATAAAACAAGCGGCATTAATGAAAAAAGGTGCAGTGAAATAAAGCCCAAGGAAAAAACGCCACGTGTTATTTCCCTTTTCGAAGAGAAATAAAGCCCACGGACGTTAAAAACTAATTAAAACAAGCTGGCTGATTCAAGAATTAAGTGTGCGTACCGTGGCACGTTGCACGTTTTTTTTTAAGCGCGGCCGAAGGCCGCCAATGGGAATGGATCACGCCCCGAATTGGGGATCTGACCTGGGTCAATTTTCGGTTTTTCACTAATAACTTTTTCCTAATCAACAGTTCTGGTTGCTCGCGTAAAATCCTATAGACGTGATTTCTCTTTTAAAAAAGAAAAAAAGAGACATGGTCACGAAAATGTAGCTGTTAGCGACGATGACAGGAGTGAACGCCACACGGCCTAAAAATCTTTGCAGTCGTTAGGAAAGGCTGTCTCTAAAGCAGTTAAAGCCCTTCCATGTTCGCCAAAGAAAAAAACCGAAGTTATTTCGAGAATAATTATACCCATCGTACTAGTGCTAGTACAAGGGTATTATAACTTTGTTGGGATAACGGTTGGTTGTACAGGTATAAAGGAATAGAGATAGATATAGACTTCCATATATCAATATGATCAGGATCGAAAAAAAATTTGATTGAGCCATGTCCGTCCGTCCGTCTGTCCGTTAACACGATAACTTGAGCAAATAACGAGATATCTTCACCAAATTCGGCGTGCGTACTTATTTGGGTTCAGAATAGATTGGTGTTGAAAATGGATAAAATGGGACCATAACCCCGCCCCCTTTTCGATGTCGAAAATTTCGAAAAACGTATAAATCGGGAAAATTCAACATTAGAAGAAGATACAATGATATAATTTGCAAAATGTATTGATTTCGATGTTCTAAGGCCGATTTTGTAAAATTTTTTGAAAAGGGGCGTGGCACCGCCCACATATATTTGAAAAAGTTTTGAAATTTTGACTCTCAATAACTTTAGAACAGTTTGTGCTAGTATAACGAAATTTTGTAGAGGGCATACTATTGTTGTGTTAAATTCAGCTATAGAAAATAAACGAAATCGCTTGGCGACCACGCCTACTTTTTCATAAAAGTTATATTGAAAGGAGATGGAAATATTGAAAAGTCCATATCTAATTTGCTGATACCGCTATAATAATATAATTTGGTACGTACATCAACTTTCATATTCTTTACATAATTTTAGCAAAATTTTGGAAAGTGGGCGTGGCACCGCCCACTTATGAGTCACGCAATTTTCAAATTCGACGGCTAATAACTTCAGAACGGTGTGAGATAGATTTGCGAAACTAGATACCAGGCATGTTATGTTTATGTAGAGTACTACCACAGAAAATAAGAAAAATCGGTGAACGACCACGCCCACTTTTGGACTAAAGTTTTCTAAACGAGAGTTAGGAAACCGGAATATGCAATATCTGTTTAACTGATAAAGACATAATGCTAAAATTTAGTACACTCATTCACATGATGATGTTATTAGTGAAGTTAAAAGGTTTTTTGGTAATATTTTGGAAAATGGGCGTGGCACCGCCCGAAAGTGAATAGCAAAATATCAACATTTCACTATTAACAAGCCACTGTGAAAGTATCATAAAGATCTTCAAATAGGGAGAAACAACATAATAAAATCCGTGGGCGTGCCACCACCCACTTTTTTAAAATTATGTAAATATTGATTAATGAATGGAATCCGTATATCAAAAATTTCGGATGAAAACCACGCCCCCTTGTTTTGGAAACTAACGCTGGGTATTTAATGTTCGGTTCACCCGAACTTAGACTTCCTTCCTTTTTTTTAAGTTTAGAAAACCCGGAAAAAAATAAATTGTCGGGTCAACTGATTCCTCCAAAAAAGAACTATTCTCCAAACGCACCATTTATTTGATAGCCATATTGTACTAACACATTTTGGATCGCCCTTGGTCCACATATTGGTCGATAACTCCAAAACTGTTTGAGCTATCGAAATAAGAGATATCTTAAATCTTAAAGAAGGCATCTAGTAGTCCAATGGTGAAAGTTCCATTCAATTCCATCATTCCAATTTTTAGTGAACCGCGCACAAACATAAGTACAGTCAGACCGACAAAAGTTTTGAAAACTGTTCAATTGGACTCCACTGGCTCCTTTTTATACCCAGCGTACTAGTACTACATAGTACAAGGGTATTATAATTTTGTCCACATAACGGTACTATGTAACGGCGCAAAATAATCGAGTTAGATATAGAGTTCCATATATGAAAGTTCTTAGGTTGAAAAGAGGAATTGATTAAGGCATGTCCGTCCGTCTGTCCGTCCGTGTACACGATAACTTGAGTAACAAGTGAGATATTTGTATGAAACTTTGCATTCCGGATTTCTTTCTGGCCAAGGTAGGTTGCTATTGAAAATGGGCGAAATCGGATGATAACCACGCCCGCTTTTTCGATATCGAAAATTTTGAAAATTACATAAATTAACATAACTTGAGTAAAAATGTAGATCTTTGCATGAAATTTGTTATGCAGGCTACTTTCTGACCAAGAAAGGTTGCTATTGAAAATGGGCGGAATCGGATGATAACCACGCCCCCTTTTTCTATATCGAAAATTTCTAAAATCACATAAATTGACATAACTTGCGTGAAAACTAAGATATTTGCATGAAATTTGTTATGCAAGCTACTTTCTGACCAAGGTAGGTTGCTATTGAAAATGGGCGGAATCGGATGATAACCACGCCCCCTTTTTCGATATCGAAAACTTCGAAAATCACATAAATTGACATAACTTGCGTGAAAACTAAGATATTTGCATGGAATTGGTTATGCAGGCTACAAGGTGAGCTGCTGTGAAAATTTTCGAAATCGGATGATAGCCACGCCCACTTTTCGATATCGAAAATCACATAAATTAACATAAGTTGAGTAAAACTTGAGATATTCGACTTCCTACATGTTTTATTTTCTGTATGTCTGCAATGTACAGTGATCAACGGTTACAATTTTATTATATGTACAGATACTCAGTTTTCGTACGTGTAACGTAGGCAGTGCCTTATTTTATGTTAAATTACGCTTAAAAATCCTAAAGATTTTGGCAAAGCGGTATGCCATGACCTTGTGGCATCCTTGCTATATAACATGAAGAAAAATTGGGATGATTGTCTCAGCATGTTCGCAGAAATTAAACCAAACATGATCTGTTTCTTGATCTCACTTCCAAATGATGTAACGTTAGCAGTGCGTTTCACGAGCTTATAACTTTTACGGTATGGTAGCCATCAAACTAATTTTACTCTTAAAATGAAAGTATAGGACTACCTGATAGCATAAGTAGCAAAACCTTGGACGTTTCTAACATTTTTGTTATTATTTCGTATAAACTAAATATAAACACCATGCGAATGTAACGTTAGCAGTCGGAAAATTTTTCATATGAGTACTTGTTATTTTTGTTTCCAAAATTATGTTTTGTTGCTCATACGCTCGCTTCCATTTTATTGCATTTTTCACCAATTTCTGCTCCAGAAAAACTATTTCAACTCATTTTTTATAAATAATGTTGATTACTTGTGCGCACACACATTCACATGCCTACACTCTATCGGCTATGCCGTGAATTAAACAACAAAATGTAAAATATAATAAATTTAATATATGTAAGGAAATTAGCAACAGACCCGTCGTCTATGCTGTCGGGACATCGATGGCTTCGTCTAACTGCCCACTTTAGGACACAAGGAGTTTATTACATTCCCGCCAGGGCCTACAAGACGTCTTGATACAGGGGTTAGGGTGAGTGCACAATGGGCACAAAAAAAACAAAAGAAAATGAGAGGAATGGGTCCTCGAGTGTAGGGGGGTATGAGACGACGCCGTCGACCCTCGCTCGCGTTTAATACGCCCGCTTCTACAATTTGCGCGGTCGTCGTGTTCGACCTTATTTTTTGCAGCCGCGCTGGCTCACGACACTTCTACATATGTTGCGCTCTTGCGCCACTCATCGCTCATTGGCGTTACAATGTGCAACAAAGTTTTTCCCTTAGATGGGCTGCGCTTATGGCCCCGCCACTTTTCTTTCACCCTCCCTATATAAATCACTTAAAATTAAAAAACCTGTACAGCCTGGTTGTTGTTGTTGTTGCCGGCTGTTGTTGTTGTTGCCGGCTGTCGTTACTGTTGCCGGTTGTTGTTACTATTGCCGGTTGTTGTTGTTCACGTCGGTGCTGGATGAGCGGCTGCGGCGGGAGCGCCGATGTCTGTCGCGACCCGTGGCGGCTGTCTGTCTCACTTCACTCCGTCTTTTATTTTTAATGATATGCTGTTGTTGTTGCCACCCGGCGACCGCGGTGGCTGTTGCTTGATGCGCTACTGCGCTGTTAAATGCAGTGATACTGCTGTTCCAGGCAGTAACAATGCCAATAAACGTTGGCCGTGCCGTCCCACTACCTGCAGGTGTGGTACCACTAGTGGTGCTCTTCTTATCGCATTGGTGGACGACACGGTGTGCTGTGTTTGTGGTGGCCGCGCTTACTCCGTGGCGTGATCCGCTTCAGGTCGCCTTCACGGCAGGCGTAGCACCCGAATGGTCGGGGAATATCTCCTAAAATGGAAATGCCCTCTGATTACCACTTTTCCCTCTGTAAGATGGATTTGACTTACCCGTGGCGCTGCTACCTCGACCAGAATGTGGGGGCTCGCACTTTACCCGATTTCTGCCGGGGCTGCCCCTTTGCGGACCCGTAATTCCTCGCCGCTTCCAAATTTGGTGTTGCGGACTTGTTGCGCCCACTTCCCAGAACGCCTGGGACACAAAATTGTGATAGGTGCTGGCCTACCTGCTACGATGCCGGGAATTTTCCCGGATCAAAATTTTGGACTTGTTGCCGCCTCCGCTGTCGATGATGAAAAGGCGGAAACCGGAAAACCGCCACCTGACGCTTGCTGACGTGGCATGACGTTTTGTGACGTGTACGGAAGTGTCCTGAAACTGGTGCTGCCAGCTCGTTTGGGTTGCTTCTGGGCACAGGGTGAACGCAACAAGGTTATGTAATAAAAGTCCGCTTGGAATAAAAAATTATTAATATTTACAAAATACACGTTTTTATGAAGTTAAAACAAGATGCATCCTTGGCTTTCCTGGTTATATGCAAAAAGGGCACATTTATCACCGATTTATTTCATCGTTTTTGGCTAACGATGTGAAGTATCGCTTTTGTAACTTTACCAAGTTAAAAGATAATACACAAGATAACAATTATATCAATATCTTTTTCTATATACTACGACAACAAAAAAGTTACAATGCTTCAAAAGTTTAAAACACAAATATCTCAAAACATACTTTTCATAGAAGTGCCCTTTTTGCACGAAACTCCTCTATTTTCAAATTTAAAAAAAAAAAAAAACATAATATCAGAAATTTCACATTTTCCAATTCATATATAAATAGTTGATTGCAATGCAATTTAGTGCTTATTTGGAAGCACTTTGAATCGCAGAATGTACGAAGAAGTTTAATGCATCCAAACTTTAAATGACTTTTAAAAACGTTTACAGAAATGCGTGTTGGGTATTTTCTGAGGTAACAAAACGAAATTTATTTGGTATTTTGCGTTTTAATAAAAACGAAAAAAAATAATTCAATTAAATATTTTTTGATATTGATTGAAAAGTAAATTTTTTTGTTTTTCTATTCAGCAAAAAGCTTTTAGTTTTTTTTTTATAGTTCTAAAAACAAAATTTGTTTGTTTATTTCGTTGTACACCCCTGGATTATAAATGAACTAACACGAATTTAATGTTATTTTATTTATAACTTGAAACACAATAAAAAAATTAGTATTAGATGAAAATAAAAGTCACTTTTATTTTTTGAGTTTCCATTGGGTAGTATGAACTTCAACCCCCCTGCGAGACCCCTTAGGCTTTTCCAATTGGGATAAAATTGTTTGTGTGATATCTTCGGCTATATTACTATCGATTTGGGGGTAGAGACTTTGGAAATCTGGTGATACACTTTTCGCCATACAAATAAGGACAACCCAAATGCATTGTCGCCTATTTAGTTGATAAATATACAGTTTATCTGTATATTTGTTTAGGTCTACTTAAATCTAAATTATTGATAACTGAATCCCTTAACCCAAATTAAAGTATATGATCCAGACAACTGTGGGGTTATATTTAAAAAAAGTTTTAAGTCTTTCTAAGCTCTAAGTAAAAAAACTATTTCCAACAAATGACTGTTGAAGTTTAAAATGTAGAAAAACAGTTCAGGGCACTATGTTAGAATCACAATTGCAATTGCTTGTTTGTAGGTAGCACTAAAAACTACAAAAATAAAAGGATTATAAAAAAAATTATAAGGACTAGAGTATCTGTGTCTACCTTATATAATGTCGGCGAAATACAGTAGCAAACTTCTTCCTAAGCAATGATGAACTATTCGTTGACGTGTTATAATGTCAATGGAGTTATTGTTTTATTAAGTACCTATGCAGCTTAGTTATGGTTTTACGGGTACCGAAAAAGTTAACGTGAAAGAAAATTTTGTATAAGAACCTTATAATTATGCTTAGGCTAATTTTCCAGTACCCCTGTCAATTTTAAAAAACTTATCTTTAAATATTCCTAAAAGAAATAATAGCAAAATTTTCATTTCATTTACAAACCATAAAATAATAGACCAGAATCGTTTCAACAAAAAACTGAAAGACGTAGATGCTGTGGAACGTGAGAAGCTTGTTTTAGATGTGGAGCTGCAAGACCAAACTGCGTCTTGTGAATGGAAAATTAATGGTACCCCCGTGAAACAGTGCGAGCGAATAGAGTTTAAGAATCTTGGAGGTGGTAAACATCAACTGATTATAAATAGTCTAGAGCTGAGCGATGATGGCGAAATAACATGTGAATCCGGTAAATTATCGTGCAGTTGTAAACTTGTGGTTCGTAAGGGGAAAGTCGACCTCATATTGACTGTTCGGATATGTTCTCTGGTCCAACTAATGCTCCTGTCGTTATTGAAGTAAATTACAAAGGTAAGTTTTTCAATTAGTTATTATAATTTACATCCACTAATTTACATCGTTACCTTAGTTAACGGTACAAGGCAATCTCCCATAGAGGCAAAATTAATTAAGGACGGTAAGCCTTTGCCAGTGAAGGATGTGGAAATTGCTATGACCGAGGAGAAAATAATATTTAAAATTAAAAAACCAGGACGGGATCTATCTGGGCCATATGACATAAAATTATCAAATGGCCAAGGAGATGACGTGAAAACCGTAAATGTTATATTCCAAGATGTACCCCAGCCACCCAGAAATGTGGACGTAACAGAAGTTTTTCAGACATCATGTAAAGTAATTTTTACCAAACCTGAAGATGATGGGGGATCTGAAATTATAAAGTACACAGTGGAGCGACAAGATTTGAGTAAAAAACAAACCTGGGAAGTTGTCGCTGAGATTTCACCACAAAGTCAACTCTTTAAGAAAATTGAAGATCTTACGCCAAAGAAACAGTACAGATTCCGGATTCGTGCTGTAAATAAGATAGGCCCCTCTGAACCTGCTGCTTTTAAAAATATAATTTTAGCCAAAGATCCGTGGGATGTCCCGGGTAAGCCGAGTAATGTAGAGCTTACAGATTGGGACAAGGATCATGCTGACATAAAATGGGATTCACCCGATAGTGATGGTGGTGACTCAATATCAGAGTACATAATAGAATATAAAGAGAAGTTCTGCAGCGATTGGGTAAAAGGAAAAAAGGTGCCTGGTGATGCGTGTTCGTGTACTGTGGATGGTCTCAAAGAAGGGCAGCAGTATGAATTTCGAGTCCGTGCTGTTAACAAGGCTGGCGAAGGTGAACCCAGCGACAAAACAAAATCTATTATTGCTAAATGTCGTTTCGTCAAACCATTTATTGTTGGCGATGCTCTTAACAATATTACGGTTAAAAGGGGTCAAACTGTTCGCTTCGACGTTAAATACGATGGTGAACCAGAACCGGTGGCTAAGTGGTACAAAGATACCCATGCTCTAGTTTTTGATAACCAACATATTTCCCTTGATCAATTGGAGCGTAACTCATGTCTAACCATCAAAAAGGCGATTCGGTCGGATACAAGTATATACAAAATCGTTTTATCTAATAGTTCTGGTACAATTGATTCTGCAGCCCAAGTCACAGTGTTGGATAAGCCATTGGCCCCCAGAGGTCCCATGGAGCCAGAAGAAGTACGGTCAGATCATATTACAATGAAATGGAAGCCTTCATCAGACGATGGAGGTTGCGAAATAACAGGATATGCATTGGAGAGAATGGATGAAGAGACAGGACGCTGGATATCAGCCGGCGAAGTTGGCCCTGATGACACATTTTTCAATTTTAAAGGATTAACACCAGGCAAGAAATATAACTTCCGCGTTAAAGCTATTAATAAGGAAGGAGAATCAGAACCATTAGAAACAACAGCACCAATTTTGGCTAAAAATCCATACGATCCACCTAGCCCTCCTGGAAAACCTGAAATAACCGATTATGACAATAAAAGCGTATCTCTTCAGTGGAGGCGTCCATCGTCCGATGGTGGTCGACCCATACTGTATTACATTGTGGAATCAAAAGACAAATTTTCACCAACATGGAATGAAGTATCAAAAAGTAAAGACTCTGCACCTGAGTGCTTTGTTGGTGGGCTTAAGGAGAAAATGGTATACCAGTTTAGAGTGATTGCTGTGAACAAGGCAGGGCTCTCAACGCCATCCGAACCCACCGACAATCACCTTTGTAAACATAAGAACCGTAAGTTAATTGACTCATGGCAGTATTTACTTAGTTTCTGTTATTCTTTTAACATATCAACAAAAAAGCTTTGCTTACATTATTTATAAAATATCTTTTATTTTTTATTCCTGGCGATTCATGTTCTTTACATATATCAGTTCAGTTATTTTTTAAGGGAAATTAATATTTCCTAAGTTTACCATATGACAGAGAAGAGCATGGATACTTTATCTTGTTACATACTGGTTTGTTTTTTTATTTATTAGTTATTTGGTCCTTCGTCGAGGTTGCTAAAATCTAGGTAACGACAGTTTGTATGGAGACCAGGTGTTGCCAACGACGTTTATATATAAACACTTTAGCCTAACCCGGGGCCTCCGTTCGTATGGAAGTTGGCAATGGCATGATATATGTATGTTTTTAGTTGTTCCCTAACTCTATCATGTTGAAAACGTGGGACCAACAACCATTCCTTGATACAAAAACCTTCTAGGGTCACAGATAGTCCACATTTTGACCAGTATCTCGAAACCGGAGTGTCACACGGTTCAAATAACCATGTCTGGTTGAAACCCTCATCACCACTTTTCATTTGATTTCCATATCGTACAAACACTTGTAGGACCACACCTAGTCTACATTTTAGTCAGTAACTCAGAAACGGTAGTGAAAAAAGTCTCCGTTAGGTCCTTCTGCAGTAACAAACGAATAACTGTAATAATTTTCACGTTTTTCTGTTCTGTGAATAGGACGTAATGCGCGGGCATAAACAAAGGCGTTTAATTTTTGTATATAAGACTATCTTGCAGGTGAGTGTTTCACAAATCATTCCGCACTATAAAGAAAATCGTAAAATGTGTGTTTTTGGTAAACGTTAGTAGCCTGTTTTCGGGAAAAGTCAAAACAAATAACTTACAAAGCAAAAAACTTTATTAACATTAAATTTTTTTAAAAGATTTATTCATGTTATCTATACATATTGCAGTATTCTCGTATTGTAAAAAACTTTTCGAATTCAACTTTCTTAGGAACATATTTGGCTATATTATTATAGGCACTAATAATTAAAGTTAGATAATTTTTTTAAATAACCCTGGTCTACAAATCCGAACTGTGTTTTCTCCACCAGAGACGTAGATATGAAATTCGTATGTAAAACCAATCTCTGATTCATAAAATAGATTTTTGATTCTAAGGTACTGTTTTAGGATTTTTACGATTTACCGTTATTTCAAAAAAAATATGGATTCATTTATTCGTGTATATCGCAAGCAAAAATTTAGCACTTTTCAAACGGTTGAAAAAATTCGAAAGGTACTAAAATTTACTATAAAAGATGCATACAAAACTTTTCTCTTAGCCCTGTAAGTTCGACAATAATTAACAATCAATACGTATTTTTCTTGTATTTTTTATGTATTTTGTGCGAAAGAAACAGCCTTTTTCAATTTTCATATTGATGCATAAGGTCGAGCTATGTATGTTAAAAAACAAGCGAAATACAACCCAAATACAATCTAGCATCATGTAATAATTAAAGGTGTTCTTGGTTCACAACTTATCTTTCTAATGCCGCCTTCTTGACGCCCTTAGCAATTACAATGTTGTCTCTTTATTAAAGTAATATTGAATAAAAATTCAGAATATATTTCTTTAGAAAAAGTACTATATAACATACAAATCTATTTTTTATGAAAAAAATGCAACGGTGTCACTTTTCTCTCCAAATCTGCTTTGAGCTGACTTTTCTGTTAAACAATTCTGTGACAGTTATCAGATAATGATTTTGTTTATTTATTAGAACTGCACAAAAAACTGATTTTTCGCGGGGAATGAGAGTAAAGTTTGTTTAGTTTAGTTTGTTGTGATATTTACTAACGAAGATAATAAATGTTTTAATAAAATAATGGATTTTTCAGTAGATCAGCCATACATCTATATATAGTAGAGGTGTTTTTATTTGTTCGAAAAAAATTAAATCTGTTTTTCTGATTAGTGCTGGCCGGATTATTGTTCCTTTTGGTTTGAATAACTTACATTCCAAGTTTGGTTGCGATCCGAAAACATTTAATGAACCCGAAATAAATTAGTATATTCAATTGAATGCAGTTTTTATACTTATATAACTCATTAATTTAAAAATTATACATACATATGTTGTTTTAACGTAGAATTCAGTCAACTGCACTACACAGTTCTTATCTTACTTTTACATTTACAGAAACTACACCTAGTTTCATACATATTAACCTATTGGCAGAATACTGATTTTTTAAAAGAAGAATATTGTTTTCTATACTCGTCGACCAACTGCAGCATCTTTTCCTCATCGTTTGTAAGTAACCGATTATAATCTTGAACAAATTTAATCCCTCTTTCAGCGGCTTCGTTAACAAGGAAAAGAAAGGGCGATTCCCAAACTGAGGGGTCAAGATGAATGAAATTCGTAGATAATATGAAATTTGCAAAAAACTCTTTCGTTCGTTCTGAGACAAAGTCACTCAAAGTATAATTTGTAAAACCGGATAAGTTTGAATAGCTACGCCTATTTTTGAACTTTGCTACTGGGTTCTCTGAACCAAGTTCTTCAACCATATGGCGTTTTTCTTCTAGTGACACATTCGGGGCAAATAATGATAGTGCCACCGTTTGTTCGTTATATACATACTTATTTTTTAGATAATATCGGCAGATACATTTGTATCTATTTCAGAATATCTTAACGCAGAAACCATGCTTTTATATAAATATTTACAATAACAATACAAATATCTCGTACTCCGTCGAGTTCCATTTTTGTAAGGTTAAATTGTGACCGAAATATAAATATCTTTAAGCAATATATTGCTTTGGACATCCACCGAGCGTGACTGGAAGCGCCGGGTGTTTTGAAAGTGATAATTATAGCACCCAGAAATATCAATGCTAATTGAAGCATTTCTTTACAATCTTCTCGACTATGCAATTTAGTAATTTGGTTACTACAAAAGTCCTTTAAGTATTTACGGCTATAGGAACTAATTTGTGAAAATACAATTGCATCATCAAGTCCACTTGAAAATGTTTCTTTGTTAAAATTTGGCAAACATTTGGCAAATCTTTCAAATATGAGTACACCAGATGCAGAGATAGCGCAAATTTTGTTTTCAAAGACGTCACGAAGTATAATTCCATATACATATGTATATGGTGTCTAAAAGGTAAATGAACTAAATTCTGACCTATCATTCTTTCTAAATAAACTGCAGCTCCATTGTCAACACCAGTATTCGAAGCTGTAGTGTCATATGATAAACCTTTTACTTTATCTAAAATATTCCATTGTTGTAGTCGACCATATAAAACTTGCAATATTTTTACCAGTTGAAGAATTTATTTTGGGTGCTCCGAGACATTTGCAATTAGTAGATGAACTGCCATGCCATCCGATACTTTCACAATGTCCAATGTAGCTTCCAAACGCGCTGTTATAAAGTGCTTCCGCCCTCTTTTTGTGACAGGAGCAGAGTTGTGTTTTATTTCAAAACTAATATTTGGTTGAAATGCCATTGATTCCACTTTTGTTCTACCTTCTTTATTGCCGTTTGGTTCGCCATGTTATGTATCATTTTCATCATATGAATCATTACAATCGATCGAATTGAGAAAACGGCTAAGAAATTTATAAACAATAATAATGATTTACTCTGTTAGTTAAAATATAAATTACACGCTTGTTGTAACATTTCTTCTTGATGTTTTCTTTTGCGTACTTGTTCTTTGCCAAGCCGCTCTTGTGCTCTTTTTTCCCGTTCATATAATGCCATATCCACAAAAGCCATTCATCCACGACGTCCTTTTTGTCTTTGCCTTGCCAGGAACTTTTTGTCTTCGTTAATTTTCATGGTATCCAATGCATCAGCTGTGGTGATATCAAACAGATCTTCTAAATTGTCCACATATTGCTCGATTACTTTCATTTGAGCACTTCCTCTTTTATTAGGTGCAGTTTTTTGAATCGATTTCCACTTTCCGTATAATTTAATCAATTTGTCAACACATTTATGGTCTTCACGAATATGAATTATCGCCTGATGTTAAAATATTTTGACTGCATTGATAGTAAACTTGACACTATCTTTTGCATCAAGATCCACAAATCTCATGTTGTAGAAAAACATTTGTAGTACCTGTTTGTTTAATGGAAGTTTGGCACCAGTAATTTGATGTGATGTCCGCCCCACAAAATCAATATTGATTAAGTTTTCGACCGATCTGCTTGATGCAATACTTGATGTAGCAAGAACTTGGTTTGCAGCACAGCGGTTCGATTAGAACAAGCTAGCGGGACACAATTTTTTTTTGACATTTTTGGTTTTATATGTAGTCACTTATTGCAATTATGCAATTTTTTTTGGGCAGAGGTTTTTTCCCCCCTTTTTGGGTGTCAAACAGAAAATATTTTTGTCCAACTACCTTGTTCTAGCATGTAGTGCGCCATATTGACTTCCTTTATTGTTTTCTATTTAGGTCCATAGTGTTAGACTTATAATCCGAAATCAGTTGCGTGGACGAACCAAATTCCAGGTATGGAGAATCTCACTCTCTAAATGCTTTGTACTTTTCAGGTTATTCGAATTGTTGCACTCTGACTTCCGTTTTTTTATCTAATTGATTATGATTATTTTGAATGTTTCATACTAAAACTTTTAATATCAAAAAAGAAAAAAAATTTAAAAAATAGATGTGCAAAAAATTCGCAATGGTTTTTTGCTTTGATTATTAGAAGATACTTCAGACTATAACATTTATAAGATCTGGCCTGGGGACCCCCGGGGTACTCCGATTTTTTTCTCTATTGAAGTTAAAAATAAAAAATAAAATTCTTAGTACCAGCATTTTAAATATACTAAAAAGAATGTTACCCCTAAAGGATTACGACTAAAAAATTCAGTATACCTCCAAGCTTACGGAACATCAAAAATATTTTGTAAAAATGTTTACTTAAATGAGATATGAAGCGTAATGTTGAACAGAAATTTTCGAAAAAAAATCAGAGCAAATTGCAGGATTTCCTAGAGTTAACTGAAAACAATAAAAGTGTGACAATATCTCTTAATTAAGGTATTCTCTTTCATGTAGCCACAAAAAAATGTTGAAATCTAAAAGTCGTTTTTGTCCCGCTAGCTTGTACTAGTCGAATCACTGTGCGCAGTTGAGAGCGACATGATGTACAAAATACGTATTTGATTAGTAAATTTACGTTAGTTTGACCCGCACTGATACTTTTTGTAACTCAAAACCCAAACTTAATGAATATTTTTTTTATTCCTCAAATATTTTTCACAATTTATATTTTATTGCCAACTATAACTTTTTTCAACATATTCTAACAAGTAGATTTTACCACAGTATTCTTTCCAAAAAGTAGATTTTACGACAGTGCGCATCACTCTAACCAAGCATCATATTAATGCTCTAAATTTGTAATAGGATCCGATACATACATTTTGTTTAAAACCCTAAAAAACCCACCCTTAAGCATGGTTCTGCTCGGTACGCATGCAAACAGTGCCATGGCGTATACGTAACAAAAGTTACTCATATGCAAGCAAAACCAATATAAGGATATTAAAAACTTTAAACAGTTTTCGGGTCCATAAAACGTGCTTGGATCGCAAAGGAACAACAATCAGGCCGGCACTCTTTAAAAAGTATATGTCTAAAAATAAGGACACCTCTAATATATAGACATATTTACTGTGTTCCTCGGGTGAAGACTTTAATAAGCTGAGAACAGAGAGATGGTCTTTTGGTATTAAACTACTTGTAGTTATGCGCATTTAGTAGCCGGCCGACCTTATGACTGCAATACATGATTTTAACATGATCTTTTTTGATGCCTCCTCCTGACAAACATCGAGCCTTGAGAGCATACATTCTTCCAGGTCAGTGCTCCTTAAATGGCTACCATAACTCCGGAAGGTATGACAGCGAGTATTAGTGATTGTTTTAGTTCTATAGAAAGCTTAGGGTCCCCCAAACGCCTACCCTAGGTGGTCGAATTGAATTGCTTTCATTCAATGTTTCTCTGCATTGAATGACCAGACTAAGGGATTGAGTAGCTCTGTTAAGTCCCGCGAGACATATTCATTAGTTTCTTCAAAGCTTTTGTAGCCCCCTTTCTATTCATCATATGGCCTCCGTCTGGACGACTGGTTATAATACTATTGTTACCCCTATGGTGCCACCACCACGTACGGCAACCCCCCGTTCTTTTCTGCGCAGAACGAGCGAGACAGCCTTCCCGCCAATATCCACTACCGATTTAATACAGGTAAAGATAGAAGATTTAGGGGATTGGGACAATAATGAATCCACTTCAGCACTTTGTTTGAGAGATAACCGAAAAACTTCTTTCATTTAAACTGCTGATAAAACGGCCCTAAGAACCTTTTCACCTCTTAAAATGGTGGCAGCTTTTCATACCGACTTTATGACTTCAATAGTATTACTTTCGGCTATAGATCGAGCCTGAATATATGAAGGGCTTAGAACCAAAAGGATCTAAGTAACATCGACGTTGAATTGAGATAATTAAGGTTAAAGTAAATTTCTTATTGTAAATTCTGGGTAAATGCATTTGAAATGATTCCTGTCTAAATGAATGCAGGTTAGTCAGCTAATTTCAAGGATGTTTACTGCAGATGGAAAATAACTGTAAATTTACAAAAATTATTGCAAAAATATCCAAAAATTATTGCAATAAAATTTCGAACTTTGATTGCTCGGCTAAAATAACATTTAAAAATTTTCCGAGTATGTAGTCTTGTAGCCCGTTTAATTTTAGTATAATAAAGTGTTAAACTTAATTTCGTAGGACGTCTATAGTTCTATATAATTTCCTATTCAAACATGAGCTAATATCTAATAAAAAAAATTCTACATGTTTTTTTGGCCGAGTAATCAACTTTCAAAATTTTATTGGAGCCAAAAGGGTCTAAGTGCGCTTGGATCCAGTAAAAAAATTGCCAAAAATCAGCGAGACTTCCTACGAACTTAAGTTTAGCACTTTATTATACTAAAATTAAACGGACTACAAGACTGCATACTCAAAAAAATTCTACATGTTCTTTTCGCAGAGCAATTAAATTGTATCGTTTGGAGGAGCGTACTTAGATCCTTTTGGCTCCAATCATCAACGCAATAAAATTTAGTACGTTTTTGGTCTGGTAAATATATGGCACTACAACGTCCAAAATGACTCGGATCTCTTTTCCAACAAATAAACACCATATTTCACCTTACAAATATGGGTATAACTAAATTTCAAAAAAAAATGTCACTTAGATCCTTTTGGTTCTGAGCCCTTCATATTTTTCTTATTTATAATATATTATATGTAGTTAGTGAAGCACTGGAATGTCTTTGACAATTTGTTAAAACTCCTACCAAGGAAACTCATTTTTCTAAAAATTTCTCAGTTTTCAAAAATAATGTTTGAAATTTTATATGCTTCATTTATATTGATTTTGTTATATGGGCCGTGGTGTGATGGTAGTGCAGCTGGCCTAAAACACAGAAGGACCTAGGTTCGCACCCCTCTACAGGCAACATGAAAAATTATTTGAAAAGGTTTTTAAAACGGCTGTCATGAAAGGCTTCTCAGAAAAATGCACATATTTGCCTTGCAGATCTAGACTGCATAAAAAATTGCAAGCAGCACAAAAAAAATTGGCCCTTTATATCCTCTTACATCAAATAAGAATTTATTATAAAACATAATATTTAAATAATTGATTTAAAAAAAAAGAGGAGGAAATGGTCGGGATTCGAACCAGCAACATATTCGTTAGGCTATTGGCCCGTTTTCACCGTTGTTGCCCAAATTGGAGTTTTATCAATCCGTTTTCAACAAACCCTTACTGTACATTGAATACAACGTTTATTAAACATTGTTTTCCAAGCCTCAATTCCAATTATTTAAAAAGGGATAACTTTCGTTGAGTCGACAATGTTTTCCAAACGTGTTTTTTTTTTTTATAATAATAATAATGGCCAACGGAATAACCCACCATCCCGCCCAACCGACACGAGGGGCGCATCCGCATAACGCACGGCCTTTTTTTTTCATATATATTGCCGAGTTGTTGAGAGGCGGGGGCTTGTTAAGTGTTGAGATCTAAAACTGCTCAGCTACAGAGAAAAGTCATCAGCTAAGTAACATAAGAACAAAGAACATGAAGCATTCAAAGAATTTCGTAAATAAAAATAGAAAAAATGTTAACATTATTGTTGTTATTGATTAAGAGAGCAAAGTATTGATTTTTTAATGCTAAAAAGGGAGTCTGTAACATCAAATGTGCTGGAGTGAGTGTTATAATTTTCACACAAACAACGGAAGGGTTCATTTAACTCAAAATTGGTTCTACACTGTTTCAGAAGTAGAGGTTTGAAATATCTTGATGGCCGGGAGGGAATTTTAAAGATAACTTCGCCTAACAAGAATGGGCTAGATACTGACCCGTTTAATAATTTGATCATAAATATTGTTCCTAGCAATGATTATAGTAAACGTTTTCCAAACGAAAAGCTTACAAAAGTAAGTTCATAGTAAGGTTATAGTAAACGTATTTTGCTTATTGGGATTATTCGAATAAAAACAAGTAAGGAAGTGAGTGAAGGGTGAACCGAACATTAAATACCCAGCGTTAGTCTCCAAAAAAAGGGGGCGTGGTTTTCATCCGATTTCGCCCATTTTAAAAACCAATCTATTCCGAGCCTAAACAATAGCGAATTTGGTGGCCGCGGCCACGCTCCTTGCTTATAAAGCATTGACCGCTTACATGAGCCAAAAGTACTCAATCGATCTTTTCAAGGGTTATACCATGTCCTATACATAACTTTGGAAAAGAAGGCGTGTCATGCCCATAACTTTTAAAGTATTTTGTGAAATTTTTGATATACGGATTCCATTCATTAATCAATATTTACATAATTTTAAAAAAGTGGGTGGTGGCACGCCCACGGATTTTATTATGTTGCTTGTCCCTATTTGAAGATCAGTTTTCATTGCAGATCTTTATGATACTTTCACAGTGGCTTGTTAATAGTGAAATGTTGATATTTTGTTATTCACTTGTGGGCGGTGCCACGCCCATTTACCAAAATATTACCAAAAAACCTTTAAACATCACTAATAACATCATCAGGTGAATGAGTGTACTAAATTTTAGCATTATGTCTTCTCCGATTTTTCTTATTTTCTGTGGTAGTACTCTACATAAACATAACATGCCTGGTACCTAGTTTCGCAAATCTATCTCACACCGTTCTGAAGTTATTAGCCGTCGAATTTGAAAATTGCGTGACTCATAAGTGGGCGGTGCCAAGCCGACTTTCCACAATTTCGCAAAAATAATGTAAAGAATATGAAAATTGATGTATGTACCAAATTATATTATTATAGCGGTATCAGTAAATTAGATATGGACTTCAATATTTATTTTATAAAAAAGTAGGCGTGGTCGCGAAGCGATTTCGTTTATTTTCTATAGCTGAATTTAACACAGCAATAGTATGCCCTCTACAAAATTTCGTTATACTAGCACAAACTGTTCTGAAGTTATTGAGAGTCAAAATTTGAAAAAATTTTCAAATATATGTGGGCGGTGCCACGCCACTTTTCTAAAAATGTGACAAAATCGGCCTTAGAACATCGAAATCAATACATATTGCAAATTATATCATTGTATCTGCTTCTAATCTTGAATTAACCCGTTTTATACGTTTTTAGAAATTTTCGATATCGAAAAGGGGGCGTGGTTATGGTCCGGTTTTACCCATTTTCAATACCAATCTATTCTGAACCCAAATAAGTACGCATGCCGAATTTGGTGAAGATATCTCGTTATTTGCTCAAGTTATCGTGTTAACGGACAGACGGACGGACGGACATGGCTCAATCAAATTTTTTTTCGATCCTGATCATATTGATATATGGAAGTCTATATCTATCTCTATTCCTTTATACCTGTACAACCAACCGTTATCCCAACAAAGTTATAGTACCCTTGTACTAGCACTAGTACGCTGGGTATAAAAACATAAAGATTCCCAATAAGCAAAATACGCTTACTATAAGCTTACAATAAACTTACTTTTGTAATCTTTTCGCTTGGAAAACTTTTACTATAATCATTTTAAAACGTTTGGAAAACATTGTAGACTCAACGAAAGTGGGCCCTTTTTAAACAATTGGAATTGATGCTTGGAAAACAATGTTTAATAAACGTTTTATTCAATGTACAGGAAGGGTTTGTTGAAAACTGATTGATAAAACTCCAATTTGGGCATCAACGGTGAAAACGGGACAATAGCCTAACGAATATGTTGTGAGATTTTGTTCCGAAGGTTGCTGGTTCGAATCCTTACCATTTCCTTAACTTTTTTTTTTAAATTAACTATTTAAATATTATGTTTTATAATAAATTCTTATTTAGTGCAAGAGGGGATGATAAAGGGCCAATTTTTGTGTGCTGCTTGCAATTTTTTATACAGTCTGCATCTGCAAGGCAAATATGTGCATTTTTCTGAGAAGCCTTTCATGACACCCGTTTTAAGAAACCATTTCAAATAATTTTTCATGTTGCCTGTAGAGGGGTTCGAACCTAGGTCCTTCTGTGTGGTAGGCCAGCTGCACTACCGTCACACCACGATGCTCATATAACAAAATCAATATAAATGAAGCATATAAAATTTCAAACATTATTTTTGAAAACTGAGAAATTTTTCACCTCGCTGCGAGTTCACCTCAAGCTATTTCTCCAAGGCTACCACACCACTGGAAAAACATATCTAAACGTTTGTGAAATTTTTGAGTTACGAACTTGTTTTGAAAACATTTACTTTTTACACTTGGAAAACATTGTTTAATAAATTAGCTTACTTCTTTGTTTATTGGGTACATATATACATATGTAGGGTAGAAGGGGGAGGCTTCGACATGTGGGAGGCTTCGTCTTTTTCGAATTTTGCATGCTTTATAACTGCTATTGGTTTAGTTCCAAGAACAAACAGTGCCGACGTTGACTGCGATGCTTTCATATGAATTATTCAGTCATTACTTGAACACAGTGGTGTACGGAGTGTTTTTCTATTTTTCAAGTGTGTATATGTAAAAAGTGATCGTAAGTATTAGCGTGTAAAAAATACATTTTAAGACGTATTACTTTCGATTTTTCCCCAAACATATTATAATAAAAGTGTGATTTGCTGTTATTTAAGATTTTTCAATAAATAATAGTGTGTAGTTTTCAAAGCGAAAAAACGTAAGTAATCGCACAAGGGAGGATTCGACAACACCTTTTTGGGAGGTTTCGACACGTTGTCGAAGCCTCCCTGGTATTTTTTACTTAGTTAAGAATATTTTACAGCTATTGATATGCCAAATATATATAAAAAGAAGTTTCCAAACAAAACAATTGATGAGGAAAATATGAAAAAAGCATTGGAGGATATAAAAAGAAAAAAGGAAACACCAGCAAGCGCTGCCCGCAAATATGGATTAAAGCGCACTACACTTATATCGCGACTATTAAAGGAGCAAACGAATGTGGGAGTTGTAAAGGATTATCAGTCTAAATACTCGTCGAACCAAGTTCTTACAGCTGCGCAAGAAAGAGATTTAACGGTATATTTCAAAAAAACTTCTAGTCTTCATCACGGGCTAACGTATGACTTGGCTAGACGTTTCGTTTTCGAATATGTTTCTAAATATAAAATAAAATATCCCCCAAGCTGGGACAAAGAGAAGAAAGCTGGAATTGATTGGTTGAAATGCTTCATGCATAGAAATAATGATTTAAGTCTACGAAAACCTGAAAACACCAGTATATCACGCCTTTTTGCATTTTCTCCGGAAGCGGTTTCTTTATTTTTTTCAAACTTAAAAAAAGTATACGATTTAAACAACTTTACTTCTGACCGAATTTACAACATAGATGAGACTGGTATAAGTACTGTTTTGGATTCTCCTAAAGTAAGAATTACTCCATTTTTATATTTCAAATAACCTTCAAGTTCCACGAAATTTTTTAGGTTATAGCTGAAAAAGGAAAGCGAACCGTATCGCAAGCCGCATCTGCAGAGCGGGGAAGTTTAGTAACTATGGTAGGGATTATTAACGGATCTGGTAACCATATTCCATCGATTTACGTTTTCCCTCGTAAGCGCATGAATCCTAATTTTCTAAAGGGATCAGTGCCAGGCTCAAAAGCACTTTTGTCAAACATGGATGTTATGGATGTTCTTATCCACATTAAAGGTCATGCGCGTTGCACTATAGACGATCCTGTTCTACTTCTGATGGACAACCATGTTTCCCATTGTAGTCTAAACAGCGTCATTTACAGTCGAGAAAACGGAATATGTTTATTATCTTTCCCACCCCATACGTCACACAAACTTCAGCCGCTTGATGTATCGGTATTCGGACCTTTTCAAGAATTTTTGTAAGCAATCATTTAATGATTTTATGATCAACAATCCGGGAAAGAGAATCGAAATTTCTGATATAGCAAGTCTAACAAGGACTCCCTTTTTGCGAGCTTTTTCTCCCGACAACATTATCAAAGGATTTTCAGCCACTGGAATATATCCATATAATTCACTAATTTTTTCTGAGTCTGACTTTTCTCATTCTGAAATCGAAATAAGCTCTGATGTTACCATCGAAACTAATCAAGTCGAACGTATGGAGAATTGCTTGCCAACTGATGCTATCCGGAGGCCACCATCTGAACCGAATTGTTTTTCACCAGAGGTTATCCGCCCGCTTCCCGTACTGAAGAAGAAGAAAATCTTAAGTAAAAACCAAGGCAAGTCAAGAATATATACAGATTCTCCAGAAAAATCACGATTAGAGGAATTGAGAGAGCAAAGCGTTAATAAATCCAAGTTGCCAAAGCTAAAGCTTTGTAAAAAACAAAAACATTGCGCAATCCAAAAGCTAAAAAGCAGCGAAAGATAAGTTCATCATCAAGTGAAGATGGTTCCTACAGTTTGGCTGATTCTGACAAGTCCTTTGATTTTGGTGACGATCTCAACAACGAGGAAACAGCTTTGGAGGTCACTGATGGAATTCCCTTTGAGAGCGAAAATCCCATGAATGAACATAAAGTGAATACTTCTACGTGCATCGTAAAATTTCTAAGACGTCAGCTCAAAACACAAATATTTTATCAACCGAGTATCGAAGACGAAAGCTTGGTTTCTAAGCAGGACATAGTGCGTACGTTGCCTACGCCTGAACATCCTCCAGGAACTTCCCGAACACTAGGCAAATTTATTTTTAACGTTGATTTTTCGAATTTAGATGTGCGTTAAAGCTAATGTAATATTTCATTTTTATTAAGTTAAGTTATAAGTTTTTTTCTGTTCTTTTTATTGAAGTAAAAATATAAATGAATTAAAGATACCTATGCGGTTTAATTTTCCAAAAACATGTTTTTTCTTAAAAATTTAACTGATATGTTCGATAAATGTCGGAACCTCCCTTCAGTGTCGAAGGCTCCCTAACAGTTGTCGAAGCCTCCCCTACTGTGGGAGGTTTCGTCATATATGGGTTCTCATAGTAACTGGGTTATAAGTTGGAAAACAAATGGAGGAGAAGACTAAATATGAAGGGAAAGGGTAATATACATTCATATCAATAACAATTATAAGAGAAAGAATCTGCTCTTACTTTGGTTTCTCTAAAAAAACGGATTTTCTCTTAACGTGTCGAAACCTCCCCCTTCTACCCTACATATATATGTAGAGACCGTGAACTTGCAAAAACCAAATAAGAATTGGTTAATTTCTAGGGTATTAACTACATACTATGTATGTTTGGCCCATTCCATGTAAAATTTTGCCAATAAAAATTTTGATCCCCTGAAATAAACCTTTTTATGTTTAAAACTAAAAATAATACGACACGTATTTTTTTTTTTTGTCATGGCATGTTTTGTTTTCGAGTTAGTTAGTTTTTGTGTAAAAAATCAAGAAAATCCAATTTTTTCAACAATTCACAGTTTGAAGAAGACGAGACGTGAAGAAGCGATTCTTTTTGACTGATTTCGGTATCCTTTTGTCTTTTAACCTATGAATCATTGAAACTTTTTTTTGTTAATTTTATTAATTATTAATGTAATTGTTGATAAATTTGATAGCCTTGGTTTCTATAATGTGATAATTTTTGTTGAGCTTTAGGCCAGAATTTTGGATAAAACTTCTTTTTAGTACTATTTAAATATTTATTTGTTCGATATTTCGACTTCAACCTGAAGTCAGCATCAGGAAAACATATGGATATGTATGATCGACTAAAAAATAAAAAAACAATAGTCCTAAAAAAGAAGTTTTATTCAAAATTCTGGCTCAACAAAAATTATCAAAACTTTATGTAATTGTTTTAAACAAATGGGAATTGCAAAAAAAGGACCTAACGGAAAAAAATTGTTCATCATACAATTATTTCAAATTACATACATAAATAGTTAGGATCTGTGCAAAGTTTCACAGCGGTCATATTAGTGGGCTTCGAGATATTATTAAAAATGTGGAGACGAGTATGCCCCATGCTTGGTGCTACGGCTTATGCATCGAGATCGCAAACTTTAATTTAGTTTTCACAGCACATATTTCTTTAAATAGTATACTTTTTTATTCTTTACAACAACGTTAGTTAAAAAACTAATTTTTTAATTATAAGAATACGAGTTACAATAATTTAGAGAGATACATACATACATTATTATACGATGGCCAATTGTTTATACAGGCACGGTTCGGGTACGAGAGTAAAATAATGCTTACTCGTCTTCACATTTTTAATAATATCTCGAAAACCACTGAAATGACTACTTTGAAACTTTGCGCATATCGTAATTATATAATTTGAAATAATTGAATTTTTAAACTTTGCTTGAATGGATCCTAGTTTGACAAATTCGATATTTTTTTCGCCCGGTTTGGTGAAATTCCGGCTGCTCGTGTGCTTTACCGCTCTCGATTGAGTAGAGCGATCACCATCGATGGCTTCGGGATGAGGTTGTGGTTTTGGAGCCATTGTTATGGGGGGTTGAAATTGACGATAGTTTTTCCAAAGTTGTTGTAAATATTGGCTGGTTTTATTATCAAAGTTATTTTGAGAAGAAGAAAGGAAGTATAAAAAACAATATGAAATATATGTAGTTGTCAAAAAGGTTAGAGTTGCCATGAGTATACAAAGTAATAGAAAAATGGAATAGTGATGTCGCTGCCATATTACGATTATTTCAACACCTCCACTTAATGAAGCATTAAAAATTAAGTGACATAGTATAAAGTATAATTTCATGTTACAAAGTGAAAACAAGTTTTAAGTTTAAGTACAATTTCAAATAGTTAATACATTTAGATCGTTCAATATGTTATACTTTAGATGTTTCAATCTTCAATCGTAACTAAACTAATTGATTTCGAGCAAAAATTATGTTTTTCTGCAGGAACACCTTTAGTAAGGCTATCAGCCACCATTTCTTCTGTAGCACTATAGAGTAACTTCACTGATTGGTCGTAAATGCGTTCACGCACAAAGGAGCGAGCTCTAAAACAGTCAATTTCCGCAACAGCGATTGCACTTTGGCTGTCATACGCCATCTCTATAGCCTTGTTTATCTTATCTGGCTCCAAATCTTGACCAAATTGCTTCAGCCAGATCGCCTCCTATACTGCACATGCCATTGCCATGTACTCCGCTTAAATGATAGATAATGCTACGGTAGCTTGTCGCTTGCTTTCCCAAGATACAGCTCCACCACACAGAGTGAAGACAAACCCCGTACACGAACGTCTCTTGTCAATGTCTGAGTCCCAGTCTACGTTGGAGAAACCACGGAGATCATCTCCCTTACCATAAAAAAGTCTAAAGTTGATTGTACCCTTTATATATATATATGGCGCGATATACAACAGTTATATCATCAACCTCCTCGGAGATTTTTGCTCAGAGCTTCTCTTCTAATTTGTGGTGTGCCGGTTTTGAAAATTTTCCTACAAATTGGCGGGACCTACGGTTTTTCGCCGACTCCGAACGGCATCTACGAAGCAGATGAATTTTTGCTGAGAAGCATTTCATGGCAGAAATACACTCGGAGAGTTTGCCACTGCCGAGGGGCGACCCCGTTTTGAAAAAACTTTTTCAAACCACTTTTTGATGTAACCTGTACCAGGGCTCGAACCCGGACCTTCGGTGTGGTAGGCCGACAACACTACCTGTACCCTTTTGGTACCTGAAAATGCGCATTACCGCCATCCAGTGTGCTTCACCATGATTATTGTTGAAACGGCTTACATCGTTTACTGCAAAAGCGATGTCTGGTTGAGTATCTTGCGCCAGGTAAAAAAGACTGCCGTGGCAGTGGCCTCTTGGTAGGGTACGTTATGTAATCTTTGCTTCGGGACACAAACTAGATGATATTTTTGTATTGTGATCACTCGGTTTGTAAAAACGCTGTTACCGTGTCCATTTGGTCGATTTTCAAATTGAGTTCGACTGAATATACTACGCTATAATCTACGCTGTAACGTTGCAAGAATCCCTTTGCAACCAAACGTGCTTTATACCTTACTATTTTGCCACAACCGTCACGTTTTGTACCGAATTTTGGCTTGATTGCCTTGCGACCTGCAGGCAAGTTGCACGTTGACCACGTTTGGTTAGCAATGTGTGAATCTTGCTCACATTTCATAGCAGATTTCCATTGATTGCAATCTGGGCTATATAAAGCGTCCTCTTATGTGATTGGGTCAGCCTCAGGGGCATGGATCTCAGCCAAATGAGACACGTAACTTTGGCTTGCAAAGTCGCGAGGCACCGGGGTTCGTGAAGCCTTATGTATTTCTGGATCAGGGGCACTTTCGACTTTCGGAGATTGTCTGCACCATTACCCACATTTATCTTGCCTTCCTCAGTTTCGTCACACATTTCATTGTCTGATTCTGATGATTTTGGGGGCTTCTCCCAAGAACCATTCGGATCAGTGTCGGTTTCCCCCACTGATTCAGTATCTTCCAAAACGTATTTTACAGGCTCTATTGTTTTTGCTGATGGTTCCATAAATACTACATTTGTACTTGCACATACTTTTTTTGTTATTGGGTCAATGCAACGATAGCCTTTTATTGTGTCACTGTAACCCACGAATAATAATTTGGTGGATTTAGGTTCCCATCTCCGTCGCCTCTGTTTTGGTATATGAACCATGACTGGTGGGCAAATATACGAAAGTTTGCAATGTCTATTTTAGAGTCCGTCCATAAACTCTCAGGCACACATTTCCCCAACACAGAGTTAAGTGAGCGGTTGATGATATGGGCTGCCGTATGAACAGCCCTCCCCAGTATGGATTACTTAATCCTTAAATTGTTCACCGACAGGCGCGTATTCAGGGGGGGGTTTTGGGAAGTCAAACCCCCCCGAAATTTCCGAAAATTAAAAAATATACGTCTGTACTAGAATAATTACTCTATTCAATTTTAAAACCCCTGTTAAGAAATTAGCATTAAAAGCAATAATGAAAATACCAAAAAATAAAATTAAATAATATTTCACACTGAGAGAAGTTATTGGTAGTCGCTAATCAATTATCAGAGCAAGTCTAAGAGGTCACAACTAAAATTCCTGCAACGGTTCACACATTTGGCGCTTTAAGAAATTCGCGCAAAAGTATCAGACTAGCTCTGCATAAGATCAAGTTAGCATCTCAACTACATAGCATGTTAACAACAGCAAGAGTGATTCGAACTCAGATCTGTTGAAATTCAAATTAAATGCTTTTCGAGTTATGAATAAAGGAGGCAAAAATCGAAAAATGAGTGTCTCTTGTGATTGTAGTCACGGTTGCCATAAGCTTACCCAAAAAAATTACCAAGAAGTTAAAAAAAATTACCAAGCAGTCGTATTGAATTATCAGAGAAAGTAACAATTAGATTGTACTTATACTTCTCAGGTGATAATAAAAAGTGATGCTAACTTGGCAAAAAAGGATAGAAAAAGTTTAAAAGTAAAAGCTTGGTATGCTGCTGAAAAGAAAATGCTGCAGAAATATTTTCATTTATTTCTTGACCATAGAACTGTCATGAATAGCCAAGAAATTTTGACGTTCCGTTTTGCATGTTGAATAATTGTAATTTGCCTCTTTTTATACGAATTTCGATGTTATTTTATTATATTTTTTGTTTTTATTTTTCCGAAAATTTAGTTTTTCTTCAAGAAATAAAGTGACAACTATTTATTTCTTGCCAAAGCCAGAGTTGCGCAGATCGATTTTTTTTTTAAATTTTCAAGAAATTAGCAGTAGCAAAGTATAAGAGATTCTGACACAAGAAATTGTTCTTAAGCGTTTCATAAGTGTCATTTTATATAGAGTTCTTGGATTTCTTTTGAAAGCGTAAAGCCCTAAAAAAGAAATATATTTCCAATCAGAAAGGAGGAACGACCAAGCACGTTCATTGATGCATTAAATAATTGTTCCGTGTCTTTTTCCCTATTTTACATCGATATATGGCTGATTCCTTTGAAACTGATATATTTGTGTTCACCGACTTTAATGTCAAAAATTTATAACAAACCGACATTTTTTTAAATTAACTGATATGCAGCCTTATTAATCTCATCGAGTAATATAAATCAAGTGCAAAATTTAATTTTTTAATACCATGGACTACTTTAAACACACACAAAAAAGAAAAAAAAAGTAACAATTTATAGTGTCCCTTTGCTGAGGTCATGTACTTTTATTGGCATTATATGCTATAAATTGTGATCAAAACAAAATTTGCATGAAGAAGCTTTAAAAGAGGATAAAGAGCGTAACAATATGCCACAATTGTTTTAAAAATAATGTGCTTGACTAGGGTCCTATAGAGGACTAAACTTTGTTCTCCAGTTTTGTAAAAAATCAAAAAATGGTGGTCACAGTCGGCGTGTGCGAATATTAATTAACATATAATATTAATTTTTTTTGACACATGCTCAGTCTAATGTTAACATTTACCTGTGCTGGAGCAGCTCCCATTTTGAAGACGGGTTGGGAAGATTTTGCGTTTAATATATGTGTCACACTTTCTCCTGTCACAACTTTACCACAGCTTTTCTTCTAAACTAGGTGTAATTTTTCCTTGAAAATGAGAACACATATAGACCTTGGTGGCATACATTTAATTTCTAACGGAAGTCCAAAAATATTAAGCCATATTAAAATGAGAATAGATTAAACATGAAATGTCACAACCCTAAAAACTTTTTTTTACTGGTTTTGATACAGGAATAACCGTTATTTAGTGTTAATACATGCATAAACTGATTTTGGAGCATATTGTTCACATATATATATATAGCCCACCGTTAAAAAACACAAAAAAATACAATAATTCTTGATTCAATTTCCACCAAATATATATGTGTTCTCATAAGGGGTTAATAGTTTAAATATGAAACTGAATAATTCACTTGCGTTTAAAGCAGTTTATGAAATGGTTGTAGCAAAACTATATATTTTCGATATTTAGAATGCATTTTTTCGATATTTGAATAAGTATGGGTACAGTGGGCGTTAATGGGTTAAGTTGTAGCGCAATTGCGAAACTGGGGCTATTTCTTATACCCCATTTACACGGTATACACTTTCAAAAGTCATTTATCGTAACATTGACATTTCACAAAAAGTCGATGTGAAATATATCAGTTTCCAAGGAATCAGCCATCTTACTAATATATAAAAACGTAAGTTTGTGAGTGACTGCGGATGTTTGTGGTTCTTTATCGTCTGAGCAAATCGCCCGATCATTACGAAATTTTGCAGACAGCTTCTTAGGAGTGTAGAATAGGTAACAGGCATCATGAAATTTCGATAAATTTATCGATAATAGAGTTATCGGCCAAAATGGTTTTTTCCGTAAAATTTGAAGTACAGTAGACGCTCACAAATTAGAATCACTTTGTTTTTAGGGCGATTCTAATTTCTGAAAAATTCTAATTCCTGGACGTTTTTTTCTTTCAATAAAACCTTAAAAATTAAGTCAATTTGCATTGAAAAACTACAATGAAATTTTGTCTTATTCAATTTTATTCATAAAAACGAGAAAACATAAGGTAAAAATCCAATATACATATATGTATTTATGCGCTAAGTCAAAAAAAGGTCCAAAAAACAAAAACTCCAATTACAGTAAATATATTGATCATTTTGCAGTAGCTGTGCTAGTGCCACGTCATCGTCAAATATCAAGCAAACAATGCCGAAACACGTGTACAGATAGCGACGAAAATCAAACGACTACCGAGGGTAACATGAATAAATTGGGGATCCCCCTTTTTATATCTCATTTTGCAACAAAAAACAAAATACGCTCGCAAATTAGAATTTTCGATTCTAATTTCAGAGCGTGTAATGTATTCAAAAAGTTGATTCTAATTTCTGGAAATTCTAATTACTGAGAGTTCTAATTTGTGAGCGACTACTGTATTCGCACAAAATTGGTATCAATCGAAAGGCGAAGACCACAGTTTTCATTTGGACTTTGGTTCAATTCCATATATTTATCGATAACTAAGTTATCGGTCAAAATGTGGTTTCGGGTAAACTTTGGAATATTCGCACAAAATTGGTATCAAACGAAAGGGGAAGACCACAGCTTTCATTTGGACTTTGGTTCAATTCGATATATTTATCGATAACTAAGTTATCGGTCAAAATGTGGTTTCGGGTAAACTTTGGAATATTCGCACGAAATTGATATCAAACGAAAGGGGAAGACCACAGCTTTCATTTGGACTTTGGTTCAATTCGATATATTTATCGATAACAAAGTTATCCATCACAATGTGGTTTCGGTTAACCTTTGGAATATTCGCACAAAATTGGTATCAAACGAAAGGGGAAGACCACAGCTTTCATTTGGACTTTGGTTCAATTCGATATATTTATCGATAACAAAGTTATCGATCAAAATGTGGTTTCGGTTAAACTTTGGAATATTCGCACAAAATTTGTATCAAACGAAAGCGGAAGACCACAGCTTTCATTTGGTTTTTGGTTCAATTCGATATATTTATCGATAACAGAGTTATCGGTCAAAATGTGGTTTCGGGTAAACTTTGGAATATTCGCACAAAATTGGTATAAAAAGAAAAGGGAAGGCCACAGGTTTCATTTGGACTTTGCTTCATTTATGGAAACATCTATTTTGAGAACGGCTGGGCCTAATACACATAACTAAATTTGGAAGGTAAATTTTGTATCCGCTCGAGATGGTTATACGCTAAAAAAATAAAGGCATTTGGAAAGGTTTTGGAGATTTCCCTCAAAATGTTGACCAGGATAACCTTATGAAGTGTTCTTTCAATTTGAGCCCGTTTTCGAGATATTGGTCAAAATGTCAACCAGGAGGGGCCCTCGATGGTATTGGTATGATATGGGTATCAAATGAAAGGTGTTGACAAATGGTTTAACAAAACGTAGACCAAAACGTAGACCAAATTGGAACTAGAAAGTTTTTGTGAAAAAATGGGTCTAAAATTAAAAGTCTTGATGCGATTTTTAAAATGGAGTCATTTTAAATCCTTTTGGGATTGGGATTGAGAAAGGGATAGGTATAAGGATGACAATTAAAAAGCAATATGAAAAGACAAAAGCATATGAAGAGGATGGACGGAGAGAAGGATGTGGAGCTGAAATTAGGAGGGCGAATCACATATTTCAAATGCAAACAAGTTAGTGTTTGGGCAGGACAACGTCTGCCGGGTTTGCTAGTATGTATATAAATTGCTGCAACGCTTCCAGCTTTCGTTGCTCCTAGCGAACGGTCTTTCTCTTCCCTTCGAAGGTTAAAAACTTATCTAAGTACAATGGGGCAGGAGAGGCTGGCTCTACTCAACATCCACTCTACTTTTGAAGTAACTCCTGAAGAAATCCCAAACAAAATTTCAAAACAAACCAGAAAAATAAATATTGTTTTGTACACGGCTAAAAGTTTTAGCCTAGATTTAAAACTTTTTGGGGTTACATATACACCTAGACCAGTATGTCTGCGTTCAAAGTGTTGTTTGGAATTTCCAGTAGATTAACTTCCTTTCACTAATATTTCATTATTTGTGTATGAAAGTATGTGTAAAAACACAATAAAAATACTGCAACTCAAAGTTAAGAACTCTGTGGAAAATTCAAGAAAACTCGAAAAATTTTCATCAAAATTTCTAACTTTTTAGTAAATTTTTTTAGATTTTTTTCGAGTATGCAGTTTTGTAGCCCGTTCAATTGAAGTGAACAAGGATACCAATCTTAAGTCGCTAAAAGAATTACTCGATTTTTGGCAATTTTCTTTCTAGCCGACCAGGTATCTTTGTTCACTAGAATTGAACGAGCTGCAAAACTGCATACGAAAAAAATCTAAACAATTTTACTAAAAAGTTAGAAATTTTGATGACAATTTTTCGAGTTTCTTGAGTTTCAAACAAAGTTCTTCAATTTGAGTTGCAGTAATTTTATTATGTATTTACACATACTTTAATTCAAAAATAATGAAATTAGTCTAAAGAAGTTAATGTTACTGGAATTTCCAAAAACACCCTTTGAACGCAGACATACTGGTCTAGGTGTATGACCAAATCAAATTTGGTTTAGAATTAAATTTACGCCGGTTGGCATAGAAATGCGCGTAATAAAAATTACTTAAATTTTAAACCGAAAATGGTAACAATTTTTTTTTTTCATAAAAAATGTTTGGACTCGAACCGACGTGCCCCAAATCCGTGCACCATTGTGTATCAGTACCAGTGTGATATGTTATCTGTCAAACGTTTGACAGGCACTTCAAAATGGAGTTTTTTTCAGTTTTTTGTTTACATCTGAGGCACTTCAGCATGGCGGCGCATCCGCTGCTCCTATCTTCTAACGAATGAATGAATGCTTAAGATATCACACTTGACATGATACACAATGCCGTGCACAATGCTCTACCTACGGCGCACTCATGAATTTTGTGCGAGAAGTACACATATTCGCTGTGTATACGACTTTTGTTGTATTTTTGCTTATCACAGTTAAGTTTTAAATCTAAACCGCAAAAAATTGAGAACTTTTGTAGGCAATTGAAAGGTTTAGAATTTATTACAAAAAAGTTTTAAAAATTGTGTACACCAATGAATGGTTTAAAAATATCAAATTTTTAGCCGTGTAGAAAGAGAAAAATTTAAAATAAATAAAAGTATAAATATGTAATATGTAAAAATATAAATATGTACGTATTTACAGGTAATTCTTATTTACTAACACTTTGGTCCAAACCCCCCCGGAATTTTTTTCTGGCTACGCGCCTGTTCACCGACATACTCTTTCCCATTATCCGGGCGAATTGCTTTGATTTTTCTGACAGTTTGAGTTTCAACCAAATTTTTGAAATCTTTAAAACGAGCAGATACAAATTCCTTTGACTTCAGCAGATATACAAAAACTTGTCGTGAGTAGTGGTCTACAAAAGTGAGGAAGTAGCCAGCCCTACCAAATGACTTATTTTCCATAAGTCCACACTAGTCGGAGTGTGTCAAGTCTAGGACACCCTTAGCACAAGATGCATTATGTTTAAATAGCGCTCTAGTGTGTTTCCCTTTGCAACAAACTTCGCAGGTGAACTATTACCACTAAACGCTAACCCCTTTACGGCACCATCTCTCAGTTTTTGTAAATCTGCATAGTTAAGGTGACCTAACCGGCGGTGCCAAGTCATGATGTTAGTATCGTGCTTAGACAACATACACGACACTTGTAAATTTTCAAATTTGTACGCACCCAGTGAACCTTTCGTTTCAGCGACCAAGTTACCCCTATCGTCGTTTATTCTACAGCCATTTGTGTCAAATATCACGCTGTTTCCTTTTTCTACAATCTGAGCGACCGATAGCAAGTTTGTGGCTAAGTTCGGCACTAATAGCACTTACATAGTTCACCTCAACTTCGCTATCATTAATACGCAGATGGGCATCGCCAAAACCTTTTACAGCCATGCGATCATTATTCGAAAAACTTACATATGACTTTGATAGGTGAACTTCATATATTAGTTAACCAGTCTTTATTCGGAGTCATGTGACGTAACGCACCACTATCAATATACCACCCTGCAGAATTTCGACATTTATCGCGGGTCGTTTAAACATACACTAAAAGCATTTAGAGTTCGAGCTGTTGAAGTCATCGAAGCTTTTCTTCATTTCTGTGTTTTCGCCTGTGATTTATAGTCCACAACTTTCAATACAGATTGAGTAAAGCCATGTGAAGTGTGTCCGAAATTTTGGTTCTTTTTCGAAACCTCACCGATTTCGAATTTTTTTATTCCATTAGATAGTGGGCTAGACCCAACCCCCGTATTATAAATATTTCGTAAAAATTCATTTATAGATATGTTAAAGTTATTGAGTGTTGAATTTTTGATAATTTTTTAATGTGATAATATTGAAAAATTATTTTCTCATGAACTACTGCAGGAAAATCCATGATTTTTTTTTTACTTACAGATAAATGTTTTTACTTTATTATAAGTAATTTTATGCGATCTAATTGTTTAATAAATGATATTTAAACAATTCTTTTTTTAAATAATAACATTTTTTTTACATTCTGCACGCTCAAAAAAATTCAAAAATATGTCAAATAACGCGAAAAATGGTCACCTGCAATAATCAACAAAAAATTTTTTGTTCTTTCAAACCATTACAAAGATATTGCATTTTTTGTCACCCCTTGCGCTCTCCCAACGCGCTGCACATAGACCGTTGGAGGCGCGCTAAACAAAAATGTTCTTATGAGATTAGTTGTTATCAAGTTATTTTCAATTATTACAAACATATCTACATTTAACAGAATGTATGAACAAAATTAATAATAAAGGGGTAAAGCTTTTTAGTATTTTTTTTATTTTTATTGATTTTATGATATTACATTATAAGGAAATTGTGTTGAAAAAAAAATTCTTTGACAACATGTTTGTTACAAAATAAAAAAATAAGAAAAACACGAAAAGTTTTTACGTTAGCTACATATTATATTTTCCACACTTGATTCATCACTTGAGAAAATCTTGATTCGAATCTTTTTGTCAAACATGGGCTGAAAATGATGGAATTGACGTGTGTTTTTTATTTGCATTGCTTTACCTGTGCGATTTTGAAATCTCTTTTCATGATAGTCGTGATCCGCTTGTGAGGAAAAATCAAAATTTATTGCCTCAAATGCATTTTCTGCCCATTCAAAAAGACTTCGAGCGTCGCGTATGTGATTTCCCCGCAATACGCTGCATACTTGCTTTTCGCGCCGCTCACCCCATCGCAAGCTCCTTTACCGTGGAATGTGGCGAAAAAGTTCCACTCAGCTGCAATTCCAAAATCTTTTTCGTGGTAATATAAATTTAAGAAGTTAAATTTATTTTTGAATTGAGTTGCGGCTCCGTCAGAGAAATAAAAAAATTTTTTCACATTCCTAGGCCCGAATTTTTTTTTTCATATACTTCGAAAGTCCTGTATTGAACAAGTGAACTGAACTCGAATCATGAGTCAGTTTTTCTGATATAACCACAAAGTGATGTTGAACACTATCAATACGATAGTAAATTACGTTAGGATGTATGGTTACTTGAGTGTTCGACCAATGGTGCGCCTGGATTTCATCTTGAATATGAACTGCATAATTTTCTGCAAAATCTAGGGTAACCACGAATTCTCCGTCACTTACTGTACTCTTTTTTTAACTTTATTTTGAATCAATAATTGTTTTAATTTGTTGATAACGGCATCAGCTCCAGGGCAGGTTTGACAGTCACCAAAAAACCATTTGAAAGTAGGATTTCCGCAAACTGCTTGTTTAATACAATCACCCACGGATTCATCATATGCGATTTTACTTATTGCAAGTTTTTTCTTTACTCCATATATTTTTAAAGCTAAATTCTGATGCATTTTGCAAACGCATACATTGTGTGCACCATTTTTGTTCGCTAAAATACATTCGGGTGGTCTGAGATAATCTTATGAGAGGCTTGATTTCCTCGTGAGACCCGCTATCATGATTGCGCCTAGCCATTCACTGCTATTATCGAATCCGATTTCACTTAACCTATTAGCCGAGTTTATTAACTGATTAACATAGTCAGCCATAGACTCGCATGAAACTTGTACTTTATAGTACAACCGAACTTTTTAAAAAAAGAAATTAATTTTGTTGTAAGCGAGCTGCCGCTTGAAGTGGTAACACAAGACCGATTTTATTAATTACTTCTTCTTAAAATGTAACTTAACAATTTTCTTTATACCTATGTATTAATTATGCTTATTTGTTATTGTATTATTAACTAGAAAATGCTTACTTATTATTTTGCTTTATTACATTTACAATTTATTGGTTTCTGCAAGTTTACACTTTTAAATAAATTTAGTTTGAATTTAATAAATAATGCAATGTTGCACTATTACTTTTGAATGGGACCGGAAGTTGGTTTTGATTTTGTTATTGACTGTATAAATTTATCTATATCATCAGAAAATGATATGTATGTACTGGGAGGGTCATTGTCTTTATATGTAACTACTCCCCCTTTTAGATTAGAATTCTCCTGGATTCTACTATTTAATTTAATTTTAATATAATTTTGCTTTGTAATCAGTATTGCAAAAACCAACAAAATTACAATTGCAAGAATTACATTTAACCCGTATGTAATTTTACTATGTAAATTCAATTTAAAAATGTTTTTGTTATGTGTTTTATTTTGCTGATCTATGTATATCTTCAAATGTAATTTGGTGTGTAAAATTTTTAAAATCCTCATATCTTATACTTACAATTTTTTCTTCTACAGTTTCCATGATATTGGAGAAATAATAATCATTTATTTTTAATGAACAATTGTTAAATTTTAATATATAATTTCCATTAAGAGCATAATTATCTTTTTCACATGTGCTATTCAAAATTAAATAAATTGCTTTTTTTACCACTATTGTTTTTTCGTCAAGAGATATAATTTCCAATTCTTTATTTGTTACAAGTTTACAATTCTGTTTTATTACACAGTGGGTGCTAGGTTTTAATTGTTTCAGATGTTTATTTTCCTGGTATTCAATTGAATTGTTTTCATAAGAAAAAATTTCCTCTATCCTCGCTTCTATTTCTTTTTGTTCGTTATTGGGAATAGGAATGATTTTTCTTATTTTTACTTCTAAAAAGTACTATTATAAGTTGCTGTCCCTAATTGTAAATATTTTAATTTATTAAAATCAATACTGTATTTCATTATTTCGTGGTTTGTTAAAATATTTGGGTGAAGTATCCCATATTTGGCTGATATTACACTATCTTGTATTTTTTCGATTTTATTCTTTAAAAGCTGAATCTTTGTAATTTGTTCTAAAAACATATTTCTTTCATGTTCTTCATCTATATTTTTATCAATTTCATTAAATCCTTTTTCGATTTCTTTCCTATCGCTCTTAAAAATATCTCTTAATTGTTCTAGTGCTAAATTGAAGTGTTCATTTATATGTATTTGGTTATTTAGATATTGGTCCGTCTGTAAGAAATGGTTCTGTATTGTTTTCCTATCATCATCATCCATAGTTCCGAACATCCATTTAGATACGCTTCCTACTGCGTTTATTAGTCCTCGTCTTTGTCTTCTATTATTTGGTATTAATGTCCTTAATTTATTTTTTGGACCTATAAGCTCTGTTTGTAAAATATCTTTATTGTTAATTTTCATTAGACTGATATTTTCAGTCATTTCTTTTATTATACTTTCTATTTCTTCTAAATTTATTACATGTATTACTATGTCCGTATCTTTTACTATATATTCTGTCCTTATTTCAATATCAACAAATCCTATTTGTTCCGTCAGTTTTGTTGCTGTTAGTGAGCCTTCAACTAGAAATGTCCATGTCAGAAGTTTTATCGTTATCATTAGAAATTTCTGAAAATTTTAATGGTTTTTTTATATTAGAAAGATGAATATTCTTTAATTTGGTTTTCTTATATCTAGGCTGTTCCTTATGTCTGAGTGCTCTATAGTTTTTAATAAAACCCTCTTTTCTCCTTTCCTCGTAGTTTATCCTGTTTTTATTTAATTTATCGATTATTTTTCTTTTAGTATTTTCTATATTGCTTTTTATTTTTTGTATATCTACCTTGCCTAGATGAACCTCGTTGGGAGTACATTTAATGGTAGAATGGTACCTGTCATTATAGTTTCTAATTGCCTTTTGTATTAATTGTTTAATAGACATGTTTTTATTTGCTTTATATAACATTCTAAACTTTTCTGCTATTGTGTTATGTAGTCGCTCTACATCAGCATTACCCGTATGGCTATTTGATGTTAGATGCAGATCAACATTTTCGCTGCTCAAAAATTCTTTCATTCTTAACGCGTTGAATTCGTTGTCTGCTACTATCTTCTTTGGTTTCCCTATTTTTGCAAAATGGTCTTCGAGTTGTTCGATTAATGTGATATGATTCCTATCATTTAATGGGTAGGCTGCGGCAAATTTCGAAAATTTATCAATTACAGTTAAAAAATGGAATCCTTTCATCACATAGGTATCTACATGAATAATCTGGTTTTTATCTACTGGAGTTTCACTATAATGGAATTTGGCTTTGATAGGTTGCCTATCATATTTAATCTCTTTGCAAATGTCGCATTGATTGATTACTACTTGAATAAGGTCCATAATCTTTGGGTAGTACACCTTATTTTTTATTTGATTATACGTCTCTCGTATGCCCGAATGCATACTTTCCTTAACGTGGTAGAGGGATATTTGCTTTACGGCCTCCACCTCAGTTTCTAAATCTTGTGCTCTGTTGGTGCTCTTGATAAACTTTATTTGTTTATCATTTGAATACATAGAAATAATCTTTTCTTGCACCACATTATACTTGTGATCGTTAAGCTCTGAAAATATTCCAATGTGTCCTTTTCTTATGTATTTTCTAAAAATACCCCCATGCTCTCAAAATCGCTTTCTGATATGAAAATGATTCTATTATTGTGGAGCAATTTCAATTTTTCTGTTTTATTGTTTGTTAAAATTATTTGTGTTCTATATTTATTAACGATCTCTTCCTTTATAGGAAAGTGATCACCCAGATTTTCCTCTGCTGAATGTATGGTGGCTATTGTTGCATCATCCTCTAAATTACATATGAAGACGACCGTACTGTTTAAGCATAGACTTTATTCTGATTCTTGCTGTACAAAATATTTCTTACAAGCTGCTATTTTTCATGAACATAAAGAATATTCTAGAGAAACTTATGTAAAAACATATATGTACTTAAAATCCAGCGTCGTTTATTTCAAATTTGATCATAATGCCTGAGCGAGACAAAGTTCAACAGAAGCGTGGCATATAAATATCTGCCGACTGCAGAGATACATATAAATACTTATATATATGTATGTATGTAACAAACATGTACTAACCAAAAGCGCATCTGCAAGAGCGAGAGCGTAAAACGTTACTTTGACACACACATTTACATTTGGAGACCGTACATATATAAGTAAGTAACCGGCGCATGCCCAATAATATATACAGTGGACACCGCCTAATAGGAATGACCGCTGCTACAGTGTTGCCTACTACAACTCGGCCATCCTGACAATGGAGATCACCTGATCTCTTGAATGCTTTTCTATGCACCCCTTAAACCACGGCCTAATGTTTCCTACTGCCCACACACCTTTGTATGGTATTCTAGACTGTTGAAATCCCTCGACATCTTCGAGGACATACCTATCATTACGCAAAACTTTTGATATTTTGTAAGGACCTTTAAATTTTGGGAGAAGCTTTTTAGACGTACCCACATGAGAATCAAAATTTCTTACCACAACATAGTCACCTTCTTTATATTCAGTAGGGCTTGGTCTCTTCTTGTCTACATACTGCTTATTATAATTTTGTACCTGTTTTTCGTGATTTTTCGCTTTTTCCCTAACTTCTTTATGACTTTTTATAACAGACTTTTCAAACATGTCTTTTAAGCTTTCAACTAGTACATCTTCTCCTTTTCGTCTTTGCTTAGCACCAAAAAGCATTACACTGGGGTATTCTTTTATTGTACGGTGTATGGTGTTGTTATTGGCGTACTCCACTGTATCAATACCATTATCCCAGTATATGTTATTTTCAGGATCTGTAAGTTTAGCGATCATCGGCCCTAACGTTCTGTTTACTCGTTCGACTTGCCCGTCGGCCTGGGGCGAACCTGTCGCAATTTTTATGTGCTTCACGTTTTCTGTATCAAAAAGTTGTTGGAATTCGTTTGATGTAAAACAGCTCCCTCTATCCGAGACTATGTACTTTGGTCGACTATACGATCGAAAATAGTCCTTTAAGGCTATGACTACTTCTTTTGTACTTGTTGTTTTAGTCGGATACAACCTAACAAACTTCGTAACGGCATCTATTACCACTAAAATGTGTTTCTTTGCTCGTGAGTTGTCTACTGGTCCATAATGGTCGATATGTACTACTTCGAACGGATTATTATCTCTTGGAATATTGTGTAGGAACCCTTCTTCACGTCCGCGTTTAGAAGAAAAAACTATATACCTTAAACAGTTTCGTATATGAGTTGCTATTTTACTTTTCATTTCTGGAAACCAATAACTTTTTGAAATAAGATCTAAAGTTTTATCGATTCCTGTATGTGCCATATCATTCTGATATTTATATATGACGTGACTTTCCATTTCACTGGGAACATAAAAAAAAACATCTCCACTTTTCTTTTTCCTATACACAACCCCGTTTCGCATTTCAAATAAACTCTGCTAACCTTTTTCTAACTTTTCACGTAACGCCCTTATTTCTGTATCCTTGCCTTGACATATGACTAAATTTTCCTGAAACGTGTTGGTTTCAATTACGAATACATTGTTACATCTACTAAGGGCATCAACGTGTTGCATTCGAGAACCAGGACGATGTTCTAAAACATAGTCATAGTTCTGTAGCTCCAGAGCCCACCTTGCTATTCTCGGGTTTAACTCTTTTTTGTTCAGGGTTAGTGCTAACGAGTTGCAGTCCGTAATTATTTTAAACTTTAGGCCCTGTAAGTATATTCGAAAACGTTTCTTAAGAGTTTCAAAGCATTTCAATTCTTCGTTACCAAACTTAAACCTTCTATCTTTTTCCGTACTAATACGATAGGAGATACAAACTCCGACTCACTGGGCCTGATAAAACCTCTCTCAAGGTAGTCATCCAACAACTTCTGAAGACTATTTTTCTCCGTGTATGATAATCTCCGTGGGGGGGGGGGGGGCAATTAAACGGTTTAATTTTATCTATCGTTAATCTCATCTGGCATTTAACCTGTGGTTCAAGAGGGCGCACAGGGCTAATATAAATATTATCGAACAATTTCAAAAGCTTTTCCTGATCCAAATAGCCTAGCTTACAGTTGACCTTAATCAAGTTATTTTCAAATTCGTCACATCTAATATTAAGAATGGACTTATCTAGCCATTCGCTTTCTTGACCTTCCATTTCTAAATCAGGATCTACTGAACTTTGTCCTCCGTGTTTTCCTTCAACAAATTCTGCTATATTTTCACTTTTACCAGGACTAAAATATTCAACTTTACCTACCGCTAATCTCATCTCGCATTTAACCTGTGGTTCAAGAGGGTGCATAGAGCTAACATACACATTTTCGAAAAGTTTCACGAGCTTCCGATCGGCGTTACCTAGCTTGCAATTTACTTTAATCAAATTAATTTCGAGTTCGTCACATCTGATGTTCATAACGGACATATGTAGCCACCCGGTTTCTCTACATCAGGATCTATTGAACTTTGCCCTCTGTATTTTTCTTTAACAAATTCTGTTATACTATTACTTTCACTAGGACTTAAATATTTTTTCGACACAGTATTATAACCAGTTATTTTTTCATTACATATTGAAGTTACTACATCACTTTTATTTGACAACATTAATTTTTTCATTGTACTTTGTTTTTGGTTACCTTCTTCATCAGATCTTATAACAACGCTACTTTGACTTAAATCATCGCAAAACTTTTCCTGACGTTCTATATTTCCTATAGCATTTTCTTTTAACATACTTTTAGTTTCTTTTGTTACTTTACTTTCTATTTCTTTATTTCTAGACTCATCTTTAACTGTTTCCATCACTAGCTTATACTTACATGTTTTAAGAAAATCTCTTCCCAAGACAGCCTCATACCCCATCGTCCCATCAGCAACAACAATAAAATTTACATCAAAAAGTTTATTATTTATTAGAACGGAACAAAAAATTTTTCCAAAAGTATGGATTTTCGATTTATTCAAACCAAAGTAATTCAAGTTTAAATTAGACAAATATTTCGTATTAAAATTTTCAGGAACAGCAGACTTCCTGATTAGGCTGATTGGGCTACCAGAATCTATGAGGCATTCTAGGGAAAAATGTATATGGTTATGAGTTTTTATGAAAAAATGGAAATTTCTTACATATTCATATTCATCATCATCGACCAGCTGAACAATCTTCTTCCTGTCTGGACACTCCCCTGCACGATGTGCTGTACTCCCACAAGCGTAGCATGCTCCCTTTTCCCTTTTCGGCTTCTTACATTCTGCAGCATAGTGGCCAAGCGAGTTGCAATTGTAACACCTGATGTCGCGTTGTGAAGTTGCAGCTGCAGCCTTGTCGCCCTTGAGTTTTATTTTTGTAAACGCCTGGATTAACTGCGCTTTTGTGGTATAACACTGCATATATGCCTGCATACGCAACTGCTCGTCTACGATGCCGTCGATTGTGTATTCAACGAACTCTTCTTCACCCAACTGTATTGGTGCAGACAGCATAACTTTTTCGTTGAAGTAGTCCATAAATGATTCACCGGCTTTCCACTTGCGCGCTTCAAACTTTTTGCGCAAAATCAGTTTGCTGTCTTTGCTTTGAAAAACATCCCGCATTTCCATTAAAAGCATATCGATGCTTTCGATTGCAAAATTTGGTTTAGCATAAATCCATTGCAATGTCTTGCCCTTAAGCTTTGCGAGCACAAGCATACGTTTATCATTTTCACCCAGTGCATAAACATTGCAAACATTTTCCAATTGGGTCATCCAAACATCGACGCTTGTTGTTCCGTCGAATTCGGGTAAAATGTTGCACAGCGTTTCTTTGGAAATTTTATGCGCACCTGTTTCGGCTGAACGATGTGATGCTGCGCCGGCTGCTCTGCCATTAAATTCTGCCACTTGCCTGAGGAAATTATTTTCACGTTCCAAAAGCTTTATTTCGCGCATAAGCAATTGTCTCTCTTATAATTTCTTCTCCACCGACGCCATCATTTTGAAAGGTGTTGCCTCCGTTGTGTTTATCGCAATTATTGTCGCAGTCATTGTCACCGGTATTCTCGATTTCAAAAATAGGGGTTGATTCACTTTGCACTGATTTCTGCTGCTCGTTTGCGTGAATATGTGCTTGTGTGTCTACCGAACCGTCGTCGTACCCAGTAGGACATTCGCCACGTTCGCTTGATGCCACGGAGCTAATTCGCAGGGCAAGTGTGCTCTTGTTTCCGCTTGTTGGTAACGCTAATTTACGAAACCAAGCCCGAAGCTGCGCCACACTGTATTCCTCAACACTCACAATATCCATTTTTTCTTTACTATAGCTTTTCTCAAATTATTTTTCTTGTATTATTGCTGTCTCTACACCTTTCTTTCAATTTTTTATCTATAGTTTTATTTAAATTTTCACACCTTTCTTCTAATTTTGGGTCTATAATTTTCTTTCAATTTTTCACACTTTTCTTCAAATTTTACTTCTTAACTTTGTTTTCAACTGTCATACACTTTTCTTTCAGTTTCTGCTTTATAAGTTTTCTGGAAAAAAATTTCCACTTATCTTTCTAACCTCGTTTCGAGTTACACACACTTTCGTTTAAGTTTTTGTTTTTTAATAATTTAAATTTGGGCAATTTTAGCCACATTTATGTGAAATATAGTTAAACAAATGACACTCGCGCTCAGAGGGTTACTAATCTCACTTCTGAGTTGAAGACGACCGTACTGTTTAAGCATAGACTTTATTCTGATTCTTGCTGTACAAAATATTTCTTACAAGCTGCTATTTTTCATGAACATAAAGAATATTCTAGAGAAACTTATGTAAAAACATATATGTACTTAAAATCCAGCGTCGTTTATTTCAAATTTGATCATAATGCCTGAGCGAGACAAAGTTCAACAGAAGCGTGGCATATAAATATCTGCCGACTGCAGAGATACATATAAATACTTATATATATGTATGTATGTAACAAACATGTACTAACCAAAAGCGCATCTGCAAGAGCGAGAGCGTAAAACGTTACTTTGACACACACATTTACATTTGGAGACCGTACATATATAAGTAAGTAACCGGCGCCTGCCCAATAATATATACAGTGGACACCGCCTAATAGGAATGACCGCTGCTACAGTGTTGCCTACTACAACTCGGCCATCCTGACAATGGAGATCACCTGATCTCTTGAATGTTTTTCTATGCACCCCTTAAACCACGGCCTAATGTTTCCTACTGCCCACACACCTTTGTATGGTATTCTAGACTGTTGAAATCCCTCGACATCTTCGAGGACATACCTATCATTACGCAAAACTTTTGATATTTTGTAAGGACCTTTAAATTTTGGGAGAAGCTTTTTAGACGTACCTACATGAGAATCAAAATTTCTTACCACAACATAGTCACCTTCTTTATATTCAGTAGGGCTTTGTCTCTTCTTGTCTACATACTGCTTATTATAATTTTGTACCTGTTTTTCGTGATTTTTCGCTTTTTCCCTAACTTCTTTATGACTTTTTATAACAGACTTTTCAAACATGTCTTTTAAGCTTTCAACTAGTACATCTTCTCCTATTCGAAAATAGGAGCATAGTCCAAGGAAACTTTGTACCGAATGCACTTTCGTTGGCACAGGGAAATTTCGGATCGCTTCGAGACCTTTTTCGTCTGCTTTTATTCCGCTTTTGGATATAGTATAACCTAAGTACTTTATGTCTGTCTGGAAAAACTCACATTTGTCAACTCTTAGTTCTAATTTATTTTCCACTAACTATACTTTTAGTCGCTATCATAATATCGTCCATATATACTATTAGCCGATTATCTTTAACCATATCAGCAAAAACCTTGTTTACGAATCGTTGGAACGTGGCTGGTGCATTTTTAAGCCCAAACGGCATTCGTAAGAGTTCGTACTGCCCTAATGGAGTGGTAAAAGATGTGAACTTGACTGAATCAGGGTCCATATAAACGTGATAAAAACCATTTTTTAAGTCTAGTTTTGTAAAATACTCCTTTTCCGCTAATCTATCTATCAAGTCGTCAATCAAAGGGATCGGATAATTATCCTTTGCAGAGAGTTCGGTAGTCGACACACATTCTGATGTCGCCTGTCTTTTTCCGTACTAGTACGATAGGAGATACAAACTCCGACTCACTGGGCCTGATAAAACCTCTCTCAAGGTAGTCATCCAACAACTTCTGAAGACTATTTTTCTCCGTGTATGATAATCTCCGTGGGGGGGCAATTAAACGGTTTAATTTTATCTATCGTTAATCTCATCTGGCATTTAACCTGTGGTTCAAGAGGGCGCACAGGGCTAATATAAATATTATCGAACAATTTCAAAAGCTTTTCCTGATCCAAATAGCCTAGCTTACAGTTGACCTTAATCAAGTTATTTTCAAATTCGTCACATCTAATATTAAGAATGGACTTATCTAGCCACTCGCTTTCTTGACCTTCCATTTCTAAATCAGGATCTACTGAACTTTGTCCTCCGTGTTTTCCATCAACAAATTCTGCTATATTTTCACTTTCACCAGGACTAAAATATTCAACTTTACCTACCGCTAATCTCATCTCGCATTTAACCTGTGGTTCAAGAGGGTGCATAGAGCTAACATACACATTTTCGAAAAGTTTCACGAGCTTCCGATCGGCGTTACCTAGCTTGCAATTTACTTTAATCAAATTAATTTCGAGTTCGTCACATCTGATGTTCATAACGGACATATGTAGCCACCCGGTTTCTCTACATCAGGATCTATTGAACTTTGCCCTCTGTATTTTTCTTTAACAAATTCTGTTATACTATTACTTTCACTAGGACTTAAATATTTTTTCGACACAGTATTATAACCAGTTATTTTTTCATTACATATTGAAGTTACTACATCACTTTTATTTGACAACATTAATTTTTTCATTGTACTTTGTTTTTGGTTACCTTCTTCATCAGATCTTATAACAACCCTACTTTGACTTAAATCATCGCAAAACTTTTCCTGACGTTCTATATTTCCTATAGCATTTTCTTTTAACATACTTTTAGTTTCTTTTGTTACTTTACTTTCTATTTCTTTATTTCTAGACTCATCTTTAACTGTTTCCATCACTAGCTTATACTTACATGTTTTAAGAAAATCTCTTCCCAAGACAGCCTCATACCCCATCGTCCCATCAGCAACAACAATAAAATTTACATCAAAAAGTTTATTATTTATTAGAACGGAACAAAAAATTTTTCCAAAAGTATGGATTTTCGATTTATTCAAACCAAAGTAATTCAAGTTTAAATTAGACAAATATTTCGTGTTAAAATTTTCAGGAACAGCAGACTTCCTGATTAGGCTGATTGGGCTACCAGAATCTATGAGGCATTCTAGGGAAAAATTTATATGGTTATGAGTTTTTATGAAAAAATGGAAATTTCTTACATATTCATATTCATCATCATCGACCAGCTGAACAATCTTCTTCCTGTCTGGACACTCCCCTGCACGATGTGCTGTACTCCCACAAGCGTAGCATGCTCCCCTTTCCCTTTTCGGCTTCTTACATTCTGCAGCATAGTGGCCAAGCGAGTTGCAATTGTAACACCTGATGTCGCGTTGTGAAGTTGCAGCTGCAGCCTTGTCGCCCTTGAGTTTTATTTTTGTAAACGCCTGGATTAACTGCGCTTTTGTGGTATAACACTGCATATATGCCTGCGTACGCAACTGCTCGTCTACGATGCCGTCGATTGTGTATTCAATGAACTCTTCTTCACCCAACTGTATTGGTGCAGACAGCATAACTTTTTCGTTGAAGTAGTCCATAAATGATTCACCGGCTTTCCAATTGCGCGCTTCAAACTTTTTGCGCAAAATCAGTTTGCTGTCTTTGCTTTGAAAAACATCCCGCATTTCCATTAAAAGCATATCGATGCTTTCGATTGCAAAATTTGGTTTAGCATAAATCCATTGCAATGTCTTGCCCTTAAGCTTTGCGAGCACAAGCATACGTTTATCATTTTCACCCAGTGCATAAACATTGCAAACATTTTCCAATTGGGTCATCCAAACATCGACGCTTGTTGTTCCGTCGAATTCGGGTAAAATGTTGCACAGCGTTTCTTTGGAAATTTTATGCGCACCTGTTTCGGCTGAACGATGTGATGCTGCGCCGGCTGCTCTGCCATTAAATTCTGCCACTTGCCTGAGGAAATTATTTTCACGTTCCAAAAGCTTTATTTCGCGCATAAGCAATTGTCTCTCTTATAATTTCTTCTCCACCGACGCCATCATTTTGAAAGGTGTTGCCTCCGTTGTGTTTATCGCAATTATTGTCGCAGTCATTGTCACCGGCATTCTCGATTTCAAAAATAGGGGTTGTTTCACTTTGCACTGATTTCTGCTGCTCGTTTGCGTGAATATGTGCTTGTGTGTCTACCGAACCGTCGTCGTACCCAGTAGGACATTCGCCACGTTCGCTTGATGCCACGGAGCTAATTCGCAGGGCAAGTGTGCTCTTGTTTCCGCTTGTTGGTAACGCTAATTTACGAAACCAAGCCCGAAGCTGCGCCACACTGTATTCCTCAACACTCACAATATCCATTTTTTCTTTACTATAGCTTTTCTCAAATTATTTTTCTTGTATTATTGCTGTCTCTACACCTTTCTTTCAATTTTTTATCTATAGTTTTCTTTCAATTTTCACACCTTTCTTCTAATTTTGGGTCTATAATTTTCTTTCAATTTTTCACACTTTTCTTCAAATTTTACTTCTTAACTTTGTTTTCAACTGTCATACACTTTTCTTTCAGTTTCTGCTTTATAAGTTTTCTGGAAAAAAATGTCCACTTATCTTTCTAACCTCGTTTCGAGTTACACACACTTTCGTTTAAGTTTTTGTTTTTTAATAATTTAAATTTGGGCAATTTTAGCCACATTTATGTGAAATATAGTTAAACAAATGACACTCGCGCTCAGAGGGTTACTAATCTCACTTCTGAGTTGAAGACGACCGTACTGTTTAAGCATAGACTTTATTCTGATTCTTGCTGAACAAAATATTTCTTACAAGCTGCTATTTTTCATGAACATAAAGAATATTCTAGAGAAACTTATGTAAAAACATATATGTACTTAAAATCCAGCGTCGTTTATTTCAAATTTGATCATAATGCCTGAGCGAGACAAAGTTCAACAGAAGCGTGGCATATAAATATCTGCCGACTGCAGAGATACATATAAATACTTATATATATGTATGTATGTAACAAACATGTACTAACCAAAAGCGCATCTGCAAGAGCGAGAGCGTAACCGGCGCATGCCCAATAATATATACAGTGGACACCGCCTAATAGGAATGACCGCTGCTACAGTGTTGCCTACTACAACTCGGCCATCCTGACAATGGAGATCACCTGATCTCTTGAATGCTTTTCTATGCACCCCTTAAACCACGGCCTAATGTTTCCTACTGCCCACACACCTTTGTATGGTATTCTAGACTGTTGAAATCCCTCGACATCTTCGAGGACATACCTATCATTACGCAAAACTTTTGATATTTTGTAAGGACCTTTAAATTTTGGGAGAAGCTTTTTAGACGTACCTACATGAGAATCAAAATTTCTTACCACAACATAGTCACCTTCTTTATATTCAGTAGGGCTTGGTCTCTTCTTGTCTACATACTGCTTATTATAATTTTGTACCTGTTTTTCGTGATTTTTCGCTTTTTCCCTAACTTCTTTATGACTTTTTATAACAGACTTTTCAAACATGTCTTTTAAGCTTTCAACTAGTACATCTTCTCCTTTTCGTCTTTGCTTAGCACCAAAAAGCATTACACTGGGGTATTCTTTTATTGTACGGTGTATGGTGTTGTTATTGGCGTACTCCACTGTATCAATACCATTATCCCAGTATATGTTATTTTCAGGATCTGTAAGTTTAGCGATCATCGGCCCTAACGTTCTGTTTACTCGTTCGACTTGCCCGTCGGCCTGGGGCGAACCTGTCGCAATTTTTATGTGCTTCACGTTTTCTGTATCAAAAAGTTGTTGGAATTCGTTTGATGTAAAACAGCTCCCTCTATCCGAGACTATGTACTTTGGTCGACTATACGATCGAAAATAGTCCTTTAAGGCTATGACTACTTCTTTTGTACTTGTTGTTTTAGTCGGATACAACCTAACAAACTTCGTAACGGCATCTATTACCACTAAAATGTGTTTCTTTGCTCGTGAGTTGTCTACTGGTCCATAATGGTCGATATGTACTACTTCGAACGGATTATTATCTCTTGGAATATTGTGTAGGAACCCTTCTTCACGTCCGCGTTTAGAAGAAAAAACTATACACCTTAAACAGTTTCGTATATGAGTTGCTATTTTACTTTTCATTTCTGGAAACCAATAACTTTTTGAAATAAGATCTAAAGTTTTATCGATTCCTGTATGTGCCATATCATTCTGATATTTATATATGACGTGACTTTCCATTTTACTGGGAACATAAAAAAAAACATCGCCACTTTTCTTTTTCCTATACACAACCCCGTTTCGCATTTCAAATAAACTCTGCTCACCTTTTTCTAACTTTTCACGTAACGCCCTTATTTCTGTATCCTTGCCTTGACATATGACTAAATTTTCCTGAAACGTGTTGGTTTCAATTACGAATACATTGTTACATCTACTAAGGGCATCAACGTGTTGCATTCGAGAACCAGGACGATGTTCTAAAACATAGTCATAGTTCTGTAGCTCCAGAGCCCACCTTGCTATTCTCGGGTTTAACTCTTTTTTGTTCAGGGTTAGTGCTAACGAGTTGCAGTCCGTAATTATTTTAAACTTTAGGCCCTGTAAGTATATTCGAAAACGTTTCTTAAGAGTTTCAAAGCATTTCAATTCTTCGTTACCAAACTTAAACCTTCTATCTTTTTTTGTCAAATCATAAAGTGGTTTCGCGATGAGCGAAAAATTTTTCACGAACCTTCGAAAATAGGAGCATAGTCCAAGGAAACTTTGTACCGAATGCACTTTCGTTGGCACAGGGAAATTTCGGATCGCTTCGAGACCTTTTTCGTCTGCTTTTATTCCGCTTTTGGATATAGTATAACCTAAGTACTTTATGTCTGGCTGGAAAAACTCACATTTGTCAACTCTTAGTTCTAATTTATTTTCCACTAACCGCTTTAACACCTCCGTCAAAATTTCGAAATGTTCATCTATACTTTTAGTCGCTATCATAATATCGTCCATATATACTATTAGCCGATTATCTTTAACCATATCAGCAAAAACCTTGTTTACGAATCGTTGGAACGTGGCTGGTGCATTTTTAAGCCCAAACGGCATTCGTAAGAGTTCGTACTGCCCTAATGGAGTGGTAAAAGATGTGAACTTGACTGAATCAGGGTCCATATAAACGTGATAAAAACCATTTTTTAAGTCTAGTTTTGTAAAATACTCCTTTTCCGCTAATCTATCTATCAAGTCGTCAATCAAAGGGATCGGATAATTATCCTTTGCAGAGAGTTCGGTAGTCGACACACATTCTGATGTCGCCTGTCTTTTTCCGTACTAATACGATAGGAGATACAAACTCCGACTCACTGGGCCTGATAAAACCTCTCTCAAGGTAGTCATCCAACAACTTCTGAAGACTATTTTTCTCCGTGTATGATAATCTCCGTGGGGGGGCAATTAAACGGTTTAATTTTATCTATCGTTAATCTCATCTGGCATTGAACCTGTGGTTCAAGAGGGCGCACAGAGCTAATATAAATATTATCGAACAATTTCAAAAGCTTTTCCTGATCCAAATAGCCTAGCTTACAGTTGACCTTAATCAAGTTATTTTCAAATTCGTCACATCTAATATTAAGAATGGACTTATCAGCCACTCGCTTTCTTGACCTTCCATTTCTAAATCAGGATCTACTGAACTTTGTCCTCCGTGTTTTCCATCAACAAATTCTGCTATATTTTCACTTTCACCAGGACTAAAATATTCAACTTTACCTACCGCTAATCTCATCTCGCATTTAACCTGTGGTTCAAGAGGGTGCATAGAGCTAACATACACATTTTCGAAAAGTTTCACGAGCTTCCGATCGGCGTTACCTAGCTTGCAATTTACTTTAATCAAATTAATTTCGAGTTCGTCACATCTGATGTTCATAACGGACATATGTAGCCACCCGGTTTCTCTACATCAGGATCTATTGAACTTTGCCCTCTGTATTTTTCTTTAACAAATTCTGTTATACTATTACTTTCACTAGGACTTAAATATTTTTTCGACACAGTATTATAACCAGTTATTTTTTCATTACATATTGAAGTTACTACATCACTTTTATTTGACAACATTAATTTTTTCATTGTACTTTGTTTTTGGTTACCTTCTTCATCAGATCTTATAACAACCCTACTTTGACTTAAATCATCGCAAAACTTTTCCTGACGTTCTATATTTCCTATAGCATTTTCTTTTAACATACTTTTAGTTTCTTTTGTTACTTTACTTTCTATTTCTTTATTTCTAGACTCATCTTTAACTGTTTCCATCACTAGCTTATACTTACATGTTTTAAGAAAATCTCTTCCCAAGACAGCCTCATACCCCATCGTCCCATCAGCAACAACAATAAAATTTACATCAAAAAGTTTATTATTTATTAGAACGGAACAAAAAATTTTTCCAAAAGTATGGATTTTCGATTTATTCAAACCAAAGTAATTCAAGTTTAAATTAGACAAATATTTCGTATTAAAATTTTCAGGAACAGCAGACTTCCTGATTAGGCTGATTGGGCTACCAGAATCTATGAGGCATTCTAGGGAAAAATTTATATGGTTATGAGTTTTTATGAAAAAATGGAAATTTCTTACATATTCATATTCATCATCATCGACCAGCTGAACAATCTTCTTCCTGTCTGGACACTCCCCTGCACGATGTGCTGTACTCCCACAAGCGTAGCATGCTCCCTTTTCCCTTTTCGGCTTCTTACATTCTGCAGCATAGTGGCCAAGCGAGTTGCAATTGTAACACCTGATGTCGCGTTGTGAAGTTGCAGCTGCAGCCTTGTCGCCCTTGAGTTTTATTTTTGTAAACGCCTGGATTAACTGCGCTTTTGTGGTATAACACTGCATATATGCCTGCGTACGCAACTGCTCGTCTACGATGCCGTCGATTGTGTATTCAACGAACTCTTCTTCACCCAACTGTACTGGTGCAGACAGCATAACTTTTTCGTTGAAGTAGTCCATAAATGATTCACCGGCTTTCCACTTGCGCGCTTCAAACTTTTTGCGCAAAATCAGTTTGCTGTCTTTGCTTTGAAAAACATCCCGCATTTCCATTAAAAGCATATCGATGCTTTCGATTGCAAAATTTGGTTTAGCATAAATCCATTGCAATGTCTTGCCCTTAAGCTTTGCGAGCACAAGCATACGTTTATCATTTTCACCCAGTGCATAAACATTGCAAACATTTTCCAATTGGGTCATCCAAACATCGACGCTTGTTGTTCCGTCGAATTCGGGTAAAATGTTGCACAGCGTTTCTTTGGAAATTTTATGCGCACCTGTTTCGGCTGAACGATGTGATGCTGCGCCGGCTGCTCTGCCATTAAATTCTGCCACTTGCCTGAGGAAATTATTTTCACGTTCCAAAAGCTTTATTTCGCGCATAAGCAATTGTCTCTCTTATAATTTCTTCTCCACCGACGCCATCATTTTGAAAGGTGTTGCCTCCGTTGTGTTTATCGCAATTATTGTCGCAGTCATTGTCACCGGCATTCTCGATTTCAAAAATAGGGGTTGTTTCACTTTGCACTGATTTCTGCTGCTCGTTTGCGTGAATATGTGCTTGTGTGTCTACCGAACCGTCGTCGTACCCAGTAGGACATTCGCCACGTTCGCTTGATGCCACGGAGCTAATTCGCAGGGCAAGTGTGCTCTTGTTTCCGCTTGTTGGTAACGCTAATTTACGAAACCAAGCCCGAAGCTGCGCCACACTGTATTCCTCAACACTCACAATATCCATTTTTTCTTTACTATAGCTTTTCTCAAATTATTTTTCTTGTATTATTGCTGTCTCTACACCTTTCTTTCAATTTTTTATCTATAGTTTTCTTTCAATTTTCACACCTTTCTTCTAATTTTGGGTCTATAATTTTCTTTCAATTTTTCACACTTTTCTTCAAATTTTACTTCTTAACTTTGTTTTCAACTGTCATACACTTTTCTTTCAGTTTCTGCTTTATAAGTTTTCTGGAAAAAAATGTCCACTTATCTTTCTAACCTCGTTTCGAGTTACACACACTTTCGTTTAAGTTTTTGTTTTTTAATAATTTAAATTTGGGCAATTTTAGCCACATTTATGTGAAATATAGTTAAACAAATGACACTCGCGCTCATGCCCATATGACACTACGTATTTTTCTTGTATTTTTCGTGTATTTAATGCTTGAAATACTGACGAAAACTTATCGAAAATCAAATTACAAAAACAATTTCGCATTTGTTGAAGAGGGAAACAGTGCCTGTAATTTCAATTAGGTTGACGTTAAGTTGAAAGCTGAACGAAAATCAAATTCCAAAATAAGCAAATAACAAATTAAACTAAAAAATTTGATTTTTAAATATTTTGTGTTGCAAATCCAAAATGAAACTGAAATGGCAAGACGAGTATGTCCACCACCTCATAAATAGAGTTCAAAGTGCGGATTTTATTTGGAACCACACGCTGCCTTCCTACAAACTCAAATTCAAAAAGCAACAATTTTGGCTGGAATTGGCCAGCGAAATGAATTCTCGGTTTACTGCTAATGCAGAGTTTGAATATGGTAATTTTAAGACAGTTAAATTAAATTTTGCAACCCGATTCTTGACCTTGACTACTGATAATTGCTATATCTTAATGCCCTATTAAAAGTTATAGGAGCAGTTGGAATTGCGCTATGACAACTATCAGTACTTTAAACTTAAATAGGGGTATTAGTCCGTTAATAATTTACTTATTTCCCAAATTTAGACGAGCTTACCCATAAGTGGTGCAACCTGAAATCATATTTCAGTGCGGAGAGGCAACGTGTGGCGAATGCAAAACGAAGCGGTGCAGTCGTGGACGAAAAGAGTCCTTGGAAATTTTTTGAAGCATTAAAATTTCTGGTGGTCGTGAGCCAGCAAACGCCATCAATAAATAATTTTAACAAAAGAAGTTTAGAGGTAACTCTTCAGAAATTTGTCCAGATAATGGGTGTTGTAACGGCATAAAGAAATTAAGACAATTTTAGAGTTCTGTATATTGAAGTTTTGAGAATGAATAGAGCCATGTTCATCCGATTGTCCGAGTACAAGATACCTTGACCAAAAATATATATATTTGAACGAAGCTGAGTGCACACTATAGGTCAAGGTAGGTCGCTATCAGAGATGGGGAGCTTAGGAAAAACTACATTTCAATTACGATTACTGTAATTATAATCCATAAATTCATACGATTACTATTACGTTCGTACGACTACTATTACAATATTTTGTATGATTTGATTTACAGTAATCGTAACTTAAATGTTATCGTTATCCTAAGTTACCTAGCTCTGGTTGCTGTATAAAGTGACCAAAGTCACTACCAAGCCCCCTTTTCCGATATTGAAAACTTCGAGAAACACGATGATTCCTAAATCCCTTCATATTCGGCCACGTACCTATACAATCTCAATGCCTGGAGAATTTTAAATAATGTACTTACGTATATATGTACATATGTAAAATTTTTAATAAAGCGGCTTGCATGTAATTTTTCAGTTTCTTATATCTGAGCAAGACGAGATTGACGAGGGAAACGAATTAAGGGAGCTCCTAGAAATTGGAAGCGACGTGGGACTGACAAACTCAGAAAAAGAAATTAATAACGAAATAAATGTAGCCAACATGTCCAGTCAGCCTCTAACAGAGAATACGAAAATAGACGCTGAAACTCCAAACAGTTTCGAAATAGTTTCGGATATTATCGTATCTCCACCATTAGATAACACTCAAAGTAGTAGTACTCAAAGAAGTAGTGTTGAGACTAATAAAATGAGCCACACCATCAAAAAACGTCGAATGGTGAAAAAAGAAGTTGATATCAATAAAAATGCCACAGCTTTAATTGAAGCGTCCCAAAAACTGAGCGATGCTTTTTGTGCTGCATCACAAAAAGAAAAAGCAAACACTTTTGGTATCTACGTTGCAGAAGAAATAGCTAAGCTAGATGCAGATCTTCAGCTTACTGCGAAAAGGGATATGCATAACATATTAATAAATTTACAAATGGAGCAGTTAAAACGAAATGGCCAATGCAACTGAAGACGTCCTGAAAGAGAAATATGAATAATTAATATGCATATTTATAATACATTTATGATTTATGATTACTTACCTTTTTTATACTTACCGATATGAAACAGTTGGATAAAATTACTTACCTTTTTATGCGCACCCTTTTGCATTACCGTGTATACGTACCTTGTTTGAAGTAGCCTGTATTAAGAAACATTATGCACATACACCTACACCTATGTACCACCACTCTTATCGCAGTCGACCTCTTTAGATACTTACCCCATCCGTGAGAAGGGTGCAAAATTATATAGGTATCCATTAAAATATTATATTATAAATGTATGATCAATTCGTGCAATTTGCATTGTACGACTTTCACAAATTGAATCTTTAATAAAAATAGTTTCTTTCAGATGAAGATCCTGTTTAACTGTTGGCTATTATTTGACCAATTTTAACATCGGCAATGTTTTTTATCTCTATTAACATAAGTCCAAAGAAACTGGCAGTTTAAACAGGTTCTTACCAGAGTTGTGCTGGTGTTAGAAAAGTAGGTTCAATTGAACAGGAAATGGATGTTTAGTATGATGAAGAGAGATACCACATCGGAGAAAGTTTTTAGTATGTTAGAGTTGAGTCCTCAAAATCTTCGGTTAGTGTTTTTGTCGCTTAAAACAAACGTAAACAAGAGGTGGTCAAAAAAAAAAAAATAAAGATTACACCATAAGTTATAGTAATAAAAAAACGTTTATTTAAACATATTCTTAGTTTAATGCAGCGAAATAGTTCTTAAAATTTTTTCTTATTTCATCAGCACTTCTGTTCGTCATATTTCTTTCAGATGAAGTTGAGGTATAACTGCTGTTTACTATTTGATCGATTTCGGCATCAGAAATCATATCAAAATTAGTTTTTGAATCCATATCTTCTGACCTTAAAAAATTATGTATACATATGCATGCTAGGACAATCTGAATGGCTACAGATGGAATACGATGTATCGGGGAAAACAAAACTCGAAAACGATTTGCGAGGATACCAAAAGTGTTCTCCACAACACGCCTATTTCTTGATAGCATATAATTATATTTGATTTCACTCTGTGATAATCATAAGGTAGTCCTTCAGAGCGAAAGCATCATCGGCTAACAGGACAAACGGCGAAAAAGTTGATATATTTGGAAGAATACTTGGTGGAGGTATATGTACTTTGTGGTTTTCGATTGCGTATTTCAGATCAGAGTTTAGCCAAATCCCTGCATCCCCCACTCTACCATTAACTCCGACATCTGCATATATAAACCGGTAGTTGGCGTCGGCGATTGCCATCAAAACGAATGAATGAAAGCCTTTGTAATTGAAATATGTAGATCCAGCTTTTTTCATACCTAGTATTCTACAATGTTTGCCTGCAATATGTGATTATGCATTTACTTAAACACATTTATGATTAATCAAGTAAATTACCATCTAAAGCGCCGATGCAATTCGGAAATCCCCACATTTCATAAAAATCTTGTGAAATTTGTCGCCAGTCGTCTTCACTGCTTGGAAGTTTTAAGTACTCTTCATTTAGAGCCATATATAGTGCAGGAATCGTTTCCTTTAGTATTTTAGAAATTGTTGATTGTTGAATGCGAAACGGCAATTGCAGCGACATTTGGCTTTCACCTACATCGGAAAGATAGTTATATAATCAAGCTCTACTTATTGTCAAAATGTGAGTCGGTCGAAAATTACGAAAATTTCAGAGGGGAAATTTTGCGAAATAATGGTTCTCTTTCGCAACCTAATTTCGAAATGCAGATGATGTGACATTTAGTGTTTCTCAATGATTTCTCGCACTGAAGAAAAATAAACCAAATTTTTTGCAATCAGTTTTTGTTTGATAAATTTTTAAGAACTGGTCTAAAGTTATTCCGAAATGGAGAAAGAAAGGATGCGATAAAAGGCAAAAAGTTCTAAAATACAATTTTTGGTGGCCAAGCGACCCTGGAAGAACGACAGATTTTAATTAAAAAAAATGGTTAGCAATGTGCATAGTTACCAGTGGCTAAATACCGTAATGTCACTTGCAACCTTTCCGCAGGCCCGATACAGCTTCTCATTTTTGTATCTTGCTTTGTTATGTATGGCCGAACTTTTCCTAAAAGGAGGTCAAATTGACCTGGAGTCATCCTTATGATATTTTTGTAGAGTTTAGTGTCTTCGCACTGAATCTCCCTATATAGTTTACAGCTGAATCCTATGGTGAAATTTGGGTATAAATAACAAATTTTACTATACTTAAAAGATTACAACTTACCCTCCGTTTCTCTTTTGAGAAGCCACTGCGAAGAATATTTCTTCTTTTTGCGCTTCTTTTTTAAATCTGTTAGTAAAACAGAAGCATTCAACAAGCAATTTGTTGCAATTTTCAAAATTTCAAAATCCATTTTTTGGTAAACAAATATTTGTTATTTTCAAAACAAAAATATTTGTCAGAAAAAGCTAACGAAAAACAGCCAACTGTCGAAAAAAGCTATCGAAATACAAAATTTTTCGTTTGTTTTTAACAGCCTAGATTGTATTTTGGCTGTATTTTGCTTGTTTTTTTAACATAGCTCGCCCGTTTGCACCAATATGGAAATTGTATAAGGGCGTTTCTTTCGCACAAAATACAGAAAAAATACAGGAAAAATACAAGAAAAATACGTAGTGTCATACGGGCATCAGAGGGTTACTAATCTCACTTCTGAGTTGAAGACGACCGTACATATCATATTTAATTCCGAACAATCCTCTTCCAAATAGTTTGAAATATTATCTGAAGTTGAATTTTCTTCCTCATTTTTCACATTTTCCTGTTCTAAACGACTTAGGAAGTCCGCTACCTTATTCTCTTTTCCTTTCAAATATTCTATCTCACAATCATATTCCCCTAGTTTCAACAGCCATCTTTGGTGTTTAGGTGAAATATCTTTCCCTTTATATTTGGAATGTAAATATTTTATTGGCTGATGATCTGTTAAAATTTTAAATTTTCTACCGTAAAGTTATGGTCGAAAATAGCCAACACTCCAAATGATTGCCAAAAATTCCTTATTTGTTGCTGAATAGTTCCTTTCGTGATTATTTAATGTTCTTGAAGCAAAAAAAACGGGATGCCCTTCCTGTGATAATACTGCTCCTAACGCATAATTTGATGCATCGGTTGTTAATGTAAATTTCTTTTCGAAATTTGGAAATCGCAATATTGGATGGGACTTAATCAAATTTTTAAGTTTCTCGAAAGCTTCGACATATGTAGGATCTTTGGTATTAACTCTCACGCCTTTTTTCAAATATTTAGTAATTGGTTGTGCAACTTTGGCATAATCTTTTATAAATTTTCTATAATATCCTGTAACTCCAAGGAAACCTTTTATCTGTCTCTCTGTTCTTGGGAGTTCGAGTTTTTCTATTGTTTTAAATTTATTCGGATTAGGTTTCATTCCTTCATCAGTTAAAATATGTCCTAAAAATTCTGTTTCTTTTTTTCAAAAAATTGCATTTATCTACTTGAATTTTTAACTTGTTTTTCTACAACTCTGAAAAAATTTTCTTAATAGCTTTGACATGTTCCTGCAACGATGCGCTGAATATAAGTATGTCATCTAGATAGACTACACAAGTTTTGTTAATATAGTGGCTGGGGCATTTTTTAACCCAAATGGCATCCTTAAGAATTCGTATAATCCGTGAGGTGTGACAAATGCCGTCTTTTCCCTATCTTCCTCTTTTACCAATATTTGGTGGTAACCCTTCGCTAAATCTATTGTAGTAAAGTATTGAGCTCTTCCAAGTTTATCTAAAATTGAATCAATATTTGGTAGTGGGTACTTGTCATCCACTGTGACCTCATTTAATTTTCTATAATCCACCACTAATCGATATTTTCTTTTTCCGGAATTATCCATTTTCTTAGGTACTACAATAAGTGGGCTAGAATATTTTGATTTACTTTTTCTAATAATGCCTTGTTCCGTCATTTCCTTTATTTGCCTCCTAACTTCCTCTTCATGTTGAGGTGGGTATCTGTATAACTTTAAATTAATTTGTTCGTTTGTAGTTGTTCTAATTTCATGTTGCACAGCTGTAGTATTAGTTAGCTTATCTCCCTCTTTGAATAGTAAATTCTTAAAACGTTTTAAAATTTGAGTAACTGCTGTATGTTCTTCTGTTTTTAAATGATTAAGCTGTATTCCCTCAACTCTGTTACTTGTTGCGTCTAGTGTGCAAACCTCATTAAATGTATGTGGTTTATTTAAAATTAGCGATTCCTTGTTATTAAGGATTAATTTTCCTTCCTCAATTTTTATTATGGCATTAAGGTAATTTAAAATATCAAAACCTATTATAAAATCATAGCTTCTTCCTGATAATGGTGTCATTTTCCACCTTACTCTAGCATTTTTTGCTTCTGTATGCGCTTTGTATTTAATTGTATCCTTATTCGTTAAGGTACTAAACGTAATTGGATTCTTTAAACTTTTGATTGGGAAATCTTTTATGCCGCTATTTATCAGACTTAGTGTTACTCCCGTATCTATTAGAGCTCCATATTTTCTTGTATTTATTGTTAACGTAATTTTTGTAAGGACTCTGAGGCTGATTCATAAAAAAAAATTGTATTCACTTCTTCACAAAAATTGTCGTCGGGTTCTCTTTCGCTTTGCCTATCCTCATTTAAGCGATCTTGGCTATAATTTGGACGATGGTTTCCTGCTCTTTGAGTCCCTATACAATTAACCTCGATGTTATCTATTTCCATCGGTTCTATATTTTGTTTCCTTTGACCTGATCTATTATCCTGTCTTCTTTGAAATGAGTTATTCTCGTTATATTCCTTATTTTTAGGAATGAATTGGGGTTTCTGTTTATACTGTCCCGAATTATTAACCCATTTCTTCTGGTCATATGTTTGGGGATTTTGCCTAACTTGACCTGAATTATTTTTGATAGTTTGTCCTTGATTCGCATTGACATTAGGTTGATGGTAGTTGTTTTTATAATACCTATGATCTGCATTATTTGATCTGTTAGGGTATTGTCTATTATATCTCCTGTCGTCTCTGGCTATTTTTCTATATTCTGGCCTAATACATGCATCCTCAAACCTTTTTCTAGTCAGAAGTCTTAAAATTTCATTTAAATTTGTTTCCTCATAAATTTTGTCAAGTAGCGTTCCCTGAGTAATTTCTTTGATTGTGTTTACTAACAGACTGTGCACGTTTGTCAAGTATATGTAATGGTCGCCGCTATAATAAACTGTCAGTTCGTCTGCTTTGTATTTAATGTTTGAACTTCTACAATTAACACATTCACGGTATTTATTTTTAAATTTGATATCATCCTATATATGTATATGGTGGGGCTCTACATTTGGCCTGTATCTTAATTTCAACGTTTCTTTAATTAATTGCCAATTGTCTGGCTAGGGTATATTTATGACTACATCTTTTGCTTGACCCTGGATAGTTTTATAAAATATTGTACGTACCGCTTCTTGTTTTAATGTCTCGATGTGTACTGTAGATAGGAAGTACTCTACGCTGCTGAAGAAACTATTTATGGTTATATCACCTGTACCTGTGAACGTCGGCAAGTTGTTTATCGCCTTGAATATATTAGCTCTTCCGGTACTGTCGGTTCCATGACTTTGTTGTTGATTTTGTAGTTCCAAGTATGCGTTTCTGAGTTGTTCTATTTGTTGTTGTCTTCTCGCTAGCTCCTCTACAAGGTCTACTGGGGGCATATGTGATTGGTCTTGAGCCTGTGCCATCCTTACTTCGTCAAATGCTCGCTGTCGGTTGATTCGCTTAATGATGATTGTTGTGTTTTTTTCTCTAATGATTCAGTGGTGTAAGCTACGTTTTGCGTTCACTACACTGACCTTTTTCACTATTTTTGAGATTTTTTGTTCTTTTGTTCTTCAGTGGTTTTAGCAAGGTTTTGCGTTCACTGCACTGTTCTTTACACTTTCAAAAATTCTTGATCTTCAGTGGTTTTAGCAAGGTTTTGCGTTCACTGCACTGTTCTTTACACTTTCAAAAATTCTTGATCTTCAGTGGTGTTAACAAGAATTTGTGTCCACTGCACTGATGTTTTTCACTTTTTAGCATTTTTGTTATTTTGTCTTTTATTGATTATAATTCTGGAGGGTCCGGTCAACTCCTGAGCTGGCTACAGAATCGCAGAATTTATTATGTATATCTTATTAACGAATCTTTATATTTTCTTTTACGGTTCGATCACTGGATTCCAAGTTGTATTGAAATCCTACCGACTGCGCCAAACTTGTACTTTATAGTACAACCGAACTTTTTAAAAAAAGAAATTAATTTTGTTGTAAGCGAGCTGCGGCTTGAAGTGGTAACACAAGACTGATTTTATTAATTACTTCTTCTTAAAATGTAACTTAACAATTTTCTTTATGCTTATTTGTTATTGTATTATTAACTAGAAAATGCTTACTTAATATTTTACTTTATTACGTTTACAATTTATTGGTTTCTGCAAGTTTACACTTTTAAATAAATTTAGTTTGAATTTAATAAATAATGCAATGTTGCACTATTACTTTTGAATGGGACCGGAAGTTGGTTTTGATTTTGTTATTGACTGTATAAATTTATCTATATCATCAGAAAATGATATGTATGTACTGGGAGGGTCATTGTCTTTATATGTAACTCATGTGTCAAGGCGCACAGCAATGAGTTTTCGCAAAAGTCGGATTTTACGGGTTAAAGCAGTGTCCTCAAACAGCTTCTTGAAAGTATTCTATATGCCCGATGCACTCGTCTAATTTTGTATGTGCACAAATATAGGCTCATCTATACACAATACTATTTGACCTTTTGCCTTCCTTAATTTCTTTTCATCTTTTTTTTGAACAGGATCAGTAATACAACCATGCAAGTCATACAACTCGAGCAAACTTTCCATGAGTATACAAAGTAATAGAAAAATGTTATAGTGATGGCGCTGCCATATTACGATTATTTCAACAATAATTACTTCGGGCTGCTTGATATTCAAGTTTAATGCACAAATGTAGCACTTATGCAAGGTCCCGACTCCTTCATGCCCAAAAGGTCGGGTAGGTCACCCTTTAGACCCCTTATAAAGGTGTCCAAGGCGGGGTCGTTAATTGACATTCGATAGTCGTTATGTCCCTTTTGTCAGCGTAGTGCAGAGATAGACATATTGAAAACGGTTTCCAGTCAATTGATGTGCTGCACGATTCTAGGGCTATTTGGTTTTTAATGACAGATAATATCCCGAAATATTTGGGAGTGCGTTTTAAAGATTGATAGATCTTACATAGCCTATCTACACTTTTTTCAAGGAACTACATTCGTCAAGATTTCCACCTAATTCCTGTAGGCGGCACACTATGTCTGGAACTTTATCTAGAACCCCAAGTTGTCCATTGTATTCCGGTACGTTGGTAAGTGTTCAGTTCAGTTCTCGTCCTGTATTCTCAAAGTATTCTATTTACTATTGAAGAACTAAGATCTCCAGTTCAGGGAAAGCGTTTGCAGTTGATTGTGGGGTGTCGAGGTGATTGATAAGTTTAAGCTCCTTGCGAATTCATAATACGAAAGGGTCAATCATTTTATTATAATTCCCATTTCTAGAGAAGACTCTACTTTTCAATTGCATTTTCAGCCCAAAGTACCATTTAATTGCAAGAGTAATTCATTCCAAGCTGGCATTATTATAGTTGTTAATGCCGGATCCCAGGTAAACGAAGTCCTTTACTATCTCGAACTTTTGCTGCCAGAAGTGGCATGGGTGCCGAGGTGAATGCGCTGACTCTTTGCTTGATGGCAGCATGTCCTTCGGCTTTCCCTCGTTCACCACCAACCCCGCGGTAGTGTTCATACCCTTCCAAGCTTCTTTATTTCTTTGCGTTGCAGCTCGGCACTCTTCATCATCATACCAATTGTTTCTTCTCGTTCGCCGGAATCCAATTACTTCTTCGGCTGCGGTACGAAGTGCTTCTGGGTTGTGCTTCTGCATTCCATTGGGGTGAATGGAGCTTTCAGAGCGAGGGTCTGAGAGGTGGTCTGCTTTCCTTTCGTATTTTGTGCACCTGTTTTGTCGTACAGAGGCGGGTACGAATCTTGGCTACTAGGTAGTGATCAGAATCGATGTAAGGTCCTCTTATTGTGCGAACATCTAAAACGCTAGACGCTAGAAGCATGCCGACCTATTGCTGGAATTTGTTTATACCCACGTTATATTTGATACTTAGATAAATATATCAGTACCTGGGTGACCGAGACTTGCTCCGTATTTTTCGAATTTGCCGCATAATCTTACTTAACAAGAGCATAAATTTCCAAAATAGATTTCCAAAATATCGAACACTAACGGTGCAGTGAAATAACGCCCAAGGAAATAACGCCCATGGACGTTATTTCCCATTCAAAAAGGAAATAACGCCCATGGGCCTTATTTCCTTTTTAAATGGAAATATCGCCCATCTGCAAAAAGAAATAAAGCCCATGGCTCTTATTTCCTTTTTAAAAGAGAAATAACGCCCATAGGATTTTACGCGAGCAACACGAACTATTGATTAGCATTTTTTTCACAAATTACCCTGTGAGAAAAGAGTGGGAAACGTGGCACGCGGAAAGACATCACCGTGGCGGTAGCCACGGCTATGGCACACACCCGGAGTTGGAATGGCGTAGCCCAGGGTTATTTTTTGAAGCGCGGCCGAAGGCCGCCTACGCGGAAAGGTGTCCTGCACATAAAAAACGTGGATGGGGCCCCGAATTGGGGATCTGACCCCGGACAATTTTCGGTTTTTCACTAATAACTTTTCACAGAAACAAAATATTGCTTTTCCCCCTTCGGATTATAGTTACGGAGGCCCGATCCACGATTTTTAGGTGCAGCGTTATTTCACTGCACCACACTAACCACAAAAAGTCACTTAACATACTTTGGCGACACCTGTTGTGTATTAAATATTCTGGTTGGCCCACAGCCAAGTAGAAACTCTTAGAAGAAAGCATACTATCCATCTACCAAATTTCATCGAAATTGGCTTAGCCGTTCCCGAGATAGTGGTCGATATCTGGAGGAATAAATAAAATGCGTTCAGGTGGCAAAACTACTCGAAAATATTTTGGTTGGTATACGGCCTAAAATCCCTTTCATTTGATATCCACATTGCCATATATCGCTTAATATTTAAGAAAAACTCGGAAAGGTGGCAACCCTCTGAGCTTCCTTTTGTGGCAACATCTAAGTAGAAAATATTAGAAGGAAGCATACTATCCATCTACCAAATTTCATCGAAATCGGTTTAGCCGTTCCCGAGATAGTGGTCGATATCTGAAGGAATAAATAAAATGTGTTCAGGTGGTAACCCTAGGTGACAATCCTATTCGAAAATATTTTATTAGCTTTTAAATTTTCATAATTGTAAGTTATTTTGGCATAATAGTTTTTGCCACTCCCATTTTCGAGTGATAATCACCAAATTATTTTAACTATTCACCGAAATCCGCACAAAAAATTTAGTTTTGCAAAAAAAATTTGTTTGCCTCATACAAAATCATATGCCTTTGTTATAACTGATTATAAAGGGAAAACTATACCTAGCCGTTAAAAGAAATAGTGCAACTGCGTACTTTTGATGGAAACAATCTGTGGCGAATGGCAGATGTAGCCATTACCGAAATAATTAAAACAAACAAAAAAACTTCACTATGAATGGCTGCAGAAAGGTATACTCTGTATTTTGCATTATTTTTTTACCTTTTCATGTCCACTAGGCGGAGAATTGGACTAACCAAAAACTCTGCAGCATGAACTAATAAAATTACCAATTTCTTGCATATTTACTGAAAGAATTACCAATATCTCAAAACTATTAGGCGATGAATTTTAAAATTAAAAAAAAAAACAATCTTTAGTTATCACTTAAGGCAACGGTGGTAAATTTCGGTCGTAATATAAGACATAAGATTGGATATAAAAATGTTTCCTAGCATAAAACTTCAGCGTTTTACTTTAAAAAATCTATACTATAATAAATCTCTAGAAGAGTCGTGTCTGTACATTGCAAATTTCTTTGAAAAGATGACTGGGGATGACCTGGGGAATGCTATAGAGTTCATCTGATCCATTTTTAAAATTATTGTCTGTCTGTTTGTCTGTTTGAACTTGAGGATCTCGGAAACTAAGCAATGGATTTTGATGAGACTTTCACTTTCAATATACTGCTTAAGCTTAGAAAGGGATCTGCACTTTGTTTTATCAAAATCGGACCACAAACAAAAAAGATATACTAATTTTTAGGGAGGAACCTATGACATTTTTTTTCTTAAATAAATTTATATGAAGAAAAATTCACTTAGTTTGTCAAAAAAAAAAAAAACTAAGCGTGCCTTTCTAAAATTTTTGTTTACTTTTTTTTCAATGTCTGCTAAATCAAAAATCAATTGCATAGGTACACTGCCGCGCTATGTGGAAAGTAACAATGTTTGTTACGTTTTCACGCCAAAACTAATGCACCTAGCAGTATGAAACTGTGTACACATATTCTCTGTGACCTGGAAGGATTCATAGAGATGATATTTGTTTGATAAATTAATCGATAACAGAGTTATCGGCGAAAATAAGGTTGCCCTAAAACCTCAAAACTTTCCTACAACTTGAGTATCAACCGAAAGAGGAAGTCCCCATTTTTCATTTAAACTTCAATATAATTCAATAAATTTATCGGTAACTTAATTATACGTCAGAAAATCCAAATATCTTAAAATTTCCCTTCAATATGGATATCAAATTAAAGGGGAGGTCCAAAGGTTTCATTTATGCTTCGATATATTTCGATAAATTTTTCCATAGCTGAGTTATCGGTCAAAATATGATTGCACAAAAACCTTAAATATGGGTATCAAACGAAAGGAAGGGGCCCCAGGTTTCATTTGTACTTCAATATATTTCGATAAGTTGATCGATAACTGAGTCATCGGTCAAAATGCGATTGCCCGAAAACCTTAATATTACCCTACAATATGGGTATCCAACGAAAGGAGATAGCTCCAGGTTTCTTTTGGACTTCGATATATTTTGATAAGTTTATCGATATCTGAGTTATCGGAGATTGCCCAAAAAACTTAACATCACCCCATAATATGGGTATAAAACGAAAGGAGAAGGCCGCAGGTTTCATTTAGACTTCGATTGTTTTCGATAAATTTATAGATGATGAGTTATCGGTGAAAATGTGATTGCCCAAAAACCTTAAACTTGCCCTACAATATGGGTATCAAACGAAAGGGAAAAGCTTCAGGTTTCATTTGTACTTCGATATATTTGGATAAATTGGTCGATAACTGAGTTATCGGTCAAAATGCGAATTCCCGAAAACCTAAATATCACCCTACAATATGGGTATCAAACGAATGGGGATGGTCCCGGGTTTCATTTTTACTTCGATATATTTCGATAAATTTATCGTTAATTTAGTTATCGGTGAGAATGTGATTGCCCTATCAAATCAACTTTTGAATTTCGATTCATCCTGACACAATTTGTCAAAATTGAATTCTTCAAAGGCCCCATAACGTTACCAACGAATACGGCAAAAGAAAATTTTTGAAAACCGGTTTTTAATACTCTTTTTTCAAAATATTCGAATTTGGTAAATTCTTCAGTAGGCAATAATGTTATATAAATATGAAATCTTAAAGTATATTATTGATTTTGAAAGGCCCACTAACTACTTACACCCCGAGCAACGCCGGGTACCCTGCTAGTATAAAATATTTCTTAAATTGCGGCTTTCGGGGTAGCAGTCTTTTTTTCCTACTGATAATTTTCTTTAATGTTCATTGAATTACTAAAAATATCATCTATATAGTCTTGAACCTTTCTAATTTGGAAGCACTTTAAGAATGTGTGATGGAATAAAAGTTCCTTATTAGACAAGCATGTATCCAATCGATATTTTTTTATTAGAAGTTTCATTTGACACCTTTTTTTGGAACGTTATTAACTTATAGTGAAACCGCAAATCGACCGTTCCACATTCAAGCGGGTCACAATTAAAGCTGGCCGCACATTCAAATGGTCCGTGGATGTTATTGGTGAGCCAGTTCCGATACTACAGTGGAGTTGGCGCGATGATATACCACTTTCTACAGGTGATCGTATAAAAATCGAAAATGTCGACTATCATACGGACTTTATAATTTCGAATGTGGTGCGCAAAGATAGTGGCATGTACGCGCTGAAAGCCGAAAATTGTAATGGTGTAGATCGTGAAAAGGTTGAGTTGATTGTACTTGCTAAGCCTACTTCTCCAAAAGGACCTTTAACTTGTAGCGACGTATCTGCAACCAGTTGCAAATTGGAGTGGAAAAAGCCAGAGGATGACGGTGGTGTTCCTATTAAAGAATATCTTGTAGAGAAAATGGACAAAACTACCGGAAAGTGGATACGAGTTGGTCGCTCGCCAGGTGAAAGGGAGCCACCGAGCTTTGATGTGACTGGATTAAATCCAGGATCTGAATATATGTTCCGTGTATCCGCGGTTAATGATGAAGGAGAATCCGAGCCATTAACTACCATGGTTGGTGTGGTGGCCAAGAATCCGTATGATGAACCAAATAAACCTGGTACGCCAGAAATTGCCGACTTTGATAATAAAAGTATTTCAATAAAATGGACACCACCGACCAATGACGGTGGTGCCGACATAGAAAAATATATTATTGAAAAGAGACTGAAAAATAAGTCTGACTGGCAAAAGGCATCTGAAGTATCTGGTAACCAATTAGAAGCCAACTTAACCGATTTACAGGAATACGAAGAATATCAATTCCGTGTTACTGCTGTAAATAAGGCTGGTCTATCACCCGCGTCAGAACCCAGTAAAGGGCAAACTGCCAGGTTCAAAAAGCGTAAGTTGACAATTTTATATGTATAGAATGTATGGAATGTATCAAAGCTATTTTATTAATGAAATTCTATTTTCTACCTGTTTATTGCCAAACCAATAGTGTTCTAAATTATATCAAAACACTTTTAATTTGACACTAATTACACTTGGTAAGCGAGAACTTACTTGGTTAGCCCCAAATTAAAAGAAAATTGTTTACCAAAAGAATTCGTGCCAAACTCTTGATAAAGATGAGCTATGTATGTACAATGCATTAAAGTGATAATATGGGGTATCTCAATGTACGACTTATTAGTTACCTACTTTATTTTTTAAATTGATTGATATTGGCTTTAAGATAATAGATGATTTTAATAATGGATGAATAATGAAAAACTAAAGATTCCATTTATATATTTTTCATTTACTTGTTTCTTGATTTTGATTTTATTATTAAACAAGTAAAGAAAGAGCGGTCTTCGGCTGTGCCGAAGGCTTTATACCTTTCATGAATACGCATAATTTTTTTGAGTGTCCAAACCTTACTTACAATTCGTACAAACTTTCCAGAACACTTTTATCGAAACAATCGATTGTATGGGAGCTATATGTTATGGCAGTCCGATCTGGCTGATTTTCAGTACACGCACCACATATATAATATGTACCAAACTTGCAAAATTTAACGTTCCTAGCATTTTAACTGCAAAATTTATAGCGAAAACCCATTTATCGAATCTATCGATTGCATGGGAGCTATATGTTATGTTGGTCCGATCTCAGTGATTTTTACTAAATTCCATCGGACAGACGGCTAAATCAACTCAGCTCGTCGCCCGGATTATTTCGGTATACTTAATGGTGGGTCTATCTCCTCTTCTTCTCATAAACTAGGCATGGGACTATTCTAATAAAAATTATTCGAATAAATAAAACTTTTATTCGACGGGTACAAAAAATTCGAATAGTATTTATTCGAATTTTTTTATTCGTTTATTCGAATAGTTATATTCGTTTATTCGAATAGTTTTATTCGTTTATTCGAATAGATTTTTAAAACGATATTCGCTGTTTTCTTTGCTTGTACCTATGAGCGTGCATTTATGTTTTGTATGTATGTTTGCGAGTACAAATGTGTGCCCAGTAGCAATATTTCTTTCATTATTCGAATAGTGGTAAAGAATAGTTGTATTTATTCGGTTAATGGTGGTTGAATAGTTTTTGGCTTATTATCTTAATATGTAATTAAATAGTTATTTGTACAGTGTTGTGGGAATAATAAAATACAATTCTTGGTAATAATTGAAGCTGCAAAGTTACTATACATAAATATGTACATATTTGTACATTTATATGTTTATTACAGTTACATTTGCTAGGTTTTGTGCTAGGGCTTTAAGCAAGAGATGCCAGGGCCGAAATTCATTATATATACTGTTTGTTATGGTAAGCAATGGACGGGCTTGTGCTGATTTTCATGTGTAAATAGTTTAATTTGTGTAAAGTAACTAATCTATCTAGCTGCTTCCTATTTTTTGTTAAATACTCATACATATATCTATATCTACTTGCATATGCACGTAAGTAGGTATGGTTATAGAAATTTGCGAACTCTTTGTAATGAATGGAATGGATGATCATTATTAGGTAGATTTTTCATTGCGTTTGGTAAGATGCAAAATTTATGCACTTGTACAAAAAAGTGTTTAACGGAAGTACCTTAAATAAGAAAGAAGACTTGATTTTTTGCTAATTAAATTTAGGATATTTATTACTCTTATTCTAGGATAAATCACACTTTTTATACCTTTCATGAGCATGAAATGGTATTATAACTTTGGTCCGATGTTTGTAAGTATGAGAAGAAGAAGAGATAGACCCACCATTAAGTATACCGAAATGATCAGGGCGACGAGCTGAGTTGATTTAGCCATGTCCGTCTGTCCGTCCGTCCGTCCGTCCGTCCGTCCGTCTGTCCGTCTGTCCGTCCGTCTGTTTGAACGCAAACTAGTCCCTCAATTTTAGAGATATCTCGATGAAATTTTGCAAGCAGGCGCCATTTTGCATAGGATTAATCATTTGTCGGAACCAGCAAGATCGGAACGATACAACGCATAGCTCTCATACAATCGATTGTTCCGATAAACGGGTTTTGGCCTCTAACTCTTGCAATTAAAAAGCTATTAGAGTGAAATTCCGCAGGTTTAGTACATACTATATAAGTAATGTGTGTAGTGAAAATCACCTGCATCGGACCAACATAACATATAGCTCCCATATAATCGATAGTTTCGATAAATGGGTTTTGGCCTCTAACTCTTGCAATTAAAAAGCTATTAGAGCGAAATTTCGCAGGTTGAGTACATACATAGTAATGTGTGTAGTGAAAATCACCTGGATCGGACCAACATAACATATAGCTCCCATATAATCGATAGTTTCGATAAATGGGTTTCGGGCTATAAATTTTTCAAATAGAAAGCTAGAAACGTAGAATTTTGCAGGTTTGGTACTTATTATATGAGTGATGTGTGTAGTGAAAATCATACAGATCGGACTTACATAACATATAGCTCCCATATTACCGATTGCTCCGATATATGTGGTTTGGCTATGTATTTTTAAATTAACAGTTTTGGAGAGTTTGTGAGTAATTGTAAGTAAGGAGCGGACACTGAGAAAAGTTGTGCATATTCATGAAAGGTATAAAGACTTCGGCACAGCCGAAGACAGCCCTTTCCTTACTTGTTTTTTAATTATTTCGTCCATTTTGGTGCAAGAACATCAAAGCTGATACAAGATAGGGTTTTAATTTGCTTCTTGAGGGTGTAGTAGTAGTATGCGCAAACTTTTATTTGTGCAAACATATTTAGTATACCTAACCATTGTTTAAAATGTGTGAATTCGCAATCGCAATGCAAGTAGGTAGGTAGGGAGCAGCTAGATAATATTAGTTGATTTACGTAAATTGCTTACCACAATAAACAGTATATATAATGAACATACCTAGCAAAGGTAACTGCAATAAACATATAAATGTACAAATACATATTTATGTATAGTAACTTTATAGTAAATGTCTATTTGCAGCTTCAATTATTACCAATAACACTGGATCACAAATTCCAACTTTTTTTCTGCACCAGAGACGCCATAGTGAAATTCCTATGTAAAATCACCTCCTAATTCCGAAAATCAAAGTTATTTTTTACTTGAATGGTACCTTTTTTGAGATATTTACGATTTACCGTTATTTCAAAAAACAAAAAAGATGGCTCCACTTAATCGTGTATATCTCAAGAACAAATTGAGCTATTCGAAAACGGTTTAAAAAATTTGAAAGCTTATAAAATTTACCATAATCAGTACATACAACACTTTTTGCTGGGTCCTGCAGATTCAAACATAGTGAACAATCATTACGGATTTTTAAAATTTTTTTTGTAAAAATATAAAAAAATTTGTACTTTGCGAGGAAGCATCCCGAAAACTTTTTGTTTTTTGCAGATATTTCCCCCCCCCTCTAAGCTCTCTTTTATTACAAAAAAAACAAGCTATCAGTGAACAAAATCGATGAACTAATACAAAAGTTATAAGCATTCAAGTAAATATATCCATTTAATACTTAAGTACCCTACAAATAATAGCATATGTACATATGGTTCTGTCTTAACTCTATGATCTTATTTTATAATTGAAAAAGTTATGTGTCTTGTTTTGACGCTTATTTAGATTAGGATCGGTTTCTCTTGTGAGAAACCAACAGTAGTCGCCCATCATAGCGACATCCCAGAATCCTTGATACCGACTTTCAATCACTTTCATTTGCTGGTGAAACCTTTCGCCATGCTCGTCACTTTCGTCGCCAAGATTTTGCGGGAAAAATTTAAGTGGGAGTGTAAGAAATGAATTTTTAAAGACATATTTACTCCAGAAAGAAAATAAAAAAGTAAATTAGATAAATACATAAGTGACACATTAGTATATAATTTTCTTAGGCTGGATTTATCTTTCAATTCAGAACAAATTTTTTGTTTATATTTTTCCCGTTCTTGTTTGTTCGGAACTGGACGATGAATTCTGATTTATGGCTACATATTCTCATGTAAATTTATGTAATATATAATTTATTATAATATGTTTTTTTATTTACCCATTTCCGCATAGTTTTTGATTAAGTCGTTCACTATCATCTCGTAGTTAGGACTTTTGTGTTTGCCTAAAAAAGAAGTAACGACCTTTTCAAAAGAATCCCACGCTGCTGCCTCCACTGGTGACAATAGTTCTTTGAAATGGTTATTGGTCATCATTTTCCTTATTTGCGGTCAGATACTACTGTTGACAATGAAACTGGAGCCGGAACTAAAGTTAAATTTGATTCTGGCAATGTCGCTTCTGTTGAAATTAGTTCTGGTAATGACACTGTAGATACGCTCGCATAGGTTACTTTTCTGGACTTTCCAACCCCAAGTACTTTTGTAGTACAAATATAGTAGTCCGTTGAATGGCAAGTTGGTTCCCTCCAATTCATTGGTGTAATAAATTTCACACGTCGCCTAAATATATAGTTTCATAAATTAGTCAGCTATGCATTAAAAGGGAACAAATTCCTAATTTTTACAACGTACCTTTTTGTTCCGGTTTCCGAAGAAATCAATTCGACTCGGCATGTGGTGCACACAGTGTTCGGTGTCCATGGTTTTTCATTGTCTTTAGGCTCAATTCCAAAACACTTATAGTATGTGACTTTCAAGGGATTTGAAAACACACGTCTCATACTTTTTACCAATAAATTGACCGCAGATGAAACAGAACATATCTGGATCATTTGTACACTCAAACTCTCGCGCCCTTTTATTCATTTTTTATTTTTAAGTAAATGACGGGTTATAAACTGCAATTATAAATTGAACAGTATCCGGCGAGCATTGCAGATATTATGAAGGAACAAGGCGCATGTACTCTTATTTATACTTAGATCCAGTAAAAATTCAAGCCTACCTAAACAAAAAGGTTCCCTAGTTCTACAAAGAAAACACTAGCTGCCTCAAAAATATGCTCTTGTTTAAAATGTACCTAGGCTTGAGAAAACGACACTAACAGCTTTTTGTATCTAATAACTTTTCGAAAATCTACCTGCTAACTAACTGATATACGAATACTAACACATATGGACCAGTAGGGTACTTAAGCATTAAATGGATATATTTACTTGAATGCTTATAACTTTTGTATTAGTTTGTTACTTGTTTTTTTTGTAATAAAACAGAGCTTAGAGGGGGGGGGGAAATATCTGCAAAAAAACAAAAAGTTTTCGAGATGCTTTTACATAGGAATTTCACTATGGCTCTCTGGTGCATTTTGGCTGTAAACCAGTGTAATCAGAGCTGGTTAGTAATCATTACTTTAGGAATTAAATTACTCTCAATTCCCAATTACATGTAATGGGAAAAGTAATCAATTCCTTTGCCCCACACAAAAGGAATTCATTACATTTCAATTCCTCAAAAAAAAAAATACCAAATACAATTTCCTCATTTTGATTCCTTGTAATGTAATTGGAAAAATTTCAATTACATTTTCAATCCCTTTCGAAAGTATTTGAGAAGAAGTTACATTTGCGCAAAGTATTTTTTTTCAATTCCAAAAAAAACTTTTTTTGGACTTGAGCCTCAAACTGAGGAAATTACATTTGATATTTTTTTTTGAGAAATTGAAATGTAATAAATTCCTTTTGTGTGGGACAAAGGAATTGATTACTTTTCCCAATTCCTGGGGAATGGAATTGTAATTGTAATGGAATTGAATTTACCCAGCTCTGCCAATAATTGTATTTTATTATTCCCACACCACTGTACGAATAGCTATTTAATTATTAAGATAATAAGCCAAAAACTATTCAACCACCATTAACAGAATAAATACAACTATTCGGTACCACTATTCGACTAATGAAACAAATATTGCTACTGCTTGTGCACACATTTGAACACGCAAACATACACACATAAATACAAAACATATGTAAATGCACGCTCATAGGTACAAACAAAGAAAACAGCGAATATCGCTTTAAAAAGCTATTAATAAAAATATTCGAATAGTACTATAAACGAATAATACCATTCGAATAAACGAATAAAAAAATTCGGATAAATACTATTAGAATTTTTTGCAACGAATATTTGTATTCGTTTATTCAAATAGTGTTTATTCGTAAAAACTCCCACTCCTAGTATAAACATGTAAGTATAAACGTTTTAGATGTATGTAGATGTTCAAAAAAAAAAATAATACATAAATATATCGTCGGCTTAAGTCGCAAAGGTGCTAAGTCCACCTTTTGGGTTTTTTCAGGTTTTGATGCAGAATGCTAGAAACAGTTAATATACACTACTTACATCATGAATTGCATAACAATTCTGTTTTTAAATGCGTTTTTTGCATTGATTAGAAAAGGTGCTAAGTCCACCAATGAAAGGAAAAGGTGCTAAGTCCAAGCGAATTTGAAAATTTAAAGTTAAAGTATATGTGGCATATTCATATTCGAAAAATAGTAGCTAATAAAGTTAGCGTGGGTTTTTTGACACAATTTCCAACGCCCTATATGTCATAAAAACCGACATAAACTTAAGTACCTACTTTATTTCGATTATGAATGCATATGTTACATGGGATCATCTACCTCAGCTGACCTCACTTCTCCTTTTTAACTGACACATAACTTTTTGACCTTGATTAGTAAAGACAAATGTTTGGGCTATCATATTCAGACTTCCAAGAACCTAAATCACATTTACTTGTCGACTTTCACAAAAGTCCATTTTCGTCAAAAGTTGTGCAATAAAATCTACTCCTGCTTTTCTGCTATGAATCGGCGATAGTAAAACGCTGTTGTGTGATCAAAAAAAATGTCTAGGCTTTTAGAATAATGTATTTTGATCCAAATATTGCTACTAATTGCAGAGTAACAGAGCTTCAAAAAATAGGTCATTTGAACTTTAAGCGTGGATTGTAGTAGAACTAGGCTTAATATAAGAAATCTAAGACCAGGTAAAAATTCTACGGAAGAACCTCTAAGAACCCTCATACTCAGAAAATTGCTTTGGTTCACTCGCAGGTGTTTTGATTTGGGAAAAGGTGCTAAGTCCAGTGAAAAAAATTAAAAGTAGCTGACAAAAAGGTGCTAAGTCCCAAAAATGCATATAACTCGGCGAAAATTAAAAGTTTTTGTTTTTTTATGGGCGTCCACTTATTGTACTCTAAAATTGAGTAACATGACGTAAAAAACCGAAATCCCTAATTTAAATTTATGTTTTTATATTGTTTTTTGTCTCTCCTGTAAAATTTGAAAAATGGTACTTAGCACCGTTGCGACCTAAGCCGACGATATGTGTGCTGTCCCAATAAGCAAAATACGCTTACTATAAGCTTACAATAAACTTACTTTTGTAATCTTTGGAAAACGTTTACTATAATCATTGGAAAACGTTTGGAAAACATTGTACACTCAACGAAAGTGGTCCCTTTTTAATCAATTTGAATTGATGTTTGGAAAACAATGTTTAATAAACATTTTATTCAATGTATAGTAAGGGTTTGTTGAAAACTGATTGATAAAACTCCAATTTGGGCGACAACGGTGAAAACGGGCCAATAGCCTAACGAATATGTTGTGGGATTTTGCTCAGAAGGTTGCGAGTTCGAATCCCGAAAATTTCCTTAATTTTTTTGTTTTTTTAATAAATTTTTATTTGGTGCAAGAGGATATAAAGGCCAATTTTTGGTGTGCTGCGTGCAATTTTTTATGCAGTCTACATCTGCAAGGCAAATATGTGCATTTTTTCTGAGAAGCCTTTCATGACATCAGTTTTAAAAAATCTTTTCAAATAATTTTTCATGTTGCCTGTACAGGGGTTCGAACCTAGGTCCTTCTGTGTGGTAGGCCAGCTGCACTACCGTCACACCATGATGCCCATATAACAAAATCAATATAAATGAAGCATATAAAATTTCAAACATTATTTTTGAAAACTGAGAAATTTTTCACCTCGCTGAGAGTTCACCTCAAGTTATTTCTCCAAGGCTACCACACCATTGGAAAAACATATATAAACGTTTGTGAAATTTTTTTGTTACAAACTCGTTTGGAAAACATTTACTTTTTACGCTTGGAAAACATTGTTTAATAAACTAGCTTACTTCATTGTTTATTGGGGTGGCTGTGCCTTTATCCCTTTATTCCTTTCATGAATATGCATCATTAAAATAACCACAAACTCTGCAAAATTTAATGGTATTACAATCTTAATTTAAACATACATATCCCGAACCCCGTTTATTGTTAAAATTTGTTGCATGAGGCTATATGATTGGTCCAATCTTGATGATTTTAACTTAAACATTATCCTTGTAATTATTAGTATTATACCAAATTTTTTGTTCATCGCTATTTGATTGCAATACATAGTTAGCAACCGGATTTATCGGAACATAATGAAAAACTATCTGAGCTATATGTTTTATAGGTCTGATTTGCCTGATTTTCACCAGCCACAATATGTGTATATGTAAATAATATGTAACATTTTGTCGGAACAATCGGTTGCATGGGAGCTATGCATGGTATTGTATCGACCTTGTTGTTTCCTACAGATGATTAAGGTACCGCTAATTCTGTTTTTATACGGTATTTTTAACACGAATTTTATTCGATTTAAGAATTTTATTTTTTTACACGATTTTATTCGATTTAACACGGTTTAAACTCTCACAACACATAAATAAAAACACACGCAGCTTACAAACAGCTAGAATCTATAATGTCTGTTTTTACACGGTTTTTTTAAGCTGTTTTTACTGGAACCAATTATCCTGTACATAATAACAAAATGAGTTGTTTTACAAAATGGAGGAGTAATACCAAATTTTGTCGAGATTTCTTTTAAACTGAGGGACTTGTTTGTGTTCAAACAGACAGAGGGACGGACAGACAGATTGACGTGGCTAATTCGACTCAGCTTATCGGCCTGATCTTTACGTTATAATTATTGCTTAGTGGCTATATCTATTCTTCTCCTCATACTTACAAACATCGGACCGAAGTTATAAATGGTATATGTATACGTATGTCGCCGATCAAGTATCGCTCCGCCACTTATTCCTGACTCTGTAACTACAGTCTCCTTGATTAACAACATTAATTCACCTCGGCAAGAATACTATTCCCTTACGTAGCACCTCCTTATTGGATCTAAGCAATGCTGAGCAAACGCTAACCCCTGCCACTTCTTCCAGCACTAGCACGCATGTAAGCCATAACGATCAGCTCCTGGTCCCTTATACTACGTGCACTGTTTGTCGGTTAAGATTATATACAACGGCGGCATCAGTCAAATGCAATACTTGCCTTGGCCTGTGCTACCTGCTAATAAGCTCTGGACTTGGAAACGGGAATCTCTGGACTGATACGTACGTTGCGCCTGGTTGTCGAGGTACGCAATCTTCAACGCAGAATGACCCGCCTTTACCTTACGCCGATGCGATTCCTTCGACTTCAAGAGTGCGACGTAGATTACTGCCACTTAGGCATACGCCCCGGTCCATGACCCCCTCATTAACGTTTCTCCCCATTCACACTTCAGTTAACTGCAACGGTTTAACCGGAAAAATAATTTAAATTATTAACTTCGTAAAGCGATACAATAAATCGCTGCGGTTAAGGAGACAAAGCTCGGTGTGCGATCCTGCAACGGTTACAACATCCACCGTCGTAATCGTGCAAGAAGACTTGGAGCTGGTCTCTCATTCATCACTCACCAATCAGTGCAATATCGTATATTTGAGCCTGATGTGAACCCGAGACATGATGCACCCTGACATTCGTGCGTTGCTCAGAGGTGACAATCGAGTTATCCTTGATGACTTTGACGCACACCATGACCTGTGGCACTCAAGTCTACAGGTTGATTGTAGGGGACAGGATCTGGTCAGATCGACGATTTGCCGTTCTGCATTGTGAATGAATGCCCCCACTAGAGTCGCCATAGTCACCGCAGGCCTCATAAACTGCGTTGACTGGTGACCGATGCTACCACTTTTATCATATCACCTACCTATAGTTGTCTCAATCGATCGACCCACCGACTTTGTTACCGCGGGGAACCGCACATTTACTAGTTTCAACAACTGGGATGGTTGTCTAAGTACCACATAGAGCGCTTCAGCCTCTCATCAACACATTCTGTCAGGTAGAATAAAGGAGGTGCGTCCGCACTTCCCCGCAGAGGCAGCGGCCCTGGCCAATGAACGCGTCCATGTTAGACGATTGGACCCTACGGATCCTCAAATCAAGAATCTCAATGCTGAAATCAGACGCCTAGCATATAAACACAAACGTGCCAAGTGGGAAGAGCACCTAAGTTCTTGTAACCTCTCTGCTGGAGTTGCAAAATTAGGGTCTACGGTAAAATCTGTGTCCAATCCGACTCAACTCAATGTCCCAAAAAATGTGCGAGCGCCTTCTGCATCCTCCGTTGGGCAAATAACTCAAAAATAGCGAAGCGTCCATTGCAGTATCCACCACAGAGGTTCAAGAGACCATTCGGATGAAAGATGGAGCCATGCAAAGGTGGTCCCCACCAATCCAGCTGCCGTGGCACAATGGGCTGGATTTTAAAAAAGTGGCCAAAAGTCGGTTTCAGAACTGGGGAAAAATGAAGTACATATTTGATAGCTAGAAACATCAAAGTAGGACTGAGTAAAATTTGATTGATTTTGCTTGTTTATTTCGTTAGATAAAGGGCAACTACTCAGGAATATCAATCATTTTTTGGCATAGCCGGTACAGCTAGCAAATAGCGACATACAGATATGTATGTAAAAAATAAATCAACATTTTATACTGAAGCCTTTAGTGGATATCGTACTGATTTAGTTTGAACCAATTCCGGCTTAAAAACAGGCCTTCCAATAAGGAGGCCACGCCGAGTGCCGATCCCACCCGATCTTCGCTAGATATTTAAAATATTTTTTTTTGTCAAGTATTTTCTGGGTTATCTACTTTCTTCTGTTAATGCGCAAATATGCGCTTTTTTGTATCATATTACCTTGCTCCGTCCATCGCATCTCCTGTATGGCGATCATATCAGCTATTGCCTTCCCCAGGGCCTCAACCAACCGGGCAGCGGCAGCTTCCCCATTGAGGGACCAGACATTATAGGTGCATGTCCTTATATCATAGTCCTTATTTCTTTTGCGGTTGTCGTCATCTAAAAAAGGTATTTTCATACCCGAGGCTTTTTTATTTGGTACGTTGTTTTATGTGGTGGGTTTCAAATCAAACGCAAAACTTTTTTTGCCAGAGTTTGTAATTTAATTGCATGTTTATATAGAGAGCCGATTGATCCAAGATAGACGCCCGCTTGCAGTCGCACCACTAGGTGATCAGACGCTGCTTGTTTAAGTAAACCTATGCTAAGCCCTTAAACCCATTATGTCGGAGTGACCTTCCCAAGTTGTCGCCTTCTCACGTTTATCTCACCACCAAACCGGTGTTCGGTGGCTACCCAGAGGATACTTGGACGCCCGGAAGTGGTGAGTTGCTTGGACCGCATGCAAAACCATCGCTTTGGCGCCGAGATATTTACAGTTAGGCAGATACAAATTCTTTTACTTAGTTCAATTCGATGCACTAGTAGAGCGCTTGCTATGGCACGCGCATTAAGCATAGTAATTCATAATTGCTTCGTAAAATTGTGTTTCGATTATTATATGCTTAATTTATGAAAGTTACAACATAAAACGTCTTGCACAAAACACGAGTATAGCTGAGTTTACAAGGAAAGAAATTTTAGACGTTAAATTCTGAGGATATTAAACATTTGGGTCAGTTGGTGAGGAAGCTTGTTTCTAAAAAAGAGATAGGTACAAAAAAATGAAGAAAAGTGAGGATTTGTTTATGGAGGAAAATAGTGAATTTACGAACTCGCAGTTCCTCATTCCACACTTGTGGGAAACGTGGCCGACCATCCTCTGGCTTTGCTGAATTGTCAGACCGATCAAAACGCAGGGTGGCTTCAAAAGTGAGTGAGCAGTTATAAAATGACCCAATTAAAATTTTAATGGCAGCCCGCCATGCAGCCGAAATATCGCGAAATAGCAAAATGAAATGGGTTCCATTTTGAAAGATCTCATTAAAAGTCCTGAAAATTGTGGCAAAATAAAGATCCACTTTCCCCTATACCCAAATCTCCAATACAAGTCCTCTGTTTTTTATAAATCACAAATATGACGCTGGAATCAAAATCCAGTAGTGCTGATATATGGCCACCATGTGATCGACTCAGAGAAGCTAAAGAACTTGGCAGACCCCATAAAGAATCAATCGAAATACAAAAAAAATGGAGCTGAGTGTTCTTATAACTGAAGAGTAAAGTTTTTTTTCGAATTTAACTTTGAAATGCAATATGACACAAAAATTAATTTAAAAAATAAAATGAATTGTTTCCTTTACTTTCTTTTAATAATAGGTATATGCCAATATGTTTTTTCTTTATATTTTTTTTATATTTTCATAGAAAAAATTAAATCACAAAAACAATTTACAAAAAACACAAAAAAAAATACAGCAAAAAACATGAAAAATACGAATAACTCTAAAAACAAAAATACAAAATATATTTGCGATATATATTTTTTAGTTTTCTGTTAAACCGAAAAAAAAATTAAAAAAAAAAAATCGAAAAGGATTATAAAAACGACAAGCACAAACGAAAAGTATAAAAAATAAAATGAATTTTTTCCTTTCAGTTCTCTTAATAACTCTAAAAACAAAAACACAAAATGTATCTTCGATATATATAGTTTTTTTAAATTGTTCGATATTCGAGCCACGTACAAAATATATTTGCATCTATATGTATATTTTTTCTCAATATTTTCTATATCTTTCCCATTTTTCGATATTTTTATGTTTAAAAAGTGGAAGTGGTTATTGTTATATATAGGTGCAAAATTTGGTAAAGATATATATATTATTTGTCGAGTTATTGATTTTTGACCGCTTTTTCCAGATTTCAGCCCATTGTGCGTAGGAGAGTCATATCTTCCGATATCACTCCTCTCGCCAGTAGTGACAGTAATGAAGACTATCTTAATCGCCGAACATCAGCATGGTTTTCGCAAATACCACAGTACCACCACCGCGCTGAACGCCACCACCACTCAGTCTTACCCAAAAGCGCCCAAACCACAGGGCAGTGCTAGTTGCGCTTGACCTGGATAAAGCCTTCCATACGGTCAACCTTGCGCAACTATTAAATCTGGAAGATTCATCTCTTCCCCCTGTCTTAAAAGTTGGACCGCCAACTATCTAAGTGGCCGTCAGTTTAGGTTCTATTCACGACGTGGACAACGCAGGTGAACATGGAACTAGACATCTGCGTTGATGGTGTCAAGCTACCAACTGTATCACACCCCAAAATCTTAGAGCTTACCTTTGATAACATGTTCAAATACGGTACACATGTAACCACAACTGCCAATAAAGTCCAAAGCCGTAACAAAATTCTCCAGTCGCTAGGTGACATCACTTGGGGTAAATTGGTCATCCGGTGCTGAGCTACGCGACGCCAATATGGTCACCGGGCCACGCAGACACGCACTGTAGGATGATTCAGGTCTGTCAGATCACTGCACTCAGAACCGCCACTGAATGTCGTCTTATGTCTCCTGAATCCATAATGAAGCTAAAATGCTCGGAGTAAAAGAATATAGCGAGATGTTGAACAGGCAGTTCCTGCTCAATTGTCCTAAGCCGCAACATCAATAAGGAGCCATCTTTGCAAACATTTTTATGGGGTCCCGCACCTGATTTCCCCGCCGTTTGATCCTAAGGTGCACCGAGAGGCACTTAACCTCATCCACACAGAGTCGGTAAACTCTCCGTTGTTCAGGCACCAACACCACCGAAGAGGAGCGTGAACTGTCTAGGGAGTTCTGGATATTGTAACAGGTTAGACTCTTACCTATCCAGACTGAACACTGACTTGCCAAATGCGGTTTATCCCCACATGATAGAACCCATCTGTTCGTCTGCTCAATAGAGCCTAATCTTCTAATACCCATTTCCCTCTGATCCAAACCTGTTGAAGCCGTTGCTAGGACTTCCGTTAGAAGATTTCGATGACACTATGGTAAGGTAACTGACTACCTAGGCAGGAAAAGTAACGCTACAACAACAACAACGAAAATCGTTTTAATTTAATGGCAAACAAGACAACGTTCTGAAGTTTAATAGATGAATATCAGAATACGTTGTTCACATGGAAAAGGAAGAAACAAATAAATACATACATACGTAATAGTCCGGGTGAATAACCCGTATATTTTGCCCGTATCGAGTTCCCTTAAAAAAATATATATTGCAGAAAATATACAATCTAGCCATAACCGCAATTTTGCTGTAATCAACTTAATTTGGCAAATCTGTGTTTTGATAGATATCGATAATTCTGTTTGTTAAACCATCTCACAAAATATTACAACTGTAGTAAATACCGTTACGAAAATAAAGCAAAAGCAATTATGATGTAAGTAACTTTTAGCATTGAAATTTTGTATATTTTCGAACTAAAAACGTTCTCCTGTAAAATTTTATTATTGCGGTTAGGGCTCCATGGTGGGCTGCAATGAAGTCATAGGAAATAAACCCATATGGCCTTATTTTTCAAGATATTGAGATAGAAGGCCATATTAATCAATAGGGCCATAGATTTTAATTCTTTATAATAATATTAATTTAAAAGAGTTATTTAAATTTAAATATTTAGACAAAAAAACCGCCGCAAGCGAAAGTTTGGTGTAAAAAATCGCATGATTTTGATTTCCAAATTTTAATATTTTTATTATATTATGAATTTGAAATAGTTATTCCCATCAATTTCACAATGATTAGAGAAAAGAGACGCAGGTTAAAGTGCGCGACTTTTAATTCCAAATTTTACTTTTTTATTATTTTTCGAATTTAATTTAAATAATAAATCGCGCGATTTTTTATTTCAAATTTTCACCTAGGGCGCTTTTTCTTTCTTCTTCTTAAAATGGCCATCTTAAAGCCTCAGCGGTTTTGACCGTCCAACATAGCACGCCAGTCCTTTCTTCGTTGCGACAATTGAGGACCCCGCGAAGTCTACGGGGTCAGCGTAAAGCTCATACCTTAAATCTACTTCGGTACTCGCTGTCCCCTGCAGCATATAGCAAGACGAGAGCGATAAATGGCTTGTAGAGTGCGATTTTCATTCGTCGAGAGAGGACTTTACTTTTCAATTGCATACTCAGTCTAAAGTTGCTTTTATTTGCAAGAGCAATTCTTCGTTGGCTTTCTAGGCTGACATCATTGTTGGGGTTAATGCTGGATCCAAGGTAAGCGAAGTCCTTCACTATTTCGAACTTTTTGCTGCCAGAAGTGGCGTGGGTGCTAAGGAGTGAATGCGCTGACTCTTTACTTTATGAAAGCATGTCGCAAAACAACAAATTAAACAAATTGCACGCTAATGGATCACCTTGTCTAAATCATCGTTTAATTTCAAACTGCTTAGAGAGGCCCTTCCCAATTCAGACTGAGCTGGTGGTATTGCTTAATGACATTTTGCAAAGCCGTATAAGTTTTGCGGGGAAACCAAATTCAGACATAGCGGCATATAGGCAGCTCCTTTTCGTGCTATCGAAATCGGCTTTAAAATCAACAAGGCGGTGGTGTGTGTCGATTCTTTTCTCACGGGTTTTCTCCAGGATTTGGCGTGTTGTAAAAATCTGGTCTATGGTAGATTTTCCAGTTCTGAAGCTATACTGATAAGGTCCAATCAGTTTTCGAACTTTCGCACAATACGCTTGACAAGACCTTATATGCGATATATGCCATGCTTGAATATTTCAGCAGGGAAACCTGCTGCGATTGTAGCTTTTCGACGTCCAGCTTTCCTTGCGTTTTTGGTTGCACCGGTTTTGTCGTACAGAGGCGGGTACGAATCTTGGCTTCTACTAGGTAGTGCTCAGATTCGATGTTAGGTCCTCTTATTGTGCGAACATCTATCTAGTACCCTTTAAGTATCTCATGACGCGTTTCACTGCAGCCCAATGCGCCTTTCCTGGATTTGTGGAAAAGCGACTAAGTAGATTTACCGCAAAACTGATATCAGGGCGTGTAATTTGCGCTGCGAACAACAAACACCCAATTGCTTGCATATACGGAACTTCCTTCATATATTGCTTATCAGCTTCGCTAACTGGACACATTTGGTTACTAATATGTTGGTTTAGGTCGATTGGTGTCGCAACTGGATTGCTATCAGACATTCTAAAGCGTTCCAGCACTTCAGCGATATATTGGGTCTGGTCAACTTTGATCTTACCGTTAACTAAATCACGCGTAACACGCATGCCAAGAACTGTTGAAACTTCGTCAAGGTCTTTCATTTCCAATTGCGACGACAGCTGTGACTTTAAATCATTTAGACTTGACTCATCGTTCGAAAAGAGTAGCACATCGTCAACATAAACAGCTACGAATAACATCACACCATCTCCAACTTTGTAGTAGACACACTGATCTACATTGCTGCGTGTGAGGTCTAACTTTAACAAAATGCTGTTGAACTTTTCATTCCACAGTCGACTAGACTGCTTTAACCCATAAAGCGATTTATTCAATCGGCACACGCGACCAGAACCATCATCAAAGCCATCAGGCTGAACCATGTAAATTTCATCTTTAAGCTCAGCGTTGAGAAATGCTGTTACCGCGTCCATTTGATGCATTAGAAGGTCATATTTTGCCGCAACTGCTAACAAAAACCGTAAAGAGGTATACCGGACTACAGGGGCAAACGTTTCCTCATAGTCGATACCTTTTTTTTGATTATAGCCCTTAATTACTAACCTGGCTTTACGTCTAACAATCGTCCATTTTGGTTTTAAATACCCATCTGGACCTAATTGCTTTTTTGCTCGGAGGTAATTCACATAGCTGCCAAGTTTTGTTCAGATGCAAAGAGTTCATTTCAGCATCAACTGCAGCTTTCCAGTCTTCTGCATGCTCACTTGACATTGCCTCAGCCAGAGTTTCAGGGTCATTGGAAACAAAGTCAGCCACCGAAAAGTTTGCTCCATACTGCTTTGCTGCTATTCTTTCTGAGCGCCTTACATCGGTCACGTTCTCGAGATTGTCGCACTCATTTGCGCTTTCATAATCTAGGGACTCAAACTCTTTCGTATCTGGCAGTGATTCATGTGCTTGCTGACTATCTGGCTCTATCTTAAATGGCATGAGTGTTTCAGCTTGTTCACATGCTACTTCTGACGTATTGTTCTTATTAATTGTTGATTCTTTCATATTTACCTCACCTGAATCAACAATAGGGAAAGATTTACACCCGCATTCCAAATCAAATACATAGTTTTTTTCAGGATTATTACTATGCGATTCAATAAAAACAACATGGCGACTTATTTCAATTTTTCGTGTATTAGGATTAAATAACCTATACGATTTTGAGTCATTGCAATAACCAACCATTATACACTCAATAGATTTTGCGTCAAGCTTTCTTCGCTTTTCTCGTGGCACATGCACCATAGCTTTACAGCCAAACACTTTTATAAATTTCAAATTAGGCTTTTTATTAGTCCAAATTTCATGAGAACTTTTTGCATTCGAAGCGTATGGTATTCGATTAAGAATGTACGCAGCTGTATTTGCAGCTTCTGCCCAAAATTTGTGTGCTAAACCAGAATCGATTAACATGCACCGTACTCGCTCTATTGTTGTGCGGTTTATCCTTTCAGCGACCCCGTTTTGTTCTGGAGTGTACGGCGAAGTAGTTTGGGGCACCACACCTTCTATTTCGCAAAGTTTTTTAAATTTGGTATTTACGTATTCTGTGCCATTATCCGACCTTAAAACTTTTATGTTACGCGAGCATTGCTTTTCGACTCGTTTTTTAAACTTAACAAATTCATCAAAAACTTCTGATTTATATTTAATTGGGACCACAAATAGCATATGGGAAAAGTCATCGACAAATGTAAGTAAGAAACGAGCACCAGAAAAAGATTTTTCTGCAAACGGACCCATTACATCAGAGTGAACTACATCGAGCAAGGCTTCAGCTCTAGTCCCACTATTCTTAAACGAGCAACGCGTTTGTTTCCCTTTAACACAAACAACACACGTTTCATTGCTTATTTTCCCAAAATCAATGCCAACAGAAGCGTTTTTGGCTTTTGTTAAATGTTGAGGGCAAATATGCCCCATTCGCCTATGCCACAATTCATAAGCGTTTTGAGTTAGTAAAGCACTTTGTGTATTCCTTGATAGGATAAAATATCACAATTTAGACGATAGAGATCGTTCACAGCGTTTGCGGTTGCTATTAAGTTTCGGCTATTGTTATAAATTTTACATTCGTCGCCTTCAAATATAACTTTATTTCCATTTTTGGTCATTTGTCTTACCGACAGGAGGTTAGCGCACAACTCCGGAACGTATTCTACGTTTTTTATTACAGCTTCAGTCTTATTGTTATTTGCGAACAAATGCATATTTACATCACCTTTTGCTTTAACTTTTATAGTTTGATTATTAGCAACTAAAATAGTTTTATTTTCTACCGGCACTTTGTTTACAATTATATTGCAATTTTTCGTCATATGCGACGTCGCACCCGAATCAACAAACCATTCATTTTTACGAATGTCATTCGAAAGCAGAGATGCAAACAAAACATTTTTGCCTTTCTTGGTGTTACCATCTCGCTTTGATTTGTTAGGACAGTTTCTTGCAAAATGACCAATTTCTTTGCAAGAATGGCATCGATATTGATTCGATTTATTTTTAAAGCCACGCTTTTCTTTTGAATACAATGCATTTTCGCCATTTTTGTCATTGTTGTCGAACTTAGCGTCTTGCAGTAATAGAGTTTTTACGCTATCAATGGTGAGTTTCTCTTTACTGTTTTCCACGGCTAAAACTAGTGGACGAAAGTCATCTGGCAGCCCCGCCAGCATTAGCGATGCAGTAAGTTCATCGTCTATGTTGAGTCCAGCGCTCTTTACTTTGAGTGACGTCATGACGATTGAATTTACATACTCTTGAACTGATACATAATCAGAAAGCCTGCATTGAACCAATTGTTTCAGCAATTCAACTTTGCGAGTGAGGCCCGTGTCTTCATATGCAGCAAATAAGGCTTTCCAAGCTTGATGTGCCGTCGTGGCAGTGGCAATGTGGGAAAAATTGTTTGGCTCTACCATTAAAGCTATTTCAGCCAGAGCACGTTCATCATTACTCTTATCCTTTTCGCAAGCATCTGCAGCTAGTTCATTTTCAACCACCTTCCAGCAGTTCTTTATGATGAGATAAGATTTCGCATGTCGTTTCCAGATGTCGAAGTTTTCACGACCTTTAAGTTTTTCAAAGGGAAATGTTACCGCGTTTGTCGCCATTTTCGCGAACTCAATCTCTGGTTACTTATTAAAAACCTTTCGATCCGCGTTTACTACTAATTAAACTATATACAAAATTTAACTTTCCAATTGAAAAAAATACTATTTTGCGTATTAGAGGCCCATAACCTGTTGTAAAGTCTAATATTTCACGCAGTGAATAAAAACACGACACGTTCTATGGTAATACACACCGGAAGGGAAGTAAGAAAAAATTACATTTTATTTGTCAGAATATATGTGCTATAAACATAACAGAGTTGTATTTAATAGTATGAAGTATCGTTCAATTTTACATTTCAACATTTTTTGGTGTAAGTATTGCTCGCTCACAAAGCCAAGTATTTTTCTGACGCGTTATCTGAGATACTTCTCCATAAACTAAAGTAAAACGCTCCTCCGTTTATGGAACAATAGTACAGAGATTTTCTGGCAGTGTTACTAATCCATTTGATTCGGGAATGGAACCCTGCCCGATTTTGAGTAAAACGTCCGAAAACTCCTGCGCCCTGGGGTTTCCACCTACGTGCGTTCTCATAATACGCGTTAGACTCAGTTTCTGTACCCGTGGCCAGAGAACAGACCGTTTCAGACATGCCGCCACCTCATCAGCTCTAGTTCCTCGACTTACGAGGGAAGAGTTTGACGGAAGTCACCACAAAATAAAACCGTCACTTTTCCCATGATATGATCGTTACTACGAATCTACTGCTTCCACGGCCTTCTTATGTGCCGTCGTGCACTTATACCAAACTATTAGCCTGCACTCTGCTAGAATGTTTGCCTTTTCACTGTTTCCCGATATGGCACAAACTGGGGTCTCATTTGTTTCGAGGCTCAATGGTATTTAAACATAGTATGAGCGGTTTTTCCTCCAGGAAGAAGAGTCGCAGCAATACCCGAAGAAGCGACTGCTATTGCTAATTTACCTTGTCTTCTTACTTCAGCCAGTAGAAGGCGGATCAAAAAGGGTTTGCCTGTTCCACCAGGTGCGTCCAAAAAAAAAACGTTTGTCCATCCTGTTGACCTTGTCGTATACTGACTTTTACTCATCTGTAAGCTTTACAATATTATTGTTTACAATTTCGGCCATATCAGAGGAACTAAAATTTGTTTCTGTCAAAGCGGACATAATTCACGGCCCATGTGGATCATTCAATGCCAGCTCACCCTGAAGGAAAGAAGGCAACTGCACAAAGAGATTTCCGAAAAGGTTCGGTAACGAAACTTCTACTGCTGAAAATGTATATCCATCGTACCGGCGTCGATCGCCTGAAAATGGTGGATTCACTGCTGATGCTAACCTGCGCGGACAATGTATTACAGTTGACAATCGATGGGTGGTACCGTATTAACCAGTACTTTCACGTGCATTTGAAACACATATGAATGTAGAGTATTGTGCTAACGTGGAGTCCATAAAGTATATCTGCAAGTATGTGAATAAGGGAAGCGATCAGGCGACATTTGGTTTGCGGAGTGGCGATCGTGGCGAGGTAACCCTTTTATTTTTTGTCCGTATTTAAATGCATCTACCCACCCTTCTATTTTTCCATCCGAAATTTTTTAAGATATATAATTGAAACCATTTGAAATAGTTAAATTAAGCTCATCGCATATAACAGTACCCTTTGCACCATTCGTTTGATACCCACATTGTACTAACACATTTTTTTTTAAATATTCCTCGATAACTTCAAGATATCTCCGAAACTATTTGTTATATTTCAATTGATCACATCGCCTATTACAGCACTCATTGACACCTTTCGTTTGACATCCATATTGTACTAAGGCATTTTTGGTCACCCCTGGTCCACATATTGCGCGATAACTCCAAAACCGGTTGAGATATCGAAAAAAGTAATATCTTAAATTTTAAGCTGAGTATATAGCAACCCATTCAGTACTTTGAGAGTTATACGGCCCCAAACATACAGACAGACACACAAAAATTAAAAAAATGGTTGATTTGGATTCTACTCGTTTAATAATGGTTCCCCCAATCAATTGTTTGTGGTTATCTGCCATCTACAGACATCGTTCTGTTACAATTTTATTATACATATGTAGAGACTAGCAGGGTACCCAGCGTTGCTCGGGATGTACATAAGTAGTTCATAAATTCCTACTAACCTCAATTGCTAAGACAATTTACCGGCTGAGAAGGTTCAGAACAATATATATTTTCCGATATTATAGCGGCAACTCTGGTTCTCTCGGACGTGTTTTTAAATCGCTCTGTAATTATTTCATTCTTTTTCTGCAAAAATAGTTTTATTACGCAGTTAATATAGTGATTACATCTCAATTTATCATTTACATACCGAATAACTATTTGAAATCTAATATACATACGTGGCAAATCAATTAAATCAAAGAATTTCCTATATCGCAGTTTATAAGAAAATCGGCGAATTTGTTGGTGATTGCTGCTTTGATTTTGTAGCTGTATTTTATCTTGTTTGCAAGTGTGTGTATTTTTGCACGGTGTTTGCTGTCTGCTGTTCGCTTTTTGCAGTTTGCTGTTTCTCGTTGGCATCCAGCTGTTTCCAGTGCTCCAAAATAACACGCGATTACGATAAAATCCAGTGCTCCAAAATAACCTTTTAATTTTTTATTACTTTTAATCTTTCGTCATGGATGACTTTTGTGGCAAGTGCGACAAATCTTTTAGCAGGAGTGAATCCTTCATTGTACCTTGTAGTGGCTTTTGTAACAAACTTTTTCATCGCAACTGTTGCGAGGGCCAACTGTGTGAGTATGACGTTAAACTACTAAAACGGAATACTCAGTTTCGGTACTTCTGTCCGGAATGTGTAAATGTGCTAGATAGAATTTCGAAGGCACTTGACAACGTCCTTGCCTCACAAAAGCTAGGTCTGGAAGCCATTATGACTGCCTTCGATATTAGGTTCAAGGATCTGGCTGCGCAAATTGAAGGTATAAAGACCTCAATTAATGCCAGTTCCTCATCAGCTAAATCGAAGGCGAAATCGGGTAGCAAAAGTAACGCGAAGGTTAAGAATAAAAATAGGGCGTTGAATAATACCAAAACCAGTGCCAAAAATCAGACGGGTAATATTGGTACATTGGCTGCGGAAATAAGTGCACTTAAAACAGCCATCACAAGCTCTAGTTCAAGTGGCTTAGTCAATAACAGTTCCGAAACGGATCTGGTAAGTTTTTCACCGCTGCCTTGTACATCAAAGTCCCTCTCTGTTCCCCTTTTTTCTTCCTCCTCTGATGGGGGGCAATCTCTAACTATCCCTGCTGGGAATAGTTCGGGCGCTTTAGTACCAAGTACTTCTACCCATTTATTCCCCTCACTTATTCTTACACCGCCGGCTTGCACTCGCAAGGCCGTTGACGCTACAGCGGCATCGTACAGTTCTGTGGCTGCTAATCGGGATAGTATTGTTCTTGTTACAAGTAACGATACGAACAATAGAAACGGTGACGATGCCAGCGTCGGTAGTGAAACCTCGGTTTCTGTGGTGGAACCTCTTCCTACTGTGGTATCTGCTGTGGAGCGACTACCTAGCGTGGCTGCTCAGCTCGTTACTCCAAGGCTGGTGACCGCCGTCCCACCGCGTAGAGCTATTTTTGTTTCGCGGCTTCATGTATCGCTGACTGATGGGGATATCAAGAGTTATATCTGTTCTAAGCTTGGTGCTCCACCCACGACCAACATCAGCGTCTACAAATTTAATTTTAAATACGAACGAGATATTTCATCGTTCAAAATTTCAGTTCCTGATACGTTTTTTGAGAGAGTGCTTAGCTCTTCTTTTTGGCCGGAACATTCCGTGGTACATTTGTTCACTAAAAAATCGAGCCCTGCATCTGCCTCTATTAATGTTTCAAAAAACTGAATAACTTAATTTCTGTCCCACCTCTTACTGTGCACTATCAAAATGTTCGGGGCTTACGCTCCAAATTAAATACCTTTTTCTTAAATAGTTTCAATTTTGTTGCACATGTAATAGCATTTACAGAGACCTGGTTAAAGCCTGACAATTTCAACTCTGAGCTTTTCTGCAGTAATTACGTCGTTCATAGGCGTGATCGTAAATCTAGGGCCGGCGGAGTTCTTATAGCCGTCGAATCCTGCTTTTCCTCTGAATTGCTTGTCTTAAACTATGAGTCTGATATTGAATTCATTGCAGTAAAGGTTTCACTGCATAATTTTAATCTAATTGTCTCTTGCTCATACATACCGCCTCTATCGGATATGCACGTTTATACTCTTCATTTTTCTGCTATTAGTGATTTGCAATCTCAGTTGCGTAATAGTGATCGTCTTCTTGTTCTTGGTGATTTTAACTTACCTTCAGTTGGCTGGGTTAGCTCAAGCGATTCAAACTTTCTAACCCCGATCTCACAACATGATTTCCTCAATTCCATGTTGGATACCTCGCTTCTACAGATCAACAATGTGTCTAACTGTAATAACAAGATTCTTGATCTGGTGTTTGTGGATGATTCTGTTGGTGTCACACTTAACAGGGTTCCACCGTTATCTGTCCCTGAAGATTCATTTCATCCTACGCTTGAGATAGCATTGGATATGGCGCAACCCAGTAGCCTTGGCATAAGGATGGGTAAACAGCGATCCCGCTCTCGCTGCTTCTCTAAAGCGAACTTCATAAAGCTCAATGATATGTTAGCTTCCCATGACTGGTCGAATCTCTATGCCTGTAAAGATATCGAGACAGCCGTTTCCATATTCTACAGCTCGCTGCATGGAATTTTCGACAACTGTGTCCCTCTCCGTTATACTAGTGTTGGGACGAATAAGCCGCCCTGGTTCTCCAAACAGCTTGCTAGACTCAGCAATATTAAGTCCAGACTACATAAACGTTTTATAAGATCTGGCTCATCTGACACCTATTCGAAATATTTGGTTGCGCGCTCCAATTTTCAGCTGCTCAATCAGCAGTGCTATAAGGATTACTTAACAGGTTGCAAAACTCAATTTTTCAATAACCCGAAAAGATTTTACAACTTCGTTAATTCAAAACGGAAGACCTCCGGATTTCCATCTTGCTTCTCCTTTGGAAGTAAGAAAGCCAGTTCGGATCAGGACATTGCGGAGTTATTTCCTGATTTCTTTAAGTCAACTTATTCCTCTAATAGGTTCCAACAATTTCCCTATCCTTTCAAATTAGCAGAATCCAACTGCATCCTTAATCCTGTTATGGATAAAAATACCGTTCTATTAAGCCTTTTGGCATTGAAACCTACATTTTCCCCAGGACCTGATGGTGTCCCCAGTTGTGTGCTAAAGTACTGTGCTGTAGTTTTATCTGACCCGGTCCTTAAATTATTTAAACTATCTCTTGATTCTGCGTCATTCCCCGCCGTATGGAAGCAATCATTTATCATACCCTTGCACAAAAAAGGGAGTAGGTCAAATATTGAGAACTACAGGGGAATAGCTAAGCTTTCAGCTATTCCTAAAACCCTTGAACAAATAATCACTCACCAACTGCAACATCTTTGTAGCTCTTTATTATCACCGTGTCAACATGGTTTTGTGCGTCGTAGATCAACCACTACGAACCTACTTGAGTTCACCACATTCGTTATGGATGGAATCGTAAATTGTTTGCAAACTGATGTAATATACACTGATTTCAGTAAAGCATTCGACTCTGTCAACCATGAGCTTCTAATCCATAAACTCTATTTATTGGGTTTTCCAAATCATTTATTGGTATGGCTTGAAGATTATCTAATGAACAGGTCTCAACAGGTATTGTTCAAGAATATTATGTCTAAGTCGATCAACGTAACCTCCGGGGTGCCTCAGGGTAGTCATTTGCTTGCCTTGCTTTTTACCTTATTCATTAATGATCTACCTCAAATTATCTCCTATTCCCGCACTCTTATGTACGCGGACGATGTAAAGCTGTGTTCTCATTTTCCCCCACCGAACCATTTCGGGTTGATCTCCTTCAAGCTGATTTGGAAGCGTTCCGGAACTGGTGCACAGTCAATCTATTAAACTTGAATAGCTCGAAATGTAATCAAATGAAATTTCATCGAGTGAAGCCATTTTTAGCATCCTACACACTAAACGGCGCGCCCTTGGAGCGTATCTCTGAGGTGGTTGATCTGGGTGTCCTATTTGATCATAAGCTGAGTTTTAATATGCATATCTTATCGATCACGAACAAGGCCATGGGTGTGCTTGGATTTGTTAAAAGGTGGGCTAAAGAATTTGATGACCCGTACCTCACGAAAATCCTTTACACATCGCTGGTGCGCCCAATACTTGAGTATTGTTCATGTGAGAAGCATATAACGCGGATTGAGTCAGTACAAAAGCAATTTTTGATATTTGCCTTGCGTTGTCTCCCCTGGAACCCAGATATACACCTGCCTCCATATAGTAATAGGCTTCTCCTCCTTAGTTTACCTACCCTAGAAAATCGCAGAACCTTATTAGGGGTAATGTTCCTCCATAAGCTGATTATCGGCCAAATTGACTCATCTGATCTTGTTAGTCGGCTAAATTTCGCCGTTCCTGCTAGGACGTCGAGGCACTTTGTACCATTTCAAATACCCATTTATCGTCAAAACTTTGCCAGAAACAATCCTCTGAATGTCTGGTGTTTACACTACAACAAAATATATAGTTGTATCAGCTTCGAATGTTCTGTTGGCCATTTATCTAAAGCAATACTTGATTTCCTTACCGTCCGCCGATAAACAATAAAGGATTCACCCGCTACACCTACTAATAGCCATACCGTCCAAGTTATTTAATACAATCTAAGTAGTTGATGAAAGAGAGGGTGGATTGGAGACACGGCCTCTCCAACCACCAGTTTTTTCTCAGATTCCTTAGAATACACTCAACCTGAGCAATTAAATCAACCGAACGAGAAGGTGGATTGGAGACTCGGCCTCTTCAACCATCCAGTAGTTTCTTCAGACTTCTTCGTGCAACTTTAATGGATATATTGTTTGACTGTGAGGGTGGATTGGAGACACGGCCTCTTCAACCACTCAGCCTCAAACTTATAATTCGTCCGAACGAGAGGGTGGATTGGAGACACGGCCTCTTCAACCATCCAGTTAGCCGCATAAATGAAAAATAATATCTTATAAGTAATATTCTTGCTTTTCTCAGTTCTGTTAATTAATTTTTCTCTCTTATACATTTTATAAACATGTGTATTTGTATTCACTATTGTAATATTGTTTTGTAAACCATGTTGAAATTTCTACAGTCGACCCCTGTTTTTAGCGTCGACTTAAAATAAATAAAATAAAAAAAAATAAAATAAAAATATCCTGTTTATGTCTACGGTAAACAACTAAAGTAAAGGCGTTTTTTAATAGTAGTAATAATAATAATAACTTCGACATTTTGTAATCTCCCTTCGATTTGACTCTTTAGCTGTGCCTTATTTGACCCCAAGTCATCCCCAGTTATTTTTTCAACGAAATTTACAATATACACACACAACTCTTTTTGAGTTTTATTAAAGACTAGCTGGTGCCCGCGACTTTGTAGGCGTATAATTTATTATTTTTATACCTAGTAGTGCATCGCACACAAGGTATATTAACTTCATTCGCCTAACGGTAGTATGTAACGGCATAAACGAATCGAGATAGATATTGACTTATATATATCAAAATGTTCAGGAGGAAAAGAGAAATTGGTTGAGCCATGTCCGTCCGTCCGTCTGTCCGTCCGTCCGTCTGTGAACACGATAACTTGAGTAAATCTTGAGATATCTCAATGAAATTTGGTATGCAGGTTCCTTTTCACTTATCTCGGATCGCTATTGAAAATAGGCACAATCGGTTAAAAGCCACGCCCACTTTCTATATATATAATATTTTAGAAAATACAAAAAGAGTGATTATTCAGTACATAATACACCTATAATTATAATATTTGGTGTGCACTTTAGCGTTAAGGCAAAAAATACATTTTTGAAGAAATTTTTAAAATGGGGCGTGGTACCGCCCACTTTTGATTAAGTCAAATTTGGAAATATTATTAATCATAAATCAAAAACCGCTCAAGATAGGAAAGTGAAATTCAGCACACATATTAATATTAATACAGGCAATATTTCGAAAAAAAATTATCGAAATCGGGTTAGGTCCACGCCCAATTTTATACGAAAGATTTTGAAAAGGATCATAGATATATTGAATATGCTATAACTTTGCTTAAACTAGCTGTATATCATTTCTATTTCACCTCTAAAGTGTTCGTGGGCAAAGAAAGTCGAAAACACAAAATTTTTGGAAAATTGGCATGGCCCCGCCCCTTTAAGGGGGATTATTCCATAAAACTTTCCATGCCATAACTCCGGTAAAAATTGACTTATTGAAACGATATTTACAGAAAGTGTTCAACATATAAAGCTAACTCTTTGCTGTAAAAATAAACAAAATCGGTGAACGGACACGCCCACTTTTTGAACACAGTTCTAAAAAATTTCTTCGTAAAATTAAAATCGCGATATTTCCATAACTGTATAAGTTATATATAGAAAATTTTACACACTTAATAAGCTTTTTAAGAAAAACTAAACTGCAAACAAATTTTGTGGATTTTGTTGAAGTAGGCGTGGCGCCGCCCACTTTTCAGCAAAAAAGGTCTCTTATTTTCAAAAGCGATTGCTTGAAATTTCAAGAAGGTATTTCAATGAAAGTTAGTGAGATGCTATCAATAGTATGTAGTATACTCCTGCCAAAAATTATGCAAATCGAATGACAAACAAGCAAGATTTACGGGAAAGGAGTTAACTCCCTTTTTTTTATTAATTTTTTTTATTTTCATACCTTTCATAAGCCCCATGCAAAACTATTTATATTTTGTTATTTACTGATAATTTAATTTACCACTTACAACAGAAGTGTTTTTAATCGAAAACAATCAGTTGTTTTATACAACCTTTTCGGGTATTAAAATAGACCTGAGTTAATTGGGATAACGCAACAGATCACTACTAGGTATTTAATGTTCGGTTACACCCGAACTTAGACTTCCTTACTAGTTCTTGTTTGTTTTCAAATTTTGTTTAGGATTTCTTCAGGAGGTACTTCCTCTCCTGCTCCATTGTACTTCTTAGATAAGTTTTTAACCTTCGAAGGAAGAGAAAGACCGTTCGCCAGGACCAACGGAAACTGGAATCGTTGCAGAAATTTTTATATATCGATGAACCATAGGGAAAAAGACACGGAACAATAATTTAATGCAAAAATGAAGGTGCTTGGTCGCTCCTCCTTTGGGATTGGCAAATATTTTTCTTTTTTAGAGCTTTACGCTGTTCAAAAGAAATCCAAAAACTCGATATATAACTCGCTGAAGAAAAATTTCTTGTGTCAGAATCTATTCTACTTTTCTACTGCTAATTTCTGGAAAAATTTTCCAAAAAAGGTTTGGCAAGAAATAAATAGTTGTCGCTTTCTTTCTTGAAGAAAAACTGAAGTTTCGGAAAAAAAAAAACAAAAAATTTAATAAAATAACCTTGAAATTCATATAAAAAGCTACAAGTTGCAGTTATTCAACATGCAAAACGGAACGTCAAAACTTCTTGGCTATTCATGACAATTTCATGGTCAAGAAATAATTGAAAATATTTCTGGATCATTTTCTTTTCAACGCAGGGTGGGCCGGTTGTTGGAATAAAATGCTTGACTGCTTACCCAATATTTAAATAAATAATAAATTTGCTCGTGTCGTTGACTGCTGTTATAGTCGTGATGGGAGCTGTTGCGTAAGCGCCTGTGATTCGCGAACCAGTATTGGGGTCTAGTTATGATGCAGCTCCAGCGGAGGTCGACGATTAAACCGTATTTGTAGAAGATCCAATATAAAGTGATTGCCTTTTCACCGTAGGTTTCGATCTTGGTACCATTTGCGGCTTGAAGTCAAAGTTGCTTTGGTGTAAGATTGTTTTTGCGTGGGTTGTGGGGTCACAGACTTATCCGCGCCAGTGTCGACGAGGTATTTCGTGACCGACGTGCGGTCGTAAATAAATAATTGGCTAGGTTTTGATGCACCACCAGCAGTTGCCGTAGCTAGTGGGGGCTGCTTGTGTTTCCCTGGCTCCGGAGTAACGTACATGGTGGTGTGCATTTGTTGGCACGCACCCCGAACCTGCGATGCTAAAAACAATATGTGTTGGCGCTAGTCGCTGCACTTGAACTGCCGTCGATGGGCGTCGTCAGCTAAACCTTACTGCTAGATTCTCTACTTGCTGTGATAATTTGTCCATTTGTTCACGTAGGTTACTAGTGGAGTTGGTTGTGTTCTGAATGGGCATGACGTAGCGATTTTCTGAATCGCGCTGCATCTTCATCATCTGGTTTGCTACTTCTGCCAGTTTGGTGTTGTCTGATTCGGCTGTGGCTACCAGTGCCAACCGTACTTGAAGGGGGAGCCGCTCCATCCAAATTGTGCGGACAAGGATGGGATGGAGTTTGTTTCCTCCCAATCTGTGGATTTCCGCCAGAAGTTCTGAAGGGCGTCGTTCACCAAGCTCCACACCGGAGAGTAACATTTTAAATCGACGCTCCTGTGAAATACCAAAGTGACTCACAATAATTTCTTTTAATGTTTTATACCTATGCGTTTGTGGAGGGTTAGAAATGATACCCTCAACTACGATGAGCGCATCTTGGTCAAGGCGAGCGATGACTGCATAGTACTTCGTAGCGTCTCACGTAATTCTCCTCAGTTGAAATTGTGCCTCCACTGAGCTGAACCATAGTAGTACTTGCTGGTTCTAAAACGGGGGTAATTCCATTCGCTCGAACCTATCGACGTGTGTATTTCGGATGCTGACTGCTTCAAAAAAATCCTCGGTGCTCGCTGCATTTTTTCCAGTAGAAGCATCATCGTTGAGCGACGCGGTGTTTTCAGAACAAGTCGACTTATTCCCTTGATCCGTCATTGCTTTTTGTATTCAACTGTAGGGGTCACATATTGTGGCAACTTAAATTACCACGTTTGATTCTCGTAGAAATAAAACTAATTAATTTGTATGGTAAATTGCGTACTTTATTTCTGCCTTCTTAGAAAAGCTTGTTGCCTCTTCAAGTGGTAGGAAAAGAATAAAAATCGCTTTAGTTGCAACTGCCAAATTCTACATAAGTATATACATACATCACGAAGGAGAGTAGGGAAAAATCCCTAATTAAATGAATGTTGCCATATGTGACAGTTGAGCTGCCACAGGATATGTATTGTAGGGGAATTTTAAGATTTTTGGATATTTTGACTTATAATTAAGTTATCGATAAATTTATCAAAGTTTAAATGAAAAATTTGGACTTTCTTTTTCGGTTGATACTCATGTTGTACGGAAATTTTGCAGTTTTAGGGCAACCTTATTTTCGCCGATAACTCTGTTATCGATTAATTTATCAAAAAAATATCATCCCTGTGAATCCGTCCAGATCACAGAGAATATGTGTACAAAGGTTCATACTGCTAGGTGCATTGGGTTTGGCGTGAAAACGTAACAAACATTGTTACCATTGTGTATCAGTACAATTGTGATATGTTATCTGTCGAACGTTTGACAGGCACTTCAAAATGAAGAATTTTTTAGTTTTTTGTTTACATCTGAGGCACTTCAATATGGCGGCGCATCCGGTACTCCTATCTTTTAACGAATGATAGAATGAGATGCAGGATGAAACCAATATAGAATATAAAAAAACAGGTGTTAAATTTTTAAAAAATTTTGACGTCTATGCTTAAGATATCACACTTGACATGGTACACAATGATTGTTACTTTCACATTTACATACATATATATTCGTATGATATGCTGATACCCACATAGGGCGACATTGAAAAAAAGCAAACAAAAATTTTTGAGAGGCACGCTTAGTTTTTTTTGACAAATAAAGTGACATTTTCTTCATATAAATTTATTTAAGAAAAAAGATGTCATAGGTTCCTCCCTAAAAATTAGTATATCTTTCTTGTTTGTCTTCCGATTTTGATAAAACAAAGTGCAGATCCCTTTCTAAGCTTCAAGCAATTTATTTGTGAACATCTCATCAAAATCCATTCCTTAGTTTCCGAGATCCTTAAGTTGAAACAGACAAACAGACAGACAATTTTAAAAATGGAAATGGGAAATTTAAAGATTTTTGGATTTTGTGACGTATAATTAAGTTACCGATAAATTTATTGAATTATATTGAAGTTTAAATGAAAAATGGGGACTTCCTCTTTCGGTTGATACTCATATTGTAGGGAATTTTTGAGGTTTTAGGGTAACCTTATTTTCGCCGATAACTCTCTTATCGATTTATTTATCAAAAAATATCATCTCTGTGAATCCTTCCAGGTCACAGAGAATATGCGTAGAAAGTTTCATACTGCTCGGTGCATTAGTTTTGGCGTGAAAACGTAACAAATATTGTTACTTTCACATTTATATATTAGTACTAGCAGGGTACCCAGCGTTGCTCGGGATGTACATAAGTAGTTCATAAATTCCTGCTACCCTCAATTGCGAAAACAATTTACAGGCTGAGAAGGTTCAGAAAAATATTTATTTTCCCACTTTATATCTCGTTTATGTCTACGGCAACCAACTAAAGTAAAGGCATTTTTAAAAGTCTTCGACATTTTCTCATCTCCCACCATTTGAATCTTTAGCTGTGCCTAAACATTCCCGAAGTCATCCCCAGTCATTTTTCAAAGAAATTTCTATATATAGCATTCCCCAAGTCATCCCCACTCATTTTTTAAAGAAATTTTCAATTTACAGACACGACTTTTCTAGAGATTTATTATAGTTTAGATAGATATGCTGATACCCACATAAGGCGGCAGTGTACCTATGCAATTGATTTTTGATTTAGCTGACATTGAAAAAAAAGTAAACAAAAATTTGTATGCTTTATTGGAACACAATTTTTACCGATAACTCATTTATGGATATAGATTTATAATATGTACATATATCGAAATATCGAAAAGTTAGGTTGAAATCTGCCCCTTTCGTTTGATACCCATATTGTAGGACAATTTTAAGGTTTTTCTGCAACCATATTTTGACCGATAACTCAGTTATCGATAAATTTATCGAAATATATTGAAGTATAAAGGAAACCTTTGGACCTCCCCTCTCATTTGATACCCGTATTGTAGGGAAATTTTAAGATTTTTGTATTTTTTGACGTATAATTAAGTTATCGATAAATTTATCGGATTATATCGAAGTTTAAATGAAAAATGGGGACTTCCCCTTTCGTTTGATACTCATGTTGTAGGGAAATTTTGAGGTTTTAGGGCAACCTTATTTTCCTTCCAGATCACAGAGAATATGCGTACAAAGTTTCATACTGCTAGGTCTATTTGTTTTGGCGTGAAAACGTAACAAACATTGTTACTTTGTCTTAGCCAAATTAATGTTATCCCAAATAAGTTTGGTAAAGTTTTGGATTTAGCCTTCGTCGATGACCTGTCTAAATTTTTTATAAATAGGTGCGATCCTCTAGTGTTACCTGAAGATGTTTACCATCCCTCTCTGGAGATAGCCTACGAAACCATAAGCAATGAGGGGAAGTGCATTAAGAAACCTTGCACCTCTAATATAAAATTTGATTTTGCGAAAGCCAATTTTAAAAAGTTAAATGAAGAACTATCTAAGATAATCTGGCCTCGGTACAATGAGGATGTTGAGCTTTGCGTTTTACATTTTAATAATACTATTTATAATCTTTTCGAAAAGTATGTACCTAAGCGAATCTGCGTTTATGATGAGCCAGCTCAGGCCTGGTTTACTAAAGAGCTAAAAGCATTAAAAAATAAAAAGTCGCGTCTTTTCAAAATGTACAAGAAAACGGGTTTACATTCAGATTATATACAGTATTCTATTATAGGTCATAGATATTTAGAACTAAATAAAAAGTGTTATAGAGATTATATTTGCAAAATGAAAAAGCAAATTTTTTGCAACCCTAAATCATTTTATGGTTTTGTAAACTCTAAACGCCAAGTAAAAGGGTTCCCTTCAACCATGAAATTCAGGGATGGCATCTCCAGCAACAACCTAGAGATAGCCAATTTATTTGCTCAATTCTTTAAGTCTAATTATTCCATTGCAATCAATTCACCACCTAACAACTATCCATATCAACCGCATTCAAGTCATTCAATCCATGTTCCTAATTTAAACTCGGAAGATGTTTTATTACATCTCAAGACCTTGAAGGATTCATTTCCTGGTCCTGATTTAATACCGACATGCTTTCTTAAAAAGTCTGCTGAACACATATACCAGCCGTTGACCGAACTGTTTAATCTTTCTTTACAGTGTGGCGTTTTCCCGGCTTCATGGAAAGAGTCTTTCCTTATACCTCTTTATAAAAATGGCAGTAGGTCATCGATAGAAAACTATCGTGGTATTGCAAAACTCTCGGCTATTCCCAAATTATTCGAAGCTATTGTTACTAAGTGCCTAACCTTTTCAATCTCAACATTAATTGCTAGCTCCCAGCATGGTTTTTGCAAGGGTAAATCAACAACAACCAACTTACTTGAATTCACAACCCACGTGTCGAATGGATTTAGAGATTGTAGGACATCTACTTGTTAAAAAATAACTTAATTCTTTTATTATTTTTTTAAAATTCAAATTTAAAAAATGTTCATTGTTTTAGAAATCAAATAGAAAATTTTTATTATTGACGTTGAAAATATTTTGTAAAATAAAATATAGATATTAAACTATAATTTTATATTGGTGACCGCGTTCAAACGAATCACGCAAAAACATATCATGCCGAATACACGCTCCGGAGAAAATGCTGCTGGATCGCAAGAACAAACTTCAATCAACAACAGAATCTCGTCCTCAAATTTCACAGGCTCAGTTCATCTACGCATTCCCAAATTTTGGAAAGAGAATCCGCTGGTTTGGTTTGCTCAAATCGAAGCACAATTTGAACATCATGGAATTGTATTGGAAAAAACTAAATACTTCACAATTCTTCCTGAATTGGAATCTGACATTTTAAGTCAGGTGAGCGATATTATTCTTGCGCAACCTCTGAATGTATACATATACGCAACTTAAAAAACGTCTCATCGACCATTTTTCTATTTCGGAAGAAAAAAGAATCCAAAAATTGTTAAGCGATTTAGACATTGGAGATAAGAAACCTAGTTGTCTTCTTCGAGAGATGCGTGGTCTATCACATGGTGGTGTTACTGACGATTTTTTACGAACCATGTGGCTACAACGTCTTCCTTCACAGACTCAAGCTGTTTTAGCAACATCTTCAGAAACATTGGATAACCTTGCAGTAATGGCAGATAAAATTCAAGCTATTTCTTCCCACAACCAATGGTTGCACCCATTCAATCTTTTCCTGATCTTTCAAGTCTTCAACAACAAATAGCAACTTTAAGTAGATCTGTGGACAATCTTCGGAAACAGCGCTTTCAACGCAGAAGTCGATCAAATTCGAACGGACGATACAGAGCTAAGTCAACTGAAAATAAATCTGGCCTTTGCTATTATCATCGTAGATTTGGATCTCAGGCGAAGAATTGTCGACAACCTTGCAGTTTTAAACAACACAGTCCGGGAAACTCGTCACCCGGTCACTAGATGAGGCTAGTGGCCGGACTTCTTCAATCAACCGTCTGTATATCTTCGATAACTCTACACGCACAAAATTTTTAATTGACACGGGAGCAGATGTTTCGGTTCTTCCATCAAGTGGTACATCAACAAAACAACAAGAAAAGTACAAACTTTTTGCGGCTAATGGCACACCTATTAATACATATGGTACTCAACTTTTAACTCCCACTTTTGATTTACGTCGTTCTTTTACTTGGACATTCATTATTGCTGATGTCAACACTGCTATAATTGGCGCGGATTTTTTAAAACATTTTGGTTTGTTGGTAGACTTAAAAAAAAGATGTCTAATTGATATTGAAACTGGCCTGAGCTCTTCTGGTAAGTTATGTAAAGTAAATGAATCACCGGCGGTAAAGATGATCGCAGGCTCAACAATCTTTCACCAACTTTTATCTCGATATCCGGATTTGACGAATCCATCTTTGCATCAGAAAAAAGTTCCTCATTGCGTTGAGCATGTTATCGAAACTAAAGGACCTCCGATATTTTCTAGACCTCGTCGTTTGCCACCAGACAAACTTGAAATTGCAAAACGAGAATTTCAGTTTATGATAGATGAAGGATTGTGTTTCCCGTACAAAAGTTCATGGTCTAGTCCGTTGCATATGGCATTAAAGAAAAATGGTCAGTGGCGTCCGTGCGAAGACTATCGTCGTCTTAATGCACAAACAGTTCCTGATAGATATCCCATTCCGCATATCCATGATTTGGTTCATGGCCTTGCAGGGAAAACTGTTTTTTCTACAATAGACTTAGTTCGCGCCTATAATCAAATTCCGGTTTCTTCAGCCGATGTTCCGAAAACGGCAATAATTACTCCATTCGGATTATTTGAGTTTCGATATATGACTTTCGGTTTGTGTAATGCGGCTCAAACCTTTCAATGGTTTATGCATGAGGTACTTCGAGGGTTAGATTTTTGCTTTCCCTATCTCGACGATGTTCTAATTGCATCTGAATCTTCTCAGAAACATTTAATACATCTTGAACAATTATTTGATCGTCTTCAATCGTATGGCCTGACAGTTAACGTTTCTAAATGTCATTTCGGACAAGATAAAGTGATATTTCTTGGCCACTTAGTTTCCGCCGAAGGTATTCAACCTATTCCTGAGAAAGTTGACGCGATCATAAATTTTCCACAACCGAAAACTGTAAGGGAGGTGCGACGTTTTACTGCCATGCTAAATTTCTATCGAAGATTTTTACCAAACGCTGCTGAAATTCAAATTCCACTTCTTATTTATCAGAAAGGTAATAAAAAGAACGACAAATCTCAAATCAAATGGACATCCGAGGCTCAAACCGCATTTGAAAAATGTAAGCACGAATTATCTCGATGCACTCTGTTAACTCATCCTACAAATTCAGCACCAATTTCTGTTATGGTTGATGCTTCTGAAGTAGCAATTGGTGGTGTTCTTCAACAAAAAGTTGATGATGTTTGGAAACCACTTGGATTTTATTCTTTGAAACTGAATGAAACTCAGAAACGATATAGTACCTATGATAGAGAACTTCTTGCCGTATATCTTACGGTTAAGCATTTTCGCTATATGCTTGAAGGTCGTAATTTCATAATCTATACCGATCATAAACCTCTTATATTTGCTTTTAAACAGAAACCTGAAAAAGCTTCTCCTCGCCAATTTCGTCAACTTGATTTTATTTCTCAACTATCCACTGATATACGTCACATAAAAGGAAATGAAAACGTTATAGCAGATACTCTTTCACGAATTTCGAGTATTGATTCTCCTAATCTAATCAATTATGAAGATTTAGCAAAAGCTCAAGAAGAAGATGCAGAACTGAAAGCATTAATTGTCGCCCCAAGCTCCTCATCCTTAATTTTTAAAACTTTAAAAATACCATCGTCTTCAAAGGCCATATTTTGTGACATTTCCACGGACATTGCAAGGCCCTATATTCCCAAAGGATTTCGCAGGGAAATTTTCGACAATATTCACAATATGTCCCATCCAGGAGCAAATACGACATCTAAAATAATTTTACAACGTTTTGTTTGGCCGAATTTGAAAAAAGATATTAGAACTTGGTGCAAAGCTTGTACCAATTGTCAACGTTCGAAAATATATCGCCACAATCATAGCGCTTTAGGTAGTTTTGAAACTCCTAGCTCACGTTTTTCGCACATTAACATTGACCTCGTCGGAACATTGCCTTCCTCGCATGGCTTTTCATACATTTTAACTTGTATTGATCGATTCACCCGTTGGCCAGAAGCATTTCCCATAGTAGATGCAAGTGCACGTTCAGTTGCAGACGCTTTACTTCGTGGTTGGATATCTCGCATTGGAGTTCCGTCAAGAATTACAACGGATCAAGGTCGTCAATTTGAATCAAATCTATTTAAGCAACTTGCACAACTTCTTGGATCCCAACGAATACGCACCTGCGCCAACGGTATGATTGAGCGGTGGCACCGTTCACTGAAGACTGCTTTCATGTGTCACAACACCAACAACTGGATGGAAATATTACCAATCGTGCTTTTAGGACTTAGATCAAGTATACGCGAAGATGTTAACGTTAGTCCTGCTGAGCTTGTGTATGGCACTTCTCTAAAGCTTCCATGCGATTTTTTCGATAACACATGCGAATTTTCTCCTTCTGATGAATATGTCCAACAGTTTAAATCTTCAATGAATTCATTGCGCCCAATTGAAGTTAAGCATAAATAAAATAAATTTGTTTTCATTCACAAGGATCTTGCATCATGTACTCATGTATACGTGCGTAGAGATTCGGTTAAAAAATCTCTCCAGTCGCCTTATGATGGTCCTTATCTGGTTGTCAGCAGAAATGAAAAAGTTTTTAACGTCAAGATCAATGATTGCACAAAATCAATTTCAATTGATCGACTTAAACCAGCATTCATCTTTAACACTGATATTTGTGAAGATCCTCGAACAGTTTTTGTCCCAATTCATTCCAATGAAAGGAGTCGCATTCCACGCCATGTACGCTTCAGATCGAGACTTAGTCGTTAAGCAAAGTCTCTGGAGGGGGAAATGTGTAGGACATCTACTTGTTAAAAAATAACTTAATTCTTTTATTATTTTTTTAAAAGTCAAATTTAAAAAATGTTCATTGTTTTAGAAATCAAATAGAAAATTTTTATTATTGACGTTGAAAATATTTTGTAAAATAAAATATAGATATTAAACTATAATTTTATAAGATAATCTCAACACCGACGTCATTTACACAGATTTTAGTAAAGCATTTGACAAAGTTTGCCACTCTCTACTAATTCACAAGCTCGATCTCTCTGAAAGAACTCAAAGAGTAATTTTTAAAGATTCCGTTTCTAACATTATCGATGTATCCTCTGGTGTTCCTCAGGGCAGCCATCTTGGCCCGGTTCTGTTTTTGATTTTCATAAATGATATCTGTACAACAATAAAGTATTCAAATATCTTGATGTATGCTGACGATGTAAAACTATTTAAGTCATATGCGTCCGCGGAAGATCGGTCTTTGCTTCAAATGGATTTAGAGTACTTAGTTACGTGGTGCAATGTAAACTATATGCCGCTAAACTTAAAGAAATGTAAATTTATGTGTTTTTCACGTAGAGGTATACAGCCAGCTTCTGATGCAGTTAATAATCACAGTATTGATAATGTTAATGTTTTTGTTGACTTAGGCGTAACGATGAACTGCATACTTAGCTTCAGTCCGCATATTGAGGCAACAGTCAATAAGGCTAGAGGTGTTTTAGCTTTTGTGAAAAGGTGGTCAAAAGAATTTAGTGACCCATATGTTACTAAAACTCTTTTTACTACCTTGGTTAGACCGATATTGGAGTATGGCTCGATTGTGTGGAGTCCGCGTTATCAAGTTAATATAGACAAGCTAGAATCAATTCAAAAACAGTTCCTACTTTTTGCCTTGAGAAACCTACAATGGGATTCAATGTACAGTCTTCCACCTTATACTAGTCGGTTAAAACTTATCGATCTCCCAACTCTTTCTAGTCGTAGGGAAATGCTTGGTGTAATTTTTATGGTAAAATTAATAAACGGACACATTTCAAGTCCATTTCTTTTAAATGAAGTTAAATTTAATATTCCCTCCCGAGCTTCAAGACATTTCAAACCTATTTTTTTGAAGCAATGTAGAACCAATTTTCAATTGCACGAACCTTTTCAGTGTTTATGTGAAAAATATAACTCTCACTCTTGTAATTTTGATACTTCGGACTCGCTTTTTATAATAAAAAAATCTGTTCTTTCCTCTCTCAACTAATTATTTTGTTTATGTTTATGTATTTTAATCTCTTATGTATGCACCTTATTCGGCTGATGAACTTTTTCTGTAGCTGAACAGTTTGAGGTCTCGACGCTTAACAAACCACCGCCTTTCAAACACTCGGCAAATTTGATCCGCGCGTTATGCGGATGCGCCCCTCGTGTCGGTTGGGCGGGATGGTGGGTAATCCGTTGGGCTTATTATTATTATTATTATTATTATTATATACCTATTAAGTAGTATGATATACTGATACCCACATAGGGCGGAAGTGTACCTATGCAATTGATTTTTGATTAAGCTGACATTGAAAAAAAAGTAAACAAAAATTTTAGAGATGCACGCTTAGTTTTTTTTTTTGATAAACTAAGTGAATTTTTCTTCATACATATAAATTTATTTAAGAAAAAAAAAATTCATAGGTTCCTCCCTAAAAATTAGTATATCTTTTTTGTTTGTTGTCCGATTTTGATAAAACAAAGTGCAGAATACAAAATGTTTAACGTGTACGTTTTCTCAAGATGATTTATATATTTTTCTAATGGTACAAAAAGCTATGAATTCGGTCCACCCGTCCCGCAGTAATCACAGCTTAAAAATAGCTATTAGCGCTAATTTTCAAATATTTAGATAATTTGCCACATCAACAATAGCAGGAAAATACAATTTCTAAAAATCAGATTGTTTTCGAGTAGGTAAAATGTACCCTTGTGCGATTTTTCATCAAAATGTGAGATGGTCGGATTTAAAATGTGCCCTACCAACCATACGCAGATAAAAAAATGGATAAAACATAGGTCGCGCTATCCACAAATGACGATAAGAAAGTGGATAGTTTTCTATGGGCCGCGTGCAGATATTATCCACATTCCCCATGTAAATTTCGTGTACGTGTGACCTTGCATCACCATCGCACGCATTAGGAAATTCCATAAGAAAAAACATAGCTGCTCCGTTCTATATATAAAAATTTCCCAAAACAAAGGGTTGCATTTTCATAGAGTTGCCAGATCGGAAATCTGGTATGCCTAAAAAATACCCAAAAATTAAGGGAAAATGCCCAAAAAAATACCCCAAAAATATGGAAACGACCCAAAAAATCCAAATAATTTCAAAACGATTTATTTTTTATAAAATACGTTTTAATGAAAATATATACTTTAATTTTAGGAAATAATACAAAATTTACTTAAAGTTTTAGACATACATATAATTAAATACATGCTGTTTTATTTGTTGCAAAAATTATTAAGCGATTTGAACGAAATTAGCACCAAAAGAAAGGTAATTTAATAACCTTTCTTTTGATGCTAAACAACTATACAATTGCAAATTAAATCTTTAAGAAAAATGTAACTTTGTTACAACTTGAAAAAAATCCATGGATTTTGTTCTTTACACATATGTGTTTACAAAATTGATAAAATTTACAATAAATTATTAAGCGATTTCAACAAAAATAGCATCAAATGAAAGGTAATTTAATAACCTTTCTTTTGATGCTAAACAACTATGCAATTACAAATTAAATCTTTAAGAAATATGTAACTTTGTTACAACTTGAAAAAAAATCCATGGATTTTGTTCTATTACTCATATGTGCTTACAAAATTGATAAAATTGAGAATACATTATTAAAAGATACATGGATATATATATTCGCAGGCTTCGCGTTTCCTTAAGATTGGATACCGGTAAGAAATGAATAAATATTCAATAATCATTCAAATAACATGACATGCCCCTGATCTTGGTCAGGTAAACTACACTAAACTCACTTTTGCCACAACCAAAATATGCAAATGCACAAGCGCATGTCCATTTGTATATTTTGATGACACCCTAACATATTCCTGATCTTGGTCAGGTAAACTACACTTAATTCACTTTTGCCACAAACATAACAAACAAATGCACAAGCGCATGTACATTTGTATAATATGGTGACATCATAACCATGTCCTGATCTTGGTCAGGCACACTACACTAAATTCATTTTACGCACCTCAAAATTCGACGGCTAAATTTGCGTTCTTGTGGGCCGACCGGAAAGAACCCCAAAATCATTCAATTATCCGCGGAACAGCAGTCCATAACGAAGATACGCCTGTGAAAACATACAATGCATTATAAATATTAATATTTTGTATTAAAAAAGCTTAAAATTATTGTACTTACCTTGATTTTCAATGAAATATATATTTTTAACCAAACACCAAAAAAAATTTAAATTGATTTTGACAGAAAATTTAATTTATGAAATCAGCTGTTTAAATTCCTTTTGTTTGCAATTATGAAAATGTGGCTATTTCATTCACTCTCATGGGAATTGCAATAGCGAAAAAAGGGAACGATTTTTGTTTGGGAAATATAACCCAAAACTATGCGTTGGTATTGGTAAGGACGTTTTGAGTTTTATCATGAGCAATACAAATAAAAATCAAGCATATTATTATTTCTAAGTAAAAAAAATAAAAATCACAAGTGATCGAAAATTTTAAAAATCAAAAACAATAATCATGTGTGAGGAAAATTGGTAAAAATCAAACGATAAAAACCGAAGATAGATAATGATTAGGATTGAAAACAAATTTATGAAAATCATAGATAATGATTATGGGAAAATAATAAAAATCAAGAGATAATTATTTCGATGGAGTAAAATCTATTAAAATCATCTATATATATAAACAAGTAAGGAAAGGGCTGTCTTCGGCTGTGCCGAAGGCTTTATACCTTTCATGAATGCCAAAGCACACTTATCGGAACAATCGATTGTATGGGAGCTATACGTTATGTTGGTCCGATCTGGCTGATTTTGCCTACATATGTTACACATATAATATGTAGCAAAAGTGCAAAGTTTAACGTTCCTAGCTCTTTAACTGCAAAATTGATAGCCCAAAACCCATTTATCGAAACTATCGATTATATGGGAGCTATATGTCATGTTAGTCCGATCTGAGTCATTTTCACTACACACGTTTCAAATACAATATATACTAAACCTGCAAAATTTTACGTTCCTAGCTTTTGAATTGCAAGAGGTATAGGCCAAAACCCATTTATCGGAACAATCGATTGTATGGGAGCTATGCCTTGTATCGGTCCGATCTTGCTGGTTCCGACAAATGATTAATCCTAAGCAAAATGGCGACTGCTTGCAAAGTTTCATCGAGATATCTCTAAAACTGAGGGACTAGTTTGCGTTCAAACAGACGGACGGACGGACAGACGGACATGGCTAAATCAACTCGCCTTATCGCCCTGATCATTTCGGTATACTTAATAGTGGGTCTATCTCTTCTTCTTCTCATACCTACAAACATCGGACCAAAGTAATATGTAATACCATTTCATGTTCATGAAAGGTATAAATATTATGTATGTACGTATGTGAGTATGTGTGTATGTATGTATGTTATAGACTCTCGACCTACCGCGCCGATTTTGTTCATATGTATTTACAGATAGTTCAGTAGGAAGCCGGAGAGTGTTTATGTAAAGCTTTATTCCGGGAAGTGGACCAGGGACCGAAATATTCTGAACTATTTTATTTATGGTACGATTTTTCCAAATTTGGAACAAAGGTAGTCTTTTACTTTTGTTAAAATTTGGGGTAACTTTTTTTGCGGGAAGTGGACCAGGACATTACCACGTCTGCCGGGTGCTTATAGTATATAATAATTATACGCGATCAAAAATATTTAAATCGAGATATAATTATTATTGATGATTTAAATAATTTAAATCAAAGTTTAGTAATTACTGCCAATCGGAAAGATAAAACTCTATAAATAATAATTATTCCTCAATCAACAAAATGTTGATTAAACAATAATATTTAAATGCTGATTTTTATTATTTAACTCATAATGATTACCGTCCTTGGTATATACCAATGACATAAAAAAACTCGGTTTGAGAACTTTTTGTGGTAACATTCATCCTTTTACCGAGCATCACAAGGGTTAAAGCGAGATATTTCGCGAAAACGAGCAGGCGCGATTTTACTTGAAACGGATTTTCGTACTCTGGACTGTTGCTGACAACGCCTTTTTGTCGTAATTTTTGTTAAAGCTATTTACGCCAGGAACAGGTTACACCGGCAGGGGTTTGGCAAACTCTCCGAATGTATTTCTGCCATTTAAGGCTTCTCAGCAAAAATTTATCTGCTTTAAAGCGGAATACCTCAATTGGAAGAGAAGCTCGGCGCAAAAATTTCTTAGGATGTTGATGATAGAAGTGTTGTATATAGCGCCATATACATACATATATATATATATATCTTCTCTATATATATAAAAATTAAATGTATTTCGTATTACCGCGATGCCTGCTCAAACGGCTAAACCGATCTAAATTCTGTAAAGAGGCGACCCTAGGAGGCGTTTATACGTTATGGGTATTAAATTAAAGGTATTAATATGGGTTCTAGCTGTAAGAGGTTTTCACGTTCATATGTGCACCTTTTAAAGGGATATAGACCAAAATGTAGACCAGGCCATACCATAGGAGGCGCTAGAACGATACGGATACCAACGCTTATGGCTATGCAAATACGTAGTACACATAGCTTAGACGTTATGATTTTGCAATTTTCTTCCATTGTCAGTACTAGGTATGCCACAAACTACTAACTCGTTGGGGCGCTTTGAAGGGATACGTTCCCGATGATAGATACCTCACCTCACCTAACCGCAGCTCACCTCAACACACCACACTTCACCCCACCGCAAGTAACAGTATATATAGAGATAGAGATAAAACCACAATAAGCACTTTAAAGTTTCTAAACAGGATTAACCAAGTATTTCAGTTATATCTCACTTATTTTCAGCGGAACAAATTTCGAGGGGTATATATATATATATTTCAAAGTTTCAAAGAATCCGAGAAATTTAAAATATTTTACATTCGCAAACATATATTTTTTAATAACTTTTTCCTTACTTTGCTAGTCAAACCGAAAATCGATCGCACCAATCTAAAACCATTAATAATACGTGCCGGAAAGCCCGTTAAATTTGATGTGGATATAAGAGGTGAACCAGCACCAACTATTATGTGGTACCACAACTCCAAGGAATTGAAGACAAGCGAGTTGCCTACGAACTATGAGATGAACAACATTCCACATAACTCTAAACTTTCTATAACTAATACGCTTCGCAAACATACCGGCACTTACAAGATTCGTGCACTTAACGACCATGGTGAGGATGAAGTCGAAGTCGAAGTTATTATTTTGGGACCTCCAGCAGAGCCGAAGGGTCCACTTGAAGTCAAAGATCTGACAAAACAAAGTTGTAAACTTAAATGGAAGAAACCAGAAGATGACGGAGGGAAACCAATCACAGCCTACCAAGTCGAGAAATTTGATCAAAAGCAAGGACGGTGGGTTCCAGTTGGACGAACCTCTGGTAATGACACTGAAATCGATATTAAAAGCCTTCAAGATGGTCATGTATATCAATTTCGAGTCAAGGCTATAAATGAAGAAGGCGAATCAGAGCCACTTGAAACGGATGGTAGCATTACTGCTAAGGATCCCTATACGATAACATGTAAGCCAGGACTGCCAAAAGTGGAAGATTATGATGAGCATATGGTTAAATTAAAATGGGAATCACCCAGTGATGATGGAGGTACGCCAGTTATTGGTTATGTTATTGAGAAAAAAGAGAAGTTTTCGCCAGTTTGGGACGAGGTGTTAACCACAGATGTATGTATTTATAAAGATGTAACATAAATAGTAGCTCAAAATTAACTTCTCGTATTTACATTCACAGACACCTGCACCACAGGCAACTGTAGATGGCTTAATTGAAGGCAATGTTTACCAGTTTCGTGTGCGAGCCATAAATAAAGCTGGGGTTAGTGAGCCCAGTCCTGCCACAGAGCCACATATAGCCAAACCGCGAAACTGTAAGGACAGATATCGTCTTATAAAATACATCATATGTATATTGCTCCGTTACTACAATCGTTCTGCTTATAAAACGCCAATTTATATCTACTAATTTTTATTTAACACAGTCTACCCTTCTATTATTAATTTATTAAGTTTTAATTTGCTAAGCGAAGCTTTTTCGTTGATATTTTCTTTAATTAATTTTTGAAATATTCTCCTAAACGCTTAATTTTTTTGTTTATGAATCTTCTTAGTAAAACCGCTTATTAATCGGGACAAGTTAAAACCTATTCGAGTTCGCTCTGGTCAAGCCATAAAGTTCGATGTAGACGTGAAAGGAGAACCAGCGCCAGCACTTATGTGGACCTTTAAAGAAAAAGAGTTATCTATTTATAATGGCGTACGTTTAGAAAATGAAGAATATAACACAAAATTGTCAATACTGGATACAACACGTGCACACAACGGAATTTATAAACTTAAGGCTGAAAACATCAACGGTGTAGATGAAGCAGAGGTTGAAGTCACTGTTTTATCCAAACCAGCCAAACCTGAAGGACCGCTTGAAACTTTTGACATTCATAAGGAGGGCTGTAAATTAAAGTGGCGAGAGCCGATAGATAACGGCGGCGTTCCGCTTATCGGTTATATTATTGAAAAAATGGATACAGCCAGTGGTCGCTGGGTGCCCGCTGGTTCCGTTGATGCTGCAAAAACTGAACAGGAAATTAAAGGACTTGAACCAAATCATCGATATCAATTTCGAGTTAGGGCTATAAATGAAGAAGGGGAATCGGAACCTTTAGATAATGAACAAGCTATAACAGCGAAGAATCCATTTGATGTACCTGCACCACCTGGCCTTCCTGAATTGGAGGACTGGGATGAGCACAATGTAAAGCTTAAATGGGAGCCCCCAATTCGTGATGGTGGGGCTCAAATTACAGGTTATATAATAGAAATGATGAGCAAGGATTCTGGCGAATTTGTTAGGGCAGCTGAAATTGAAGGTCCGATATGCACAGGCACAGTGAAAAAATTGGAGGAAGGACTACAATATAAGTTTCGTGTGCGAGCTGTTAATAAAGCCGGCCATTCAGATCCATCGGAACAAACGAATTGGCATACAGCTAAACCACGTTTCTGTGAGTACCCCGAAGTATAAAAATGTTAATCTTACAAACTAACTAGCTAATAAATAAATGTAAAAAAAATTAACTTTAAGGTACTTAAAAATAAGTAATGCCAAATTAGACGAAGGAATTCGAAATTCGATTACCACTTCTACTCGTAAAATAACACTGGACCACGAATTTCAACTTTTCCTCTTTACCAGAAACGCCGTTATGAAATTCGTGTGTAAAACCACCCCCTGATTTCGAAAATCGAGTTAATTTTTGCTTCTATGGTTCCGTTTTCGAGAGATTTGCAATTTACCTTTATTCGAAAAAAATAAAAAGACGGCTCCCTTTAATTACGTATATCTCACGAACGGGCCAAGAAATTGCAAAAACCTTTACAGCACCAAAATCACAATAAAATTTGGTATGAATGCATCATACATTGTTTTTTGCTCAACCAGATAGTTTTCGTAATATAAGCTTATCATTTCAGATTTTTGTTTTTTTTTTAATAAATTTTTGAAGAAATTTTTTAAAAGTGGCGTGGCACCGCCCTTTTTTGATTAAGTCAAATTTGGAAATATTATTAATCATAAATCAAAAACCGCTCAAGATAGCAAAATAAAATTCAGCACACATATTTATATTAATACAGGAAATATTCCGAACAAAATTAGCGAAATCGGGTTAGGTCCACGCCCAATTTTATACGACAGATTTTGATAAGGATCATAGATATATGGAATATGCAATAACTTTGCTTAAACTAGCTGTATATAATTTCTATTTTACCTCGAAAGTGTTCGTGGGCAAAGTAAGTCGAATGCACAAAATATTTTGTCTAGGCTTTGAGGGAGCGAGAAGTTTTTTTTTTTTAATTTTATTTTATTTTATCTTTATTTAAAATTTTTATTATTTTTATTTATTTAGAGAAGATCGGGGTGTGCGGAGCACATCTTACTGGGAACGATCTTACCAAAATGATTATTTTATTATTTAATTTAATTTATTTGTTCTATATAGAACTGGGAGAGTGCAGAGCACCTGGTACACCTTGTATTTATTCATTGGGGGCGAGCACTGTTTGCTCTAAGGCATTGTACGAGATTGGCTTCCTCATTTGCGTTTGGAAAAACCCCAGTTGGGTTAGGCAGCCAAAAATAATATCTTCAGAATGTCTCATAAGCTAGGTGAGAATTGTAAAAAGTGTTGCATACGAAATAAACGAAAGAAATTGCTTAAGTCGCTTTAACATGATACTTGGAAGTCGCCGGTTCGAAGGACCGTGTCTAAGCTTTGAGGGACCGAGACGTTTTTTTTTAATTCTATTTAATTTAACTATGTATGTTATTTATTTAGAGTAGGTCGGTGGTGTGCAGAGCACGGGTTAATACGGATGACCTTTAGCAAATTATTATTTTATTATTATATTTAATTTATTTGTTTTATATAGAACTGGGGGAGTGCAGAGAACATGTTACACCTTGTATTTATTCATTGGGGGTGAGCGCTGTTGGCTCTGAGGCATTGCAGGGAATTGGCTTCCTCAATTTCGTTGTAAAAAACCCCAGTTGGGTTAGGCAGCCAAAAACATTATAACAGAATATTTCATAAGCTGGGTGAGAATTATAAAAAGGGTTGCTAATGAAATAAACGAAAGAAATTGCTTAAGTCGCTTAAACATATATCAAAAATCTGAGTGGCCCCGCCCCTTTATGGTGGATTATTCCACAAAACTTTTCATGCCATAACTCTGGTAAAAATTAACTTATTGAAACGATATCTGGAGAAAGAATTCAACATATAAAGCTTACTCTTTGCTGTAAAAATAAACAAAATTGTTTAACGGACACCCACTTTTTAAAAACAGTTCTGAAAATTTCTTTGTAAAATTGAAACCACGATATTTCCATAATTGTATAAGTTATATAAATAAGATTTTGCACACATAATAAGCTTTTTAAGCAAAACTAAAATTTTTTAAAGGGGCGTGGCACCGCCCACTTTTTATTAAGTAAAATTTGGAAATATTATTAATCATAAATTCAGCACACATATTTTTACTAATACCGGCGATGTCCATAAAAAAATGCGCCAAATCGGGTAAGGTCAATTTTATGCGAAAGATTTTGAAAAGGATCATAGATATATTGAATATGCAATAACTTTGCTTAAACTAGCTGTATATCATTTCCATTTTAAATCTAAAGTGTTCGTTGGCAAAGAAAGTCGAATGCACAAAATTTTTCAAAAATGGGTGTGGCCCGCCCCTTTATTGTGGATTATTCCACAAAACTTTTCATGCCTAACACTGGTAAAAATTAATTTATTGAAACGATATTTGGAGAAAGTATTCAACATATATCTAAAGCTTACTCTTTGCTGTAAAAATAAACAAAATTGTTTAACGGACACGCCCATTTTTTGAACACAGTTCTGAAAAATTTCTTTGTAAAATTAAAATCGCGATATTTAAGTATAAGTTATATTAATAAGATTTTGCACACAAAATAAGCTTTTTAAGCAAAACTAAACTGTAAAAAAATATTGTGGATTTTGTTGAAGTAGGCGTGGCGCCGCCGACTTTTCAGCACAAAAGATCTGGCATTTTCAAAAGCGATTGCTTGAAATTTTAAGAAGGTATTTCAATGAAAGTTAGTGAGATGCTTTCCAATAGTATATAGTATACTACTGCCAAAAATTACGCAAATCGAATAACAAACAAGCAAGATTTACGAGGAAGTAGTTAACACCCTACTGTCCCTTTTTTATTTTCACACCTTTCATGTACGTGGGGAAAGCTATTTATATTTTTTTATGTAGTGATAATTTAATTTACCACCCACAACAGACTTTTTTTTTAATCGAATACAATCGGCTGCCTTTAACAACTTTTCAGGTACTAAAATAGACCTGAGTAAATTGGGATACCACAACAGATCACTACTAGGTATTTAATGCTCGGTTCCACCCGAACTTAGACTTCCTTACTAGTTTATTTTCATTTTGTTATACATCGTCGATGCTATCAATATTAATATTTGCAAATATTCTTGGTACGAGCTTGGAAAATTACCTCCGGATAAGGAACGTAATTTCTCTATTTAAAATAATTAAATGCCAGAGACCTGGCTATCTTTATGAAAAACTAAGCTTTGTACCATCATCTCGTACTAATAATATTGTAGTACCTAGATAATATCTATCATATTATGTATCTTTGACTGGGTCTTTATTATTCTTTGTTAGTGCTGTCTGACTCTGGAACTCATTGCCAATGTCAATTAAACATATTTCAATTAAACATATTTTCTAGACTGCCTGCTAAAATTTATCTGTTTTTTAAATAAAATTCTGTTTTCTGTAGTGCCTGTTAAATTTATTCCGTCGACAAATTTAACAGGCAGTCAATCCAATCTTTAAAATTTGTCGGTCCGATAAACTGAAAGCAGCTGATTGTCAGTTGAAATTATTTCGGCTTTTAAAATTATGAAAGAAATACAGTTTAAAATTGTTATGAAAAACCGGCGTGCAGTTTGTATTCATGCACTGGAAGCTGCATATGTGGAAACCACTGAAAGTAATATCACCTAGCGGACTTCTCCCAACCGCTTGGATCTATCTTGAAGAACACCAAAACGAATTTTAGCAAAAAATTTAAGAATTTTTAAATTGTGAAAATTTATTTATATTTTATATTTTCACAGCTGTTTTTGGCACTCCGCTTTCTTTTCGTAGCAATGCTACCATATTTTCATAAGTTTCGTGAAAGTTTTCAACAGGAGGTTGAGAAAATGAAGTAGAATTTATCCTTCCGACAAATTTATCCTCCAGTTGGCTGATCCTGCCTTTAACATGAGGTCGAGAAAACCGCCCTAACTCGGATAGGCTTTAAGGTGGCTTTTCTTTCATCTGCCTCATTCTAGAGATTTTCTTCTTCTCTCTAATGCAATATTTGTATTCTTTCAAGCCTTCTTCTTACTATTTTTGGAGCTTTGCATAGGCATATTATATTTAACAAAAAATGCTTCATTAATTTATAATAATTCATAAAAGTTTTCACCAAAACCCAAAACGGTTAACTACAGTATCTGACTGTTTTATTGTACATACAGCAGTGGCACAGGTGGTGAGCGTGCCGGCTATGATGCGAGCGTTCGTAGGTTCAAGCACGTGTTCAGGTTAATTTTTTTTTTTTACTAAATTGAATTTGCCTTAAAACATACGAAAACTTTTCATCATAATTTTTTTTTAAATCTTACTAATATATAAAAACGTAAGTTTGTGAGTGACTGCGGATGTTTGTGGTTCTTTATCGTCTGAACAAATGGCCCGATCATCACGAAATTTTGCAGACAGGTTCTTAGGAGTGTGGAATGGGTAGCAGGCATCATGAAATTTCGATAAATTTATCGATAACAGAGTTATCGGCCAAAATGTTCTTTTCCGTAAAATTTGGAGTATTCGCACAAAATTGGTATCAATCGAAAGGGGAAGAACCACAGTTTTCATTTGGACTTTGGTTCAATTCGATATATTTATCGATAACAGAGTTATCGGTCAAAATGTGGTTTCGGGTAAACTTTGGAATATTCGCACAAAATTGGTATCAATCGAAAGGGGAAGACCACAGTTTTTATTTGGACTTTGGTTCATTTCGATATATTTATCGATAACAGAGTTATCGGTCAAAATGTGGTTTCGGGTAAGCTTTGGAATATTCGCACAAAATTGCTATCAATCGAAAGGGGAAGACCACAGCTTTTATTTGGACTTTGGTTCATTTCGATATATTTATCGATAACAGAGTTATCGGTCAAAATGTGGTTTCGGGTAAACTTTGGAATATTCGCACAAAATTGGTATCAATCGAAAGGGGAAGACCACAGATTTTATTTGGACTTCGGTTCATTTCGATATATTTATCGATCACAGAGTTATCGGTCAAAATGTGGTTTCGGGTAAACTTTGGAATATTTGCCCAAAATTGGTATCAATCGAAAGGGGAAGACCACAGATTTTATTTGGACTTTGGTTCATTTCGATATATTTATCGATAACAGAGTTATCGGTCAAAATGTGGTTTCGGGTAAACTTTGGAATATTCGCACAAAATTGGTATCAATCGAAAGGGGAAGACCAGAGCTTTCATTTGGACTTTGGTTCATTTCGATATATTAATAATAATAGAGCTAATATAAATACAGCACCAATCTTTACGAAATTTTGTACACATATTCTATGGAGCTTAGCATAGGACCCCATTTAATGTCATTTCAATACCTCACACGGTTTTGGAGATGTGCGCACTAATGTTTCCCAACTAACCTAGAACTGTATATATGCAAATTTGGTAAAAATGTGGTTGCCCAACACCTCTAAACATGCATACAATATGGTAAAGGCAAGTTTGGACATTGCAACATTTCGATTAATTAATCGATAACTGAGTTATCGGTAAAAATGTGGTTGCCTAAAAACCTCTTAATTTGTATACAATATGGGTATTAAATGAAAGGGGGAGGCCACGGGGTTTGTTTGGACATTGCAACATTTCGATTAATTAATCGATAACTGAGTTATCGGTAAAAATGTGGTTGCCTAAAAACATCTTAATTTGTATACAATATGGGTATTAAATGAAAGGGGGAGGCCACGGGTTTGTTTGGACATTGCAACATTTCGATAAATTAATCGATAACTGAGTTATCGGTAAAAATGTGGTTGCCAAAAAACCTCTTAGTTTGTATACAATATGGGTATCAAATGAAAGGGGGAGGCCACGGGGCTCGCTTTGACATTGCAACATTTCCATAAATTAACTCCTGTATGTACATATGTATGTTATAGACTCCGGAACTACAGCGCCGATTTTGTTCATATTTACAGGATAGCTCAGTAGAAACCCGGAGAGTGTTTATGTAAAGTTACCGGGAAGTGGACCAGGGACCGAAATATTCCAAACTTTTTTATTTATCGTGCGATTTTTTCCCTAAGTTTGGGCAGAACAACGTCTGCCGGGTCCTTCTATTTATTATATTTGTAACCCAATATTTCAACATTTTTCTGTTTCTGACATCAATCAATCGCATTCTCAGGTCAAACTTTTTTGTTATGGTCACTTTAATTTGAAGTTTAAAAAAAAAAGTGATTTTAGAAAAAGTGGACAAAAGGGTTAAAATTCATATCGGATCAAAATATGTAGTTCGGGTGCATATAGTAAAATTAAACGAAGAATCATTTTGTGGAATATTTTATCCCGATGGCTCTATCATAAAAGGGTTTTTTCTACCCTTTTTTCTAGGATAACGATAAAAGTATTATTTGTGTGGTCGTGAGAGGGTTAAAATGTTTTAGGAAATTCTTCAGCGGAGAATTTCACTGGGGGTCTCCTCCGACCAAATTTCTATAAAAAAGATTTTGGAGTACCCAGGAAAGAAAAAAGAAAAAAATACCCCCTGAAATATGCAACGATTTTGAAATTTGATTTTATCTTATAACTTCCCAATAAGCAAAATACGCTTACTATAAGCTTACAATAAACTTACTTTTGTAATCTTTTAGCTTGGAAAACGTTTACTATAATCATTGGAAAACGTTTGGAAAACACTGTACACTCAACGAAAGTGGTCCCTTTTTAATCAATTGGAGTTGATGCTTGGAAAACAATGTTTAATAAACATTTTATTCAATGTATAGTAAGGGTTTGTTGAAAACTGATTGATAAAACTCCAATTTGGGCAACAACGGTGAAAACGGGACAATAGCCTAACGAATATGTTGTGGGATTTTGCTCAGAAGGTTGCGAGTTCGAATCCCGACCATTTCCTTAATTTTTTTAATAAATTCTTATTTGGTGCAAGAGGATATAAAGGGCCAATTTTTGGTGTGCTGCGTGCAATTTTTTATGCAGTCTACATCTGCAAGGCAAATTTGTGCATTTTTTCTGAGAAGCCTTTCATGACACCCGTTTTAAAAAACCTTTTTCATGTTGCTTGTAGCGGGGTTCGAACCTAGGTCCTTCTTTGTGGTAGGCCAGCTGCACTACCGTCACACCACGATGCCCGTATAACAAAATCAATATAAATGAAGCATATAAAATTTCAGACATTATTTTTGAAAACTGAGAAATTTTTCACCTCGCTGAGAGTTCACCTCAAGTTATTTCTCCAAGGCTACCACACCATTGGAAAAACATATATAAACGTTTGTGAAATTTTTTTGTTACACTTCGTTTGGAAAACATTTACTTTTTGCGCTTGGAAAACATTGTTTAATAAACTAGCTTACTTCATTGTTTATTGGGTTTAAACGACTTATTCTTGTATATTTGTGTGTTTGTATATTTGTATATCCACTACTAGATCCCGAACGACTTCACCGATTTTAATGAAATTTGGTACACAGGTACTACCCAATAAACAATGTAGTAAGCTAGTTTATTAAACAATGTTTTCCAAGCGTAAAAAGTAAATGTTTTCCAAACGAGTTTGTAATTAAAAATTTTCACAAACTTTTAGATATGTTTTTCCAATGGTGTGGTAGCCTTGGAGAAATTACTTGAGGTGAACTCTCAGCGAGGTGAAAAATTTGTCAGTTTTCAAAAATAATGTTTGAAATTTTATATGCTTCTTTTATATTGATATTGTTATATGGGCATCGTGGTGTGACGGCAGTGCAGCTGGCCTACCACACAGAAGGACCTAGGTTCGAACCCCGCTACAGGCAACATGAAAAATCATTTGAAATGGTTTTTTAAAACGGGTGTCATGAAAGGCTTCTCAGAAAAATGCACATATTTGCCTTGCAGATCCAGATTGCATAAAAAATTGCAAGCAGCACACAAAAATTGGCCCTTTATTTCCTCTTGCACTAAATAAGAATTTATTATAAAACATAATATTTAAATAGTTAATTTAAAAAAAAAAAGTTAAGGAAATGGTAAGGATTCGAACCAGCAACCTTCGGAACAAAATCCCACAACATATTCGTTAGGCTATTGGCCCGTTTTCACCGTTGGCGCCCAAATTGGAGTTTTATCAATCAGTTTTCAACAAACCCTTACTGTAAATTGAATAAAACGTTTATTAAATATTGTTTTCCAAGCATCAATTCCAATTGTTTAAAAAGGGACCACTTTCGTTGAGTCTACAATGTTTTCCAAACGTTTTACAATGATTATAGTAAACGTTTTCCAAGCGAAAATATTACAAAAGTAAGTTTATTGTAAGCTTATAGTAAGCGTATTTTGCTTATTGGGTATGCTTTGTTTTAAGATTTTCTACTTTGGTATTGCCACTTGGGGTGGTCCTTAGGGTTGCCACCTATATTAACTTTTTTCAAATATTAAGCAATATATGGCAATATGGGTATCAAATGAAAGGTATTTTAGGCCGTATACCAACCAAAATATTTTAGAATAGGATTGCCACCTAGGGTTGCCACCTTGACGCATTTTATTTATTCCTTCAGATATCGACCACTATCTCGGGAAAGGCTACACCGATTTCGATGAAATTTGGTTGATGGATAGTATGCTTCCTCATTAGATTTTCTACTTAGATGTTGCACCTAAAGGAAGCTTAAAGGGTTGCCACCTTTCCGATTTTTTTAAAAATATAAAGCAATATATGGCGATATGGGTGTCAAATGAAAGGTATTTTAGGGCGTATACTAACCAAAATATTTTCGCGTAGTATTGCCACCTAGGGTTGCCACCTGAATGCATTTCATTTATTCCTTCAGATATCGACCACTATCCCGGGAACGGCTAAACCGATTTCGATGATATTTGGTAGATGGATAGTATGCTTCCTTCTTAGATTTTCTACTTGAATGTTGCTACTAATGGAAACTTAGAGGGTTGCCACCTTTCCGATTTTTTTTAAATATATGGCAATATGGGTATCAAATGAAAGGTATTTTAGGGCGGATACCCACCAGAATATTTAATACACAACAGGTGTCGCCAATGTATGTGGTTAGTGTTCGTTATTTTTTAAATCTATTTTGGAAATTTATGCTCTTGGTAAGTAAGATTATGCGGAAAATTCGAAAAATACCGAGCAAGTCTCGGTCACCCAGGTACTATTTAATTTAAAAGTTTAACTTTAGCTCTTTTTAGCGGTAATGGTTCGGATACTATGTTGTCACTATCGCAATCACTAGTATTATCAGAGTCTGAGTCAAACATAATATCACAGGTGAATCCACTGCTCGCCCTACTGCTCGCTCTTCTAAGCGGTCATTGGAATTATTTTCGAAAATATGTTTACTCCACCAGCAAATCTCTGCAACTATTGCAGCCGGTGACTCTTCTCCTCTGTATCTGTATAATATTTTTATTATAATAAGTTAAACACTGTTTATCACTAATTCAAAACCGTGTTATCTCATTTCAAATGGTGCAGCAACTTGATGATAACGTTTGCTTTGCTCATCAGATTCCGCGGATAGCTGTTTGCTAAAATATGGCTAACGATGATGTAAATAGTGTATTTTTAAGGGCATATGGACACCTATTTTTTAAAATGATTTTAGCGTGTTTGCAACAGCTACGTGATAGTTGCTGGAACGAGTTTTTCCCAGCAAGCCGTTTATTACGTCCTTAAGGGACTTCCAAGCAGCCATTTCATTTGTATGTAGAACGTTGTTGAATGAATTGCTTTTCCTTAATTTGCGTATGTCTGGGCCATTGAGTACTCCTGAAGAAAAAAGGAGACCAAAGAAATTTAATTTAATTTTTAAACTTACCTTCTCTAATTTTGCTTTCACTGAGCCTAGGGTAGTAAATTTCTTTTAGCGATAGTTTTGATAAAATTTTTAACTAAACCAAGTTCAATGTGCAGTGGCGGCAGTAATATGTTGTATTTTGGTACAAGTGGCTTACGTCGTATAATATTAGCCATTGCAAACTTGAATCCAACTATTCGTTTGGTAAGAAAAACAAGCGCGGGTATTCCCCTTATTGGTATGTCTTTCCCAAATTTTTGTGTAAAATATTGTTTGGCGGTGTCGCGGGCACATACGTACGATTAGGTAGTTGGTCAGGAACGTTTTCATATATTTATGTACATTAAGCTGTTCGTTATTTAAATTTTTTTTGCAAATTGTTAGTTCGCCGGGCGGAATATGATGCGCTATGCTGTAAAAATAAGCTGTGCAAAATTTCACTCGAATTGGATAACTCTTAGGACTGGCGCGTTGCATTTGAAAATTTTAAAAACCATATGCACTCAGGTTGCAGCAGATCATATAAAAAACTTGATAGCCGTAAACTTGGTTCACATTTATTACGTGAAAAAACTTGCAGATTACGATTCTAAAGACAAAAATTTAAAAAAAGCCATAGCTTTTGAGATTTTGCGAAGTTATCGTTTCTTACAAAGTGGGAAAACGGCATTTTCGTATTGTTCAAAAAATCTGCAGTTCTACATATCCGATGAAAAAACTTTTTTCATCTTATATAAGATCTTTCATTGCCGTAACAACCTACCATATAAATCTTTCCAATTAGATTATGAGTTTAAGAGTTATTTGCAAATGCATTTCAGAAATCAGACACATTTTCCATCAGCTTCGTCATTAACATTAAATAACACTTAGAAGTAATAACCTTATTGCATTTATTTTGATGTAGTATTGGAGATGGATCTATTGCAAATAATATATGTTCAAACCATTTCCAAATCAGTTAACAAATATAAAAGTTATAGCACATTTATCAAGTGTTATTTTTTCGTTCGGTATATCGATACCGTATTTTCAGATTCAATCGAAAAATTTATTTGAAAGTTTTGTTAAAATTCTGTTGAAGAATTGATTTTGGCTTTTTTTAAATTTTTGTCTTTAGAATCGTAATCTGCAAGTTTTTTCACGTAATAAATGTGAACCAAGTTTTTTATATGAGCTGCTGCAACCTGAGTACATATGGTTTTTAAAAATTTCAAATGCAACGCGCCAGTTCTAAGAGTTATCCAATTCGAGTGAAATTTTGCACAGCTTATTTTTACAGCATAACGCATCATATTCCGCCTGGCGAAAAAAAATTTTTTTCTTAACGAACAGCTTAATGTACATATGTATGTTTAGTCTGTACAACAGTAGTAATTAAATCTAAATGACTAAAGCTGAGTCATGCAAATAAATGTAACGAATTAAATCACTAAAATTATGTTCATTACCATATTTTTTCTCAAATTTGGGAAACCTTTGGAAAAGTAAATATTTCGGAAAAGCAAAATACCCTTGGGACATTTGGTTCACTTTTTCGAGATTCTACTGTATTTTAAATTAAAGATTTGGTCTGAGGAGACCCCCAGTGAAATTCTCCGCTGAAGAATTTCCTAGAACATTTTAACCCTCTCAGTTCAGGCTCCTCCTCATCTCTGCAGCTTATGCAGAAGTCATTAATGGGGATGCCCAACCTTTCTGCATGTCTGCCTAGACCTATATGCCCCGTCAGAAGCCCCATAAGTAGAGAGAGCTCTTCTCTTCTGAGTTTAAGTAGGTCTTTCGACCTACTCGCACTAATTTCTGGCCACATCAATTTTTGCATGACAGAAGGTACTAATGTTATCCCATCTGTCACTGGCTTTCTGGAGGAACTTATGCTTCGTTAAGAGCTTACTAGTCGCGAGCGGCATGCCTAGACCCTTCCAGGACTGTGAAAGCGGAGCGGATGTACCCCTCTAGCGAGCTCGTCTGCCATCTAATTAACCGTCGATCGAGAGTTGCTCAGCCATCTCGTTGAGAGATTTGCGGAGGCTTTACACAGTACTGGAATTGTATGTACCTGCCTTGAGAGCTGCTTGACTATCAGAGAAGATGTAGGCATTACCGTTACTGATGACTACTAACTTCAGATGCTCTACAGCTTCCTGTATCGTGGCTACTTCAGCCTGAAAGATACTACAGTGGTCAGGCAGCCTAACGCTATGGTGAGGGCCAGTTGAGGATCGTTGACCCTTCCTCCGATCTGAGCAGCTCGCACGCGCGCTGGTCAATCAACGCAGGCTTGGCTAGTCTTATTCTTAGAGCGTTGACATTTGCCATATTTTCGCACTTCAGTGATTTTGAGCTCACTAGCTTTGCTTTTGTGATTTTGAGCAGTGGGCAGTGATTCTGAAGCAAGAGGAAAAAGCGCGCACATTCGAGCACAGTCCAAGCCAGTTTTGTAAAATCTAAAATATTAGTCATTATACTTTTCCGTAAATTTAGAGCGTTGTCGCTGTTGTACAATGGCACGAGAGTGAATTCTTACTTTAAGTTAGGGTGGTACTAAGGCCCTAGTCGCCAGTCAGCGGCGTCGTCTCGACTAGAAGTTGAGTGAGGGGGGGGGGCGTTTTTCGATCGCGCATGGAGGGCGAGTAGCCCGGGCAGAGAACCGAGGAGTTAGAAGGTAGGGACGTAGGTAATCCCGATCGCCACTTTGGCCACCCCTTTCCAACCCTACTAAAAAAGGCGATTTGGAAGTTATGTCGGTAGGTATTTAGCCAGCCCCATTATTTTTCCTATCGTTTCGCTGTCACGTGATGCAAACCCGGCTAACGTCCTTACTTCTAGTTTAGGGTGAGGCCACGCCGAGGCGTCGTGCATAAACACAATATATTTTTAAGCCAGTTACGACCACCTTACTTGGTATTTCAGAAACACACACACTATGTATAAAAAAAATGAATTGTATCAATGAACGGCATGTTCTAATGTTTGAGTAATATTTGTATTTTCAGTGTCATGCTTTCAGATGCGGTGCACGGACGGACGGACATGGGGCTAGCTCGTGCTAGGTGCAAGCATACCTCTACGACGCCTGTAGCATGCAACACGAGGGCGAGACCTCCCGTACGAGTAGGTCACCAGCCCAGCAAACCAGCACGTAACACGGCTCTGACGATCTGCCTTTCATATATGCATGCTGCGATTGTACGATTTTGTTCTCTAAATTCTCCCTGAGGTGCGGTTCCATGAGCCGCTCCAGAAACTTGAGTTGGAAGGACGCCAGACGGATTGGTCTGAAATCTTTTGAGCCAACGTGAGATGTTCTACCCGCCTTAGGTACAAAAATTACCCTGGAGCTTTTCCAGGTGTTAGGAATGTACCGAAAGGTAAGCAGTCCCATATAGATGGCCCGCAGCCACGGTATACTCTGTTTCGTGGATAGCTGAGCCTGTATAGGTGCTATACCGTCTAGCCCCGATGCTTTGAAAAGCTTAAATGGCCCATTCTATTCTTAAAGCCTCCCTCTAAGACTTGGGACTATTAAAAGCTTGTCTACAAAGCTTTCTATACCTGTCCAGCTCGGGGTTCCACCATTGTGGTTTTGGCTTACCCCTAGCCCTTTTAATGGGGCTGGCTCTATCCAAAGCCACCTGACATGCGTTGGTGAACTTATCCACCACATCATCTATTTTTATAATATCCCTAGGTTCATAGGGATGATGGTCGGAAAGGTTCTTGTCCAGTTCTTCTCTGTACGTTTGCCAATTGACATCCTTAATATTTCTATACGCGGAGGATGTGGACGGTACACCTTCAAAGTCAAAGCAGATATAGTGATGGTCAAAGAAGGAGTGCTCATCGTAAACCATCCAATTTCCCTTCTACTTTTAGTAACAAACGTAGGCTCCTGGCCTGTATTACATAAATATAGATATTATGTTGTAGTATAAAGTCAAAGAGTGACTCACCTCTTTCGTTTACACCGGTACTACCCCATGCTGGGTTGTATGCGTTGGCATCGCCTCCGATGATGACGTGCCGCTTAGCTTGCTCCAGTATCGTACTCACCGCCTGCGTCCCAGAAGCGCAGTCGTCGCTGCTTTACTGTGGTGGAGATTAATCTGTAGCACCCGCAGCATCAGGGTTTCTACACCTCTCCACCACCATGACATTGCCAATGTCCTCGTCCGACATCGGCTCATCCCCCGAGTGCACCCCTCACAACCTACCGGAGCCCAGTGAGAGGGTCGATGCGGGGTCATCCTGTTCCGTACCGTCAATCGGATCGGTCCGGCCTCTAATCTAAGGATCCTCTAATTTGTGGTAGGATTACCACAGACTAAAAAAGTGGAATGTTCTCGGAAGGGGACATGTCATTCCACATGTATTTTGGGTCGCTGAACACGAATCCTGAGAATTTTGTTACGGCTTCGAACTTTATTTGCAATTGCGGTTACATTAGCGCCCTATTTTAACATGTTATCAAACGTGACCCCTACGATTTTGGGGTGTGAGACTGTAGGTAACTTGAAACCATCAACGTAGACGTCGAAATCCATGTTCACCTGCGTTTCCACGTCGTGAATAGGGTGGCCGAAGACTTGGTCGGTGATAATGGCAGGTTTCCCCAGCAAAGAAATCGGACAGGGCTGGGAGGTATGAATTTATGCGCGAGCAGAGCTCATCTACGGAGGGGCCTGTTGTCAGTATCTTGCAGTCATCGGCGTATGAGGCGATCGAGACACCCTGTGGGGAGCACATATAATAGTTAAACAGAAGCTGATGTTGGACGAGCCGCAAATTTGCGGTGAAGTACTGTAGTAAGACAGATTCCAACACTTTCACTACTGACGTGAGGAGTCATATCGCGCGATATGAATCCCCCACGGCAGCTGGCTTGCCAGGCTTTAGTAATGGGGCCCCCTTTGCCTGTCTCCATCTTTCAGGAATGACAAAGGTGGTTGGTGTTAGATAACTTACTCCTTCCTCACCGAGATGTTTCAGCATCAGCATGAAAATGCAATCGGGGCCTTTGTATTTGGTGTTTTTGACATAGTATATCTCTACTAGTAGCGCAACTAGCAGCTGACTTACTCCGAATAAGCACACACACACAAACCACACAGGGTACGTTGTATGCAATAATAAAGCAATCGAATTTTAATGCTGAAACATTGAACGTGAAGACAAAAAACTCCCAAATTATTATATATAAAGCAGTTTTAACAACTTATCAGATGCTATTAATTGTACATTTCATTATAAATTAATGTTTCTAATTGCAATTTTTACTGTCAAGCAACTCTGAACGTTATTTCCTCCATTCCAGTACCATCATCCACTGCCTTACACTCCGATTCGTAAAAAATATGCCAAACTATTCGAGGTAAACAATGGTTTTTGATCTCCGAATTGCCTCTTGAACCTCTGTGGTGGAGATGGCAATGGGCGCTTCGCTATTTTTGGTTTCGATTGAATCTTATTATCCGAAGGCGATGGATATGCTGTCATTGGGTTGGACAAAGATTTAATAATAGACCACAATTTGCCAAATCTAGCAGAGAGGTCGCAAGACCTTAGGTGCTACTTAGCACGTTTCTGTTTATCTACTAGGCGTCTGATTTCTGCATTGAGATCCTTGATTTGAGCATCCGTAGGCTTCAATCGTCTGACATGGTCGAGTTCATTTGCCAGGGCCTCTGCCTCTGCGGGGAAGCTTAGACGAACTTCCTTTATTCTACCTGACGGAATGTGTTGACCAGAGGCTGAAGTTAAGATCACGCAAAACGCCTTTTCCCCTTCAGACGAAGCGGGAAGAGCAGCGAAAGCGCTCTCTGAAATTCGTGAATGTGCGGTTCTCAGCGGTGAAAAAGTCGGTGGGGCGTTAGCATATGTCGCCAGCAACGCAGTGTATGAGACCAGCGCTGACTCTTGTGACATCTCGCGAGCTAGAGTAGTTTACCGCCACTCTAGTGGGCGGTGCAGAGCGCCGAATCGTCTATTTGGTCAGCCTGCTCATGTCCCCTACCATCGGCCTGTTGACAGAAGTGCCACAGGTCATTGTGTGCGTTGAAGTCTCTGAGGATAACACGATTCTCACCAATGTGTAACGCACGAATGTCGGGGGTGATAATCCCTTGGGCAGAAGGTGCCAGGAAGTATATAGATGTTAATGATTTCAAGGTCGACATCGCCTGATCGGACAATCATACCTTGACGTTCTAAGGTGATGTCCCTCGGTTCGACGTCGGGCTCAAACTGACGATACTTCACTGATTGAAGCATAATGAATGCCAGAGCACCCCCAAGTCTTCTCGCATGATCACAATGGTGGATGTTATAGCCGTTGCAGGTCACCGAGCTTGTATCCTGAATCGCAGCGATTTCGCTTCATGAAGGTCACCATTTCAGTGATTTTACCGGTGAGGCCATTGCAGTTTAACTGCAGGATGCAGTAATGCGAAGAGGGAGAAAAGGTGATTCTGAGGGTCAAGGACTGGTGCGTATGCCTAGGTGGTAGTAGACTGGGTCGCGCACTACAGCGCACTCTTGAAGTCGAAAGAATCACAGACGTTGAAGGTTGCGTAGCTTGACAGCAAGGCGCAACAAACGTATCAGTCCATAGATTCCTGTTTCCAAGTCCAGAGAATATAAGCAGGTGACACAGGCCAAGGCAGGTATTGCACTTGACTGATGCCGCAGGCGTTTATAATCTTAACCGACAAACAGTGCACGTAGTATAAGGGACTAGGAGGATGGTTATGACTTATATGCGTACTGGTGCTGGAAGAACAGGGGCTTACTGATGAGGCGGGTGTCGGCGGACGCTCAGCATTGCTCAGGTCCAAATGGGAAATGCTACGTAGGGAGTAGCTGTGAGCTGCTGTGTGAGATGTTGACGCCAGGGGGCTTGAGCGACCTCTACTTGCTGAGGTACATTGGTAACGCTAGTCATAGAGACTGAAGTGACAGAGTCAGATTTATGTGGCGAAGCATTACATGATCGGCGACGGTCACTGGACGCTGCACGTCCTAGGACGTGAACAACAAGGTGCAAACCTTACAGACTAGATGACAACTTAAGTATAGAATAAATTAAAATTACGAACTAACAATCAGACAAAATAGACAGGGAGCTCTTAAAAACAGAGAAACTAGAAAATAAATTAACATCAATACCTTTATAGTAGAGCGAGTTGAAGTCCAATAGCATTCTAGTGATAGGCTCATTTCTAGCGTAATTGCACCTAAAGCATTCAGTCACAAAAAAGTCAACATGACGTAAAGATCGACTTGGAACATTAAGATTTACGAGTTGCAACAAAGGCGGACAGTCAATTATGCCATTAATCAAACCATGTAAAAACAATAGACCAGCCAAGGGTTTGTAAATATATCAGCCTACAGCGAGAAATATAAGAGGGAATAGGAAGGTTAAACCTTATTCCGCAAAGTGCATACATTTTCTTTGAACACGCTCAATTCTATTCGAGTGATTAGCATAGGATGGGTTCCAAACAATAGCAGCATATTCGAGCCTTGACCTAACAAACGCATTGTAGAGTACTTTTCTGGTATAAGGGTCACTAAACTCACGGCTGTTCCTTTTAACAAAAGCAAGGGAAGAGTATGCCTTAGGAATAATGAAATTTAAGTGATCCGTAAAAGTGAAACGTGAGTCATGAATTACGCCCAGGTCTTTGATTTTAGTAAATGATTTTAGCGATGTAATGGCAATATAATAGGACGATTGCAAAGGAGATCGTAATTTATGATATGTAACGACATAGCACTTATCAATGTTGAGAGACAACATATTCCGCCTGCACCAGACGTCAAACGAATTAAGCTCACTTTGAATAACATCCACATCAGCTAGGGATTTTACTGCCAAGAAAATTTTCTAATCATCAGGATATAGGAGATGACCACAATTTTGAAAGCAAGAGCTAACATCATTGATAAAGATTAAGAATAACAAAGGGCCCAATATACTACCTTTGGGAACACCAGAGGTTGCAATGTACGGAGGTGACTTAGCTTTATCAACTTCCACAAAATTAACTCTATTATTAAGGTAGGACCTAATCCGAAGCAGAAACTGATTATGGAAACCTAATGCATGAAGTTTAGAGATTAACAAATTGTGACTGACCCTATCAAAAGCTTTGGAAAAGTCAGTGTAGATAGAATCAACCTGATAACCTCTTACAAAGGCCGATGTGCAGTAGTTGGAAAAAACTAAAAGGTTTGTAACTGTTGAGCGCCCAGGTACAAAACCATGTTGTGACAACGAAATTAACGGTTTAATCGCAAAAGAGAGTTTAGGGCTGATAATCTTTTCGAACAACTTAGCGAAGTTGGAGAGCTTCGAAATTGGCCGATGATTAGGTATGTCACATTTATCACCAGCCTTGTAGATGGGAGCAACCGAAGCTACCCTCCAGTCATCCAAAAATACACCAAGCTTTAGAGATAGATTAAATAAAATTAGTAATGGGCGAGATAAAGACTCAACGCATTGTTTAATAAAAAAAGCTGAGAGTCCATGAACATCAACAAGCTTAGAATTTTTTATATCACTAACAGCATTGAAAATATCTTCTTCAGCAAGTTCAAGCAATCCAAAGTCAATAGATGTAGGAGAGCTACAATAATTAACATCAGCCAAGTCAACCACAAAGTTAGAGCTAAAGAAATCAGCAAACATGCTCGCCGTCTCAGCTGGGGACGTAGAGATCACGCCCTTGTAAGCCATCGAATCCGGAATATTAGAGGAGGACCGTTTTGAATTAACGAAATTCCAGAAAGCCTTTGGATTTGATTTGATACTATCTTCAAAACCAACAATATAGTTCTTGTAAAGAAATTTATTCAAAATACTGAATTCACTCATAAATTTCTCATAAAGTAATTTAAACCAAGAGTTACCAGTATCCTTAAATAATTTGTAATTTTTATTCCGTAAGTTTTTAAGTCTTTTCAATCTACTGTTATACAAAGGCAATTTGTAAGCCCTCATCGAGTACCGCGGAATATGACGAATCGAGATATCAGACAGAATTTTCTTGAACCGTTCAAAGCAATTATCAAGACTGAGGTTACTAAATAAGGAAATCCAGTCAATGGTTGAAATATGGCTATTAACCAGAGCAAAATCACATTTATCAAAGTTTAAAGTTACCACATTATCAGGTAATAAGCGAGAGAATGCATAAAACTCAAGTTCCAAGACAACCGGTACATGATGCCTATCAGTAGCATACATTGGAACATCAGATTTATAAATCGAATACCTTAACTCTCTAGAAATGAAAATGAGATCTAAAATCCTAATCAGCTCATTAAAAAAGCAATTAACTTGGGAAAGTTGCAGACTGTAAAACTCATCTAATACATAGATCTCATGAGAACTATTAACATTGGCCGGTATGAGCGTTTCATCATCTGTAGATGACTATACAATTTTACTTAAATTATAGTCTCCTAATACACATAATTCAGCATTGTTCGCAGTAACATAAATATTTAAAATATTATCAACATGGTCATAGTAGATTTTCTCCGGGCTATTTGGGGGAATGTACGAAACACATATATATAATACAGAATCCTGACCAGTAACAGATACACATAATTGGTCAAGAACCAAATCGGGATTTTTTAGCAGCACGATGGCAGAATACAAGTTATGCCTAACAGCAATAAGTACTCCACCACCACGAGTAGTATCGGTAGCCAGGCTGTCCCTATCTTTACGGAACACCGTATAAAGATTTCTATAGAAAAATTCTTCACTAAAAAATTCAGCATTGAGCCACGTTTCCACCAAAACTATAATGTCAGAACCACAACAACAGGTTGCAGCATAAACCTCACTCGTTTTCGTACGCATTCCCGATTTCGTGTACATGTCACAAAGGGAAATAGCAAAAGCGCAACGCCTTCTGTTATTGTGGTGAAGCTTTTCTCTTCTTTTGCGCGCGCTAAACTATTTAAATCAATTGTTAGCCACTGCAAGACAAACAAAAGAGCATTAAAACTAAGTGATATTGCTATGGAAGGTAGCGCAAGTATTCACTTGCATGAGAGCCTCTCCAAAGCGAATAGGGAACTAATGCACTATGCAGCTCAGCTTAAGCGCAATAAAATGTTAGCAGCAGCGTTCTCAATACGTGGGCAGGTGCTTGTAAGAAAGGGAGAAGGCGATTTATTGCAAAAAAGGGTTGGATATAAAGGTACTTGCTAAGTCTAGTGGTGCAGATATTGAATTTATAATTTCCGAGGTTTCTGATGGGTCAGCCAAAATTTTGGTTGCTTGTGTTTAGAATCCTCATAAAAGCTATCCGATAGCTAAAAGATTGTTTTTCCTCAGAGTTATCTGTATTTCTTATTGAATATGAATTTTTCGTTATTAGTGGTGACTTTAATGTCAATTTACTTAATGATGACTCGTGTAGCCTTCAACTTCGTGATCACATATCAGCCGCTGGGCTGCATGTAGTAAATAGCACAATGCCCACTAGATATGACAATACCTCGAATCCAAGCCTTTTAGATTATTTTATAACTTCCGACTTGTCCTATGTACTTAAATTTGGCCAACTTTGTTTTGTGTCGGATCATGATTTAATTTTTTGCACTTTTGATATTGTTTTCAATCGTCCGGCAGCTGATGCTACTTTTATGTACCGAGATTTTCGTTCATTGGATAGCAATGCATTGCTCACTGATTGCTCGAATATGCGCTGGAATGATTGTTGGTATTGCGAGACAGTGGATGAAAAGCTTGAACTACTCAATAATAACGTAATTTTCTTATTTAATCGACATTTTCCTTTTCGCACTGCGAGTATTATCAATTATTGTCCATGGTACAATAAAAATATATGTTTTGCTATAAAAAAGCGAAATATGTTGCACTCTAAATGGAGGAAATCACGTACAGAGATCTTGTGGACTTTATATAAAGCTGCTCGGAACAAAGCAACTACCATGATAAGAGAAGAGAATAGACGGTTTTGCCATCGCAAATTGAATCCATCTCTCCCATCAAAAGATCTCTGGAGAAATTTAAATAGGTTACGAGTTCATGCAATGCAATATAGATCCCGATATCTTAAACGATTTTTTTATTGGCGTGACGGATTCCCACAACCCCATTACCCTTGATATAGCTCTAGAAGCTACCACGGCGGTCCAGGAACAATTTGGTTTTCAAGGTGTACATGAGTCTGATGTCATCAAGGCGGTCATGTCAATCAAGTCCAACGCTATGGGAAGCGATGGAATATCATTGAAGTTTGTAAAGCTCATCCTTCCCTTCATTATACATCCTCTTACTCATATAATCAACCATTGTTTTTCAAGTGGTATCTTTCCAGCTGCTTGGAAAAAATCAATTATTTTGCCTGTTCCAAAGAAATCTATTGCGTGGCAGCCTTGTGACTACAGACCTATCAGCATTTTCGAAAGCTTGTGAGTCATTAATGGCTCATCAAATAAGAAATCACGTTAAAAGTAACAACCTATTGTCTTCGCTGCAGTCCGGGTTTAAACCGATGCATAGCTGCGCCACTGCTATGATCAAAATCATGGATGACATCAGAACGCCAGCATTTGATACGGTCAACCATCACTTGCTATGTTGGAAGCTGAAGAACTTCTTTGGATTTTCTGCAAGCTCTGCCAAGCTCTTAGCCAGCTATTTAGGTGGAAGAGTTCAGCAAGTTAAAGGTGAAAAACATTTATCTCAGTCAAAAGCCGTAACTGCAGGTGTTCCTCAGGGATCAGTTCTTGGTCCTCTGTTGTTTAGTATGTTTGTAAATGATGTTTTCTCTGTGTGCAAATATGTCAATGTCCATGCGTATGCTGATGACATTCAGTTGTATCTGCCTAATCGTATTGGTCTTGTCGAAGATCTGTGTTTTTTTAAAATTAATAGTGATCTGTCATCTATACAGTTATGGGCTCAAAAAAAATTACCTTTTACTAAATGCGTCGAAGTCCTATGTTGTGCCTATATCCAAACATGGAGTGAACACAGATGATATTCCCCTGTTATGGATCGGTACAACTTCCCTCAAAACAACATTTAAGATAAAGAACTTAGGCTTTATGTTAAATAGTAAGCTTAGCTGCACAGACCATATGAATGGGTTAGTAAGCAAGGCATACATTACTTTGCGTAGACTACAGCTGTCCGCTTCTTTCACACCCCAAGAAACACGGCGGAAACTAGCGATACAATTAATTTTACCTCACTTCACATACATATGCAGAATTAGTTTATAGCAAGCTGGAGTCAATTTGGGCTCAAAAGATAAATGTTGCATACAATAACGTCACGAGGTATGTGTACGGCCTAAGCCGATATGAACATACATATATCGCCATGGAGAGAAAAACTTCTGGGTTGCAACATTATTAATTTTTTGGCTGCAAGAGCTTGTATGTTCGTCTTTAAATTATTAAACTGGAAGACTCCTGTGTATCTGTATAATAAGCTGCAATTAACCAGGTCACAGAGGCACAATAAACTGGTTGTTCCCATACACGGATCTCTTACTTCCGAGCGAATGTTTTTCGGTAGTGCTGCAAGACTTTGGAACTCTATTCCAGAAAGCGTTAAGGCTGCACTGAACAGGAACAGCTTTAGTACTAAAATACATCAATATGTTGCTAACATTTGAACACAGGAAACACAGGAAATTGGAAGTCGAATCTATGTACTTTTCTACCTGGTTTACTATTTTCTTGTCCCCTCTAACTACTTTATTTCTTCTACTTATTATTATTATTATATATTATATTATAATGTGTATACCGCTTGTCATAGGATACGTTAAAAATATATTTACTAATAATGTTGTATTACTAATTAGTATATAATTGTCATACCACAGTTGATGTAGTACATATAAAAGATTTTTAAGTCTTAGTTGCACAATGAAATTTTTTTTATAATAAATAATAATATTTTGATAAAAGATTTTAAAACGGGATGGCGCTCTTATCATGCCGGTTTTCGCTGATTTGGACCTTCCTGAAAAAACAGGAATGGGCGGACATTGATATCTGCAGGCCAGACATCGGGATTCAGAACGCTGTCATAATAAACTGCAGTGGCACCAATTTTGAAATTTACACTCCTAAGGCCATCAAGCGAAGTTCCTTTTTTAACGAGCTTAGTGCATAATAGATGTTTAGCATCGATTTTGGCATATTTAGCAACATAGGAGATGATGTCAACCTCACTAACGGTAGGTTTAAATGCCGAGATATGGAGCCACCTCTTTTTAGTAATACATAACATCAAGTTCCTTATTTGCGTTCTGACCAGTTACAACATTTTGCATAAAACGGCTATCTTTTTGACGCACAGCATTCCAATCATTATCACCATTCTCATAAGCAGCTGTGCGAGAAACAGTCGTAGCATTGTTGGAGTTTGATTGGGAATTTGAATTCTCATTAGAACTATTGGCATTAGCATATATAGCACGTTGTTGTACCGACGAAGGAGACGAGATAGCAATCGGTGCAGTAGAAACCAACAAAGGCAAATTATTATTTGCACACTGAAGTTGTGTTGGTCTGACTTCGGGTGATTTAAGCAAGGCGGCAGCGGACGAAGCTGATGGTAATGTACACGGCAAAGGCGAGAAAGTAAACAAATCAACAACAGCAGCTTCAGCGCCAGCACAGGGAGAATTGCCAGTGTTATTGTCAACAGCACAAGAACTAATTACCGCAGCTTTGGGGGCATTAACCCCACAACTAAATCGCCAATATTGTTGATGTTTTACGGGTTTTACTTGTTTTACTTTTTTCACTTGATTTGCTTATTACCGATCGCCGGATTTTTTCATTCGCATTGTTATTATTGATAACATTATTAGCACTAGGTACAGTAATAGTTGAAAAGTCAGCACCATTATCATTGTTATTGCCACTTAAATTATCACTGAGCTCGCATAATTTAAGAAGGGATTTAAGTTCAGCCACTTCACCAACTAAATGCTTGAATTTATTATCAAAACGATAAATTAAAGTTTGTATGCCTACTTGCAGGGAGTCGCGAATATCAGATAGCGACGAAATAAATCGCTGCGGTAGATTCACACAGTCTTGGCACATATACACAATATTACGATTAGCTTTAAACAGTTTAACATCATAATCCTAAACTAATCCGTCACAACAGGTTCTGTGAAACATCCTTCGGCAGAAACCTGCACAGGGAACCACTTTGGAGTCACCAGTCCGCGGAAAAGCGACATTACGTTTAGAACAAAAGTCATCCATTAAAAGAACAAATTAAAAACACAAGAGCAAATAAAAAGACGTCTGCACTCGACGCCGAATTAGTTTTACGAGCATTGTATGGAATGTGAGCGTTTCACATAAATTTTCTTCAAGCATATAAAGCAGATCCATTCTCTTGGGCCCGGGCTGGATTCAAGAGATTATTGAGCAGCCCTGCTGCAAAGATCTGCTCGGAGGATGGCATTATTGGGGGGTGGATAACTGATGGTTTAGGCAGGGGGGCGGCGAAATAACAGCCTTTGGCCGGGAGAAACCCAGGTCATTCACGGGTACGTGGTACGTAGAACCGGCTGTCGTGGGAATGGTATATATATGTATGTATATAAAATATACGTAAAACAGATGTGCTACAGGGTCCCCCTAGGATGCTGAAATCGCCTCGATGAAGTATCCTACTGGTTAGCCTTTCGGGGTCGTCCTCGTCGACGTAACATATTTACTTGATGTTCAGAAATAGCATTGGAGTTGTGGGTTATGCTCGTGTGCAATAGTGTAGACAGAAGCTCTCTTAGCGGCATTACTTAGCACATGAGTGGTGACTAGTACTTTAGAGTCAATTTCTAACCCTTCCTGCCCACGTCTTCGAGGATAAGATGCATTTTTATTGAAATCTTTTATATTCACGAGCGTTTTGGAATTTCTAGTGAGCGTAGTGATGTACGGAGTAACTTCCGCAACAAAATTCTCAGACTGAATGATAGTCCTTAGATCGTGCTGTACATCGTCGGTCGTCCTCAGTTCGCGCCCAAATGTTAGATAGGCAGCGGAATACTCAGTACTTTGGCAACGTGTCGTGTTCATAGCAAATCGAATGGCTGGTTGCTTCTCCGCCCAATCACGGTGTTGATTACCGACGAATATTGCCAATTGCGCCTTCATATCGCGATTATTTCTTTGTACTAGCTAGGGGATAATACAGGGGGGTAAATACTTGGCTTATTTCAAGACAGAAAGTAAAATTTTGCATTACCGCCGATACAAATTTTACCGGAATGTCGCTGATGATTCGCCTTGGAACTCCATACCGTAGGAACAAATCGCCTATCAGCGTCCTCGCACAGACTTCAGCGGATCCTTTATTTAACGCAAATAGTTCAACCCGTCCTCCTTTGACAATCTTTGCGAATTCCTTCCAGTAGTATCGAGACGCTATTTTATTTGTTGTTCGGTCGACCCCATAATGACCTGCCGTATCTTTGTTGGGGTAGTGGTCGAGCATCGCTGGATGCTCGGACTTAGGGACGAGCAGTTGTGCTTCCTCGCTAACATCGTCGTTATAGCAATATAATACACCTTCATTCATGGTGTAACCTCTTTTAGAAAAATTAGTTGCATCGTCTGCTTTGGTGACAGGTAATAGTGTCACTGGTAATAGTGTAAAGTGACACTATTTTCGTGGTAAATTGGAAATAGTGTCAATTGACACTATTGCGCTTTCGAAATGGAATTAGTGTCAACAAGAAAATTTAAAATAAGTCATTGACACTATTTCCAAACTGAAATAGAAAAGTGTCAAAAGTGCTAAAAACGGGTCTACCACATTATCCCCATAATCGGCCATGGATCCCGCCCATAGAGTGGGATCCCGCCCATAGAGTGGGAACGGTGGCATGTTGTTGACATGTTCTGCACATAAAAAACATGTATCGGAAGTTATAGCTTAATTGTGAAATACACAATGAAAGAAACCCTAACAATTAAGACTTTCTTTCATTTTTAAAATTAGGCTTTCCTTCATTTATAAAGTTAGACGTTCTTTCACTTTCTTGTTAGGCGTTCTTTTTTAGGCATTCTTTCATTTCGAAAAATTAGGCGTTAGTTCGTTAGGCCTTTATTCGCTGAGCCGAGTTTTACTTTGAGGATTCTGATTTTGGGGATTTTTTTCGGGGATTTTGTGGCACTCCCGCTAAAAACATGCCCATTCATTGAAATTAGTGCCGATTTACTTTGTAGGTCCGTTGCAATAACAGTTGGTCAATGCTGTCGCGAAAACTAAGTAAACAAAATTGTTTTACTATAGAAAATCACTAATAGTGCTCATTTCGTTCAAAGAAGAAACCATAATTTTGTAAATTATAAAATAATAGAAGGGAATTTTTCCTTTTACGAAAGGTTAAAATCACTAAGGGAGTGCCACGAAATCCACGAAAAAAAATCCCCAAACACAAAATCCCGAAGGAAAAAAAATCCCCAAATAAGTAATCCCCAAAATCAGAATCCCCAAAATGAAATCCCCAAACAAAATATTTGTACCATGCAGAAGGACTTGGCATTGCATTGGTTTCACACATAAAATGGGGATTTCGTGTTGGGAATTTTGATTTGGGGATTTTGATTCGGGGATTTCGATTTTGGGGATAATGTGGTAGACCCCAATCACTAATAGTTCACATTTCGTAAAAGGAGAAACCATAATTTTGTAAATAATCATATAATAAAAATCCATCTCTTACAACACTGCGCTGCGCAGACAACCGCTGTCTAAAGTAGGAATAGTGTCAATTGACACTATTTCCATTTCCAAAAGCGCAATAGTGTGAATTGACACTATTTCCAAGTTACCCTGGAAATAGTATCAATTGACACTATTAAGAGTGACGCTATTACCTGTCACCTCTGTTTTATTTTCGAAACAATCAATAATTGTTTTGATAACTGGGTCTTCCAGTTGTCTTTCTCGGATCTGTTTCGCTCCTTGCCGTGGCATATAAACTTCATATTGACATAAGTCGCAGGTTTATTTGGAAAGATGTTCTGCATCACATGGCGGTCTCGATAGCATTTCTGCTACAACATTGGTTCCCAGGCTTATAGTCAATTTGCAAGCCTTCCTGTTGGCGAGTTCAATTAACCAGTGCAATGGTCGGTGGTCAGTAGGCATGGGACTATTCGAATAAATAATACTTTTATTCGGCGGGTACAAAAAAATCGAATAGTATTTATTCGATTTTTTTGATTCGTTTGTTCGAATAGTATTATTTGTTTATTCGAATAGCACTATTCGAATATTTTTGTTAATAGATTTTTAAAACGATATTGGCTGTTTTCTTTGCTTGTACCTATGAGCGTGCATTTATGTTTTGTATGTATGTATGTATGTTTGCGTGTACAAATGTGTGCCCAAGCAGTAACAATATTTCTTTCATTATTCGAATAGTGGTAACGAATAACTAGTTGTATTTATTCGGTTAATGGTGGTTGAATAGTTTTTGGCTTATTATCTTAATAATTAAATAGCTATTTGTACTGTGTGGTGGGAACAATAAAATACAATTATTGGTAATAATTGAAGCTGTAAATAGACATCTATATATATAAAATTCAAATTATGTAAATATATAGGTATAGATCCACTTGCGTCCTAAAAGAATAAGCCGATCGTAACCAAATTTTACACACCCACTGGATATCCTCCTGGGATGGTCACAGGCTAAAAAATATTTTGATATATATAGGGGGCGTGGCACCTCCCATACAACTGGAATTTTCCATTGTCCGTATCTCTAGAAGTATTTATGTTAGACCATTGAAACTCGGTAAGGGGTTATATGGGATCAATCCCTACCACCTCCAAAACAACTGGGTGTAACGAAAAAGTGGGCGTGGCACCTCCCATACGAATGAAATACTTCTTAGTCGATATCTCTGGAACTATTTACGTTAGACCACTGAAATTTGGTGAGAGATTATATGAGATCGATCCGTACCACCTCCAATAAAAACTGGGGATAACGAAAAGGGGGGCGTGGCACCTCCCATACGAATGAAATACTTCTTAGTCGATATCTCTGGAAGTATTTGGGTTAGACCACTGAAATTTGGTAAGGGGTTATATGGAATCGATCACTACCACCTCCAAAAAAACTGGGGATAACGAAAAAGGGGGCGTGGCACCTCCCATACGAATGAAATACTTCTTAGTCAATATCTCTGGAAGTATTTGGGTTAGACCACTGAAATTTGGTGAGGGGTTATATGGAATCGATCACTACCACCTCCAAAAAACTGGGGATAACGAAAAAGGGGGCGTGGCACCTCCCATACGAATGAAATACTTCTTAGTCAATATCTCTGGAAGTATTTGGGTTAGACCACTGAAATTTGGTGAGGGGTTATATGGAATCGATCCCAACCACCTCCAAAAAACTGGGGATAACGAAAAAGGGGGCGTGGCACCTCCCATACGAATGAAATACTTCTTAGTCAATATCTCTGGAAGTATTTGGGTTAGACCACTGAAATTTGGTGAGGGGTTATATGGAATCGATCACTACCACCTCCAAAAAACTGGGGATAACGAAAAAGGGGGCGTGGCACCTCCCATACGAATGAAATACTTCTTAGTCAATATCTCTGGAAGTATTTGGGTTAGACCACTGAAATTTGGTGAGGGGTTATATGGAATCGATCCCTACCACCTCCAAAAAACTGGGGATAGCGAAAAAGGGGGCGTGGCACCTCCCATACGAATGAAATACTTCTTAGTCAATATCTCTGGAAGTATTTGGGTTAGACCACTGAAATTTGGTGAGGGGTTATATGGAATCGATCACTACCACCTCCAAAAAAACTGGGGATAACAAAAAATGGGCGTGGCACCTCCCATACGAATGCAATACTTCTTAGTCGATATCTCTGGAAGCATTTAAGTTAGAGCACTGAAAATTGGTGAGAGGTTATATCAGATCGATCCCTACCACCTCCAAAAAAACTGGGGATAATGAAAAAGGGGGCGTGGCAATTCCCATACGATTGAAATACTTCTTAGTCGATATCTCTGGAAGTATTTTAGTTAGATTATTGAAACTTGGTAAGGGGTTATATGGAATCGATCCCTACCACCTCCAAAAAAACTGGGTATAATGACAAAGTGGGCGTGGCACCTCCCATACAAACTTAATTTTTCAAGCTGAATATCTCTAAATGGATTTAAGGCGGGGACCTAGAAATTGTTACAGAGCTATATGCTATTAAAACAATTTTTGCGCATAAAAGGGGGGTTATCGGAAAAGGGGGCATGGCACCTCCCATACAAACTTAATTTTTCAAGCTGAAAGCGTTTAAGGTTGGGACCTGAAAATTGATCAGGAGATTAACGATATCAATAGCTCTATGTGGCGTGTTTCCGTGAAGGAAAACCGTCCTCGCTATTTATTTACGCTCCGGAACAGAAAACTAAAAATTTTGTGTATCGTGCAGCCGCAATTTGAATACTAAAATTAAATATAAAGGGCTTAGAACCAAATGGATCTAAGTGACTCCGAAATTGATTTGAGATATTCAAGTTTAATGTTTACTGCCTTTTGAAAATTCTATGTAAAACCTGGGTAGGGCGTTTATTGTATGGGAAATAGATGACACTACAATGTCCGAAATGACTTTGATCTCTTTGCCAACAAATAAACACCATATTTCACTATACAAATGTGGGTATAACTCACACTTAAATCCTTTTAGTTCTGAGCCCTTAATATTGTAAGTTGTATACGCAATGAAGTGAAAAATTGTTAATTTTCTATTAAAAAAAATACCGGTGTAATTACAATTTTTGAAATGAAATTAATAAAAAAATCTATTTTATATAAATATGAAATCTTAAAGTATATTATTGATTTTGAAAGGTCCCCTAACTACTTACATCCCGAGAAACGCCGGGTACCCTGCTAGTTTACTATAAAGTTACTATACATAAATATGTATTTGTACATTTATATGTTTATTCAGTTACAATTGCTTGGTAGGTTTTGTGCTAGGGCTTCAAGCAAGAGATGCCAGGGCCAAAATTCATTATGTATACTGTTTATTATGGTAAGAAAAGGACGGGTTTGTGCTGATTTTTCATGTTCACATGTGTAAGTTGTTTAATTTGCGCAAAGCAACATACACAAAATAATACTACCTGATTCCTATTTTTTGTTAAATACATATCGATGGCTTCTTGAGCAAATGTCCTAAGTCCATTTTTTTTGAAAAATGAGATTTTAATGCAGAACGATAGTACAGTTATAAATACATCGTTTACCATCAAAAAAATTACCAAAAAGTCGATTTTAGGTATTGTTATGTAGTGGTATGCAAATGTCCTAAGTCCACAAAAAAAAAAAGAAGAAAAACGTACGTCGTAAGTCCAGTTGAAAATAAGTTTTTATTTGTTTCATTCAATTTTATTCCTGGAATCATATCCAACTATTACGTATGATGTATTTTAAGCCTGACTTTAACCGAATTGATGGCAAGGTCTCCGCTTGCTGTGCAAACTCGTTTGAAGTTCTTAAAAATTTGCTATAGTTTTACTTTAGCTAATAACTACTTGTGGCTAATAAAATTTTAGACAAGTACCAAGAAGGCCATGCTTTCTCTTTCCTTGAAAAATTAAATTTTTTGGTTTTAGTTCCGCTGTAGTAAATACGCGATTATAGTCGTTGAGCAAAGTTGTGCAAATATTAATAGCTATTAATTTATTTGATTTAACTTTACCTTGAACGAAGAAAAATACCTTCTAGAAAATATGAAGATTTGCAATTTATAAAACAAACTTTACACAAGGACCATCACAAATTTTATGATGATTTACCTCACCACTGATATATCTTAAAAAGTATAATATGTAGTAGTTTTTGTTAGCAGCCATGAAAAAAAACTGTAATTATTTATTATTTTGTTTAACAAAATAAAATATATTGCATGAAACACGCAACAAACACAACATTTTTTTAACTGAAAATGTTCTAGTCCATGTAAATAATGGAAGTGTCTATTTGCACATGACCGTATACGGATCCGTATTTTATACGGGTTCCGTACAAAATGAACGGATCCGTATAAAATGTACGGAAGTGACCGTATTTTATACGGTCATGTGCAAATAGCCACAGCCGGGGTACAGATCGCTAATACACAACCAAAAATGTTGGGATATGTATCAGGAGACACGCTTTGGTCCCAGGAGCATGAATATAACTCCGATGAACCAATATTTATAGTAGTTTGTGAGAAAAGAGTGGCACGCGGAAGGACATTACCGTGGCGGTAGCCACGGCTATGGCAACCACCCGGAGTTGGAATGGCGTAGCCCAGGGTTATTTTTTGAAGCGCGGCCGAAGGCCGCCTACGCGAAAAGTGTTCTGTACATAAAAAACATGGATCGGGCCCCTAAACCTGGGTCATTTTTCGTTTTTGGCTAATATTTTCCATAATATTGAAAATATTGGTTGAGCGGAGTTATATTCATGCTCCTGGGACCGAAACGCGTCTATTTGCACATGACCGTATATGGATCCGTATTTTATACGGGTTCCGTACAAAATGAACGGATCCGTATAAAAAGTACGGAAGTGACCGTATGTTATACGGTCATGTGCAAATAGCCACAGCCGTAAATAATACCCTGTGAACCACCCAAATTGGCAAAAACCCATAATCTTAGAATGATTCATTCTATTTATATATCAAATGTTATCCAATTCGGTTAAGCAGTTCCCGCGATATAAGGAAAAATAAATAAAATGCGGTTAGGTGGCAACCCCCGGTGACAACCCTGCTTGAACTTGTCATATTTTGCTCAATATTTATAAAAACGAGATAGGTGGCAACCCTGTAAACCATCCCAAGTGGCAACACATATGTAGGTATATATTCTTAGAATTAATCATACTGTCTATATGCAAAATTTCATCGAAATCTGAAACAAAACAAACACAATTTAATTGTAAGAAAATGTTCTAAGTCCATGTAAATATAACAAAATCATAGAAAGAAAATGTTTTAAGTCACAAAAGTGCTCATAACTTTGCATTTACTTTATTTAGAAATATTCTAACAACTGATATCTAAGCAAGCTGAACTGAAGGAAAAAACTGCATTTTTAGATTCTAAAAATATTGACAACAAAAAAAGTAAGGGATAACGAAAAAGGGGGCGTGGCACCTCCCATACGAATGAAATACTTCTTAGTCAATATCTCTGGAAGTATTTGGGTTAGACCACTGAAATTTGGTGAGGGGTTATATGGAATCGATCACTACCACCTCCAAAAAACTGGGGATAACGAAAAAGGGGGCGTGGCACCTCCCATACGAATGAAATACTTCTTAGTCAATATCTCTGGAAGTATTTGGGTTAGACCACTGAAATTTGGTGAGGGGTTATATGGAATCGATCCCTACCACCTCCAAAAAACTGGGGATAGCGAAAAAGGGGGCGTGGCACCTCCCATACGAATGAAATACTTCTTAGTCAATATCTCTGGAAGTATTTGGGTTAGACCACTGAAATTTGGTGAGGGGTTATATGGAATCGATCACTACCACCTCCAAAAAAACTGGGGATAACAAAAAATGGGCGTGGCACCTCCCATACGAATGCAATACTTCTTAGTCGATATCTCTGGAAGCATTTAAGTTAGAGCACTGAAAATTGGTGAGAGGTTATATCAGATCGATCCCTACCACCTCCAAAAAAACTGGGGATAATGAAAAAGGGGGCGTGGCAATTCCCATACGATTGAAATACTTCTTAGTCGATATCTCTGGAAGTATTTTAGTTAGATTATTGAAACTTGGTAAGGGGTTATATGGAATCGATCCCTACCACCTCCAAAAAAACTGGGTATAATGACAAAGTGGGCGTGGCACCGCCCATACAAACTTAATTTTTCAAGCTGAATATCTCTAAATGGATTTAAGGCGGGGACCTAGAAATTGTTACAGAGCTATATGCTATTAAAACAATTTTTGCGCATAAAAGGGGGGGTTATCGGAAAAGGGGGCATGGCACCTCCCATACAAACTTAATTTTTCAAGCTGAAAGCGTTTAAGGTTGGGTCCTGAAAATTGATCAGGAGATTAACGATATCAATAGCTCTATGTGGCGTGTTTCCGTGAAGGAAAACCGTCCTCGCTATTTATTTACGCTCCGGGACAGAAAACTAAAAATTTTGTGTATCGTGCAGCCGCAATTTGAATACTAAAATTAAATATAAAGGGCTTAGAACCAAATGGATCTAAGTGACTCCGAAATTGATTTGAGATAGTCAAGTTTAATGTTTACTGCCTTTTGAAAATTCTATGTAAAACCTGGGTAGGGCGTTTATTGTATGGGAAATAGATGACACTACAATGTCCGAAATGACTTTGATCTCTTTGCCAACAAATAAACACCATATTTCACTATACAAATGTGGGTATAACTCACACTTAAATCCTTTTAGTTCTGAGCCCTGAATATTATAAATTGTATACGAAATGAAGTGAAAAATCGATAATTTTCTATTAAAAAAAATACCGGTGTAATAATAATTTTTGAAATGAAATTAATAAAAAAATCTATTTTATATAAATATGAAATCTTAAAGTATATTATTGATTTTGAAAGGTCCCCTAACTACTTACATCCCGAGAAACGCCGGGTACCCTGCTAGTTTACTATAAAGTTACTATACATAAATATGTATTTGTACATTTATATGTTTATTCAGTTACAATTGCTTGGTAGGTTTTGTGCTAGGGCTTCAAGCAAGAGATGCCAGGGCCAAAATTCATTATGTATACTGTTTATTATGGTAAGAAAAGGACGGGTTTGTGCTGATTTTTCATGTTCACATGTGTAAGTTGTTTAATTTGCGCAAAGCAACATACACAAAATAATACTACCTGATTCCTATTTTTTGTTAAATACATATCGATGGCTTCTTGAGCAAATGTCCTAAGTCCATTTTTTTTGAAAAATGAGATTTTAATGCAGAACGATAGTACAGTTATAAATACATCGTTTACCATCAAAAAAATTACCAAAAAGTCGATTTTAGGTATTGTTATGTAGTGGTATGCAAATGTTCTAAGTCCACCAACAAAAAAAGAAGAAAAACCTACGTCGTAAGTCCAGTTGAAAATAAGTTTTTATTTGTTTCATTCAATTTTATTCCTGGAATCATATCCAACTATTACGTATGATGTATTTTAAGCCTGACTTTAACCGAATTGATGGCAAGGTCTCCGCTTGCTGTGCAAACTCGTTTGAAGTTCTTAAAAATTTGCTATAGTTTTACTTTAGCTAATAACTACTTGTGGCTAATAAAATTTTAGACAAGTACCAAGAAGGCCATGCTTTCTCTTTCCTTGAAAAATTAAATTTTTTGGTTTTAGTTCCGCTGTAGTAAATACGCGATTATAGTCGTTGAGCAAAGTTGTGCAAATATTAATAGCTATTAATTTATTTGATTTAACTTTACCTTGAACGAAGAAAAATACCTTCTAGAAAATATGAAGATTTGCAATTTATAAAACAAACTTTACACAAGGACCATCACAAATTTTATGATGATTTACCTCACCACTGATATATCTTAAAAAGTATAATATGTAGTAGTTTTTGTTAGCAGCCATGAAAAAAAACTGTAATTATTTATTATTTTGTTTAACAAAATAAAATATATTGCATGAAACACGCAACAAACACAACATTTTTTTAACTGAAAATGTTCTAGTCCATGTAAATAATGGAAGTGTCTATTTGCACATGACCGTATACGGATCCGTATTTTATACGGGTTCCGTACAAAATGAACGGATCCGTATAAAATGTACGGAAGTGACCGTATTTTATACGGTCATGTGCAAATAGCCACAGCCGGGGTACAGATCGCTAATACACAACCAAAAATGTTGGGATATGTATCAGGAGACACGCTTTGGTCCCAGGAGCATGAATATAACTCCGATGAACCAATATTTTTAGTAGTTTGTGAGAAAAGAGTGGCACGCGGAAGGACATTACCGTGGCGGTAGCCACGGCTATGGCAACCACCCGGAGTTGGAATGGCGTAGCCCAGGGTTATTTTTTGAAGCGCGGCCGAAGGCCGCCTACGCGAAAAGTGTTCTGTACATAAAAAACATGGATCGGGCCCCTAAACCTGGGTCATTTTTCGTTTTTGGCTAATATTTTCCATAATATTGAAAATATTGGTTGAGCGGAGTTATATTCATGCTCCTGGGACCGAAACGCGTCTATTTGCACATGACCGTATACGGATCCGTATTTTATACGGGTTCCGTACAAAATGAACGGATCCGTATAAAAAGTACGGAAGTGACCGTATGTTATACGGTCATGTGCAAATATCCACAGCCGTAAATAATACCCTGTAAAACCCTGTGAACCACCCAAATTGGCAAAAACCCATAATCTTAGAATGATTCATTCTATTTATATATCAAATGTTATCCAATTCGGTTAAGCAGTTCCCGCGATATAAGGAAAAATAAATAAAATGCGGTTAGGTGGCAACCCCCGGTGACAACCCTGCCTGTACTTGTCATATTTTGCTCAATATTTATAAAAACGAGATAGGTGGCAACCCTGTAAACCATCCCAAGTGGCAACACATATGTAGGTATATATTCTTAGAATTAATCATACTGTCTATATGCAAAATTTCATCGAAATCTGAAACAAAACAAACACAATTTAATTGTAAGAAAATGTTCTAAGTCCATGTAAATATAACAAAATCATAGAAAGAAAATGTTTTAAGTCACAAAAGTGCTCATAACTTTGCATTTACTTTATTTAGAAATATTCTAACAACTGATATCTAAGCAAGCTGAACTGAAGGAAAAAACTGCATTTTTAGATTCTAAAAATATTGACAACAAAAAAAGTTAGGCGGTTTTTTTCCTCTCCTGAACAATTACAAAAAATGGGCTTAGGACATTTGCTCACGAAGCCAGCGATATGTATGTATGTAAGTATGTAGGTATGGTCAGGAAATTTGCGAACTCTTTGTATTGAATGGGCTGGTTAAGGATGATCATTAGTAGGTAGATTTTTTTATTGTTTTTAGCAAAAAAACCAGTCGTATGCTCTTTTTATCTTATATACAATGAAAATAACTCGATTAAAATATAACTACATGTTTTCGGTAGCATGCATGAAAAGCGATCAATGGCAACATTGTATTAGATCAAGCATCGGCAGATTTGTAAATACATGCGTATTAGTTTTTATTTGTTTATATTAGTTTTTCATTGTTTGCTACATTTGTTTAAAATGAATTGATTGGAATTTGTAAATAACGATAAATACTATGTTTGTATATTTTCAGTGAAACCGCAGATTGATCGGGCAAATTTGAAGCCAGTTATAGTGAAAACTGGGCTATCGATTAGTCTTGATATCAAAGTTAAAGGTGAGCCGGCTCCGAAAATAGAGTGGTTATCTCAGCAGTTGCAATCCATCGACGAAAGCATTGAAATTGATAACCTTGACTATAGTACAAAATTCTTTGTGATGCGCGCTAACCGAGCACATAGTGGTAAATATATTATTAAAGCATCCAACTCGGTTGGTGAAGATATTGCCGAACTAGATGTGACGGTTTTAGGCAAGCCAGACAAGCCAAAAGGTCCAATTCAGATTAGCGATATAACAAAATACGGATGTAAATTGAAATGGGAAAAGCCAGAAGATGATGGGGGCACTCCCATAGATTACTACGAAATTGAGAAATTAGACCCCCATAGTGGTCAGTGGTTGCCTTGTGGCAAGAGCACTGATCCAGAGGCCAAAATAATTGGTTTACAAGAAGGTAAATCTTATAAGTTCCGGGTCAAAGCTATTAATAAGGAAGGCGAGTCGGAACCGTTAGAAACTGAGCAAGCCATAATTGCTAAAAATGCATTTAGTGAACCCGATAAACCTGGACGCCCGGAGCCAACTAATTGGGATAAAGACTTCATCGATTATGCTTGGGATCCTCCAAAGAACGATGGGGGTGCCCCGATTCAGAAGTACATTATACAGCTGAGAGACAAATCTGGTCGGGCATGGATTGAAGCCGCTACGGTACCAGGTGATCATACTAAATGTACTCTTACTAATGTAGAAGAAGGACATGAATATGAGGTTCGAATTGTGGCAGTAAATAAAGCGGGGCCAAGTGATCCCAGTAACGCTTCTAAATCTGTTATTGCCAAACCACGTTTCCTTAAGCCGCATATTGATCGTAAGAATTTACAGAAGAAGGTTCTTCGTAGCGGACAAATGCTACATATGGAAGCTGCAGTAAAAGCTGAACCACCTGCAAAAATTACGTGGTTTTACAATAATGAAACTCTCAAAACTGCTCATGGCTTAAAAATTGAGAACGAAGAATATAAAACTACATTCATTATACCTAAAGTAAAACGATCTGATAAAGGTTTATACATTGTGACAGCCAAAAATGATTCGGGTACTGATACCGTCCAAGTAGAATTAGAAGTGGTATCCAAGCCGTCAAAACCAACGGGCCCTCTCGCTATATCGGATGTCACTGCTGAGTGTGTCCATTTAAAATGGGATAAACCAGATGACGATGGAGGTGACCCAATTGAGCACTATGTAGTTGAGCGCATGGATACAGAAACTGGCCGTTGGATACCAGTATGTACAACTAAATCTTTAGAGGCAAATGTAAACGGGTTGATTGAAGGTAAGCAATATTTATTCCGCGTGAAGGCAGTTAATTCGGAAGGTGATTCTGAAGATTTGGTGACTGAGAAACCTACAATTGCTAAAAATCCCTATGATACTCCAAATGCACCAGGAAATCCACAGATTACAGACTGGTCCTCCAGTTTTGCTGATTTACGGTGGCGTCCCCCAGAAGATGACGGTGGGTCTCCTATTACTGGATATATTGTTGAAAAGAAGGACAATATTACCGGAAAATGGCAAAAGGTTATAGAAACAAGCACACCTGACTGCAAAGCAAGAGTAAATGATCTTATCGAAGGTAAAAAGTATCAGTTTCGAATCAAAGCTGTTAATAGGGCTGGGCAGAGTAACCCTTCTGAATCATCCGATCTAATGACTGCTAAAGATCGCTTCGCACCTCCGAAAATTGACAGAACAAATATAAAGGACATAACAGTAAAGGCAGGACAACACATTCGCCTTGATATTAAAGTATCTGGTGAGCCGCCCGCTATTAAAACTTGGTTCCACAACAAAGCTCGAATCGAAAGTAATATGGATGATATACATATCGATTTAGAACCATATCGCATGAAGTTTTCCATTCCTATTACCAAACGTAAGAATACTGGAAAATACTCAATTAAAGCAGAAAATGATTCGGGACATGACGAAGTCAACTTCGATATCACAGTATTGGATAAACCAGGTATTCCTGAAGGGCCATTACGTGTTTCAGATATTTCCAAAGAAGGTTGCAAACTGAAGTGGAATCCACCATTAGATGATGGTGGACTGCCAGTTGATTACTATATAGTAGAAAAAATGGACCTAGAAACAGGTCGTTGGTTACCTTCAGCGCGTGTTAAGGAAACTTTTGTTGAGCTAAATAACTTAGAGACTGACCATGAATACAAGTTCAGAGTAGTTGCAGTTAATGCGGAGGGAGAATCGGAACCCCTATATGGAGATCAAACAGTATTGGCTAAAAATCCATTTGATGCGCCTGGTAAGCCAGGAACACCAGAAGCAACTAATTGGGACAGGGATCATGTGGACTTGGTATGGAAGTCGCCACTTACCGATGGAGGGGCAATAATTAAAGCCTATGTCATTGAAAAACGCGAAAATGGAACCAACCGCTGGATTAAGGCTGCAGAAGCTCCAGTAAGCCCATTATTGGTTGAATGCAAATGCACCGTTGCAAACCTCAACGAAAACTGTGAATATGAGTTCCGCGTAAAAGCTATAAATTCAGCGGGCTCAAGTGAGCCTTCCGACGCAAGCAAATCTGTATTTACCAAACCAAAGAAACGTAAGGACCAAATACTTTATAATTATTTTAACACATTTTAAATCTATAATTTTAAATAATTTTGCAGTGGCACCAAAAATTGACCGTCGATATATTCATACGTATAACATAAAGGCTGGCGAACCGATATTCTTGGACATACAGGTGTTAGGAGAACCTGCCCCGGATGTGATATGGTCGCAAAATGGAAAATCTATGCAAGCTGTTTCAAACATCCGCGTTGAAAATTTTCCTTACAACACGAAATATATCAACAGCAATCCTGGACGTAATGACACTGGTTTATATAAAATTGTTGCTACAAATAAATCAGGCCAAGATGAAGTTGAATTTCAAATAAATATAATAAGTAAGATTTGTCTATTCAAATACATTTTTATAACTACGTACTATATAAAATCGTGTCCCTTTAATTTTTTCTGTAGCTAAACCGGACAAGCCCGATGGTCCTCTCGATGTATCTGATGTTCATAAAGAAGGGTGCAAGCTGAAATGGAAAAAGCCGAAAGATGACGGAGGTGAACCAATTGAGGGTTATTTAGTAGAAAAATTCGACCCTGAAACGGGAATTTGGTTACCTGCTGGCAAGAGTGACGATCCAGAAATAGAAATTGTTGGTCTTTCTTCTGGATTCGAGTACAAATTCCGTGTGAAAGCTTTCAATAAAGAAGGGGAGTCAGATCCGCTTGAAACATTTGGCACAATTATTGCAAAAGATCCTTTCGGTATGTACTACTTATATGAATAGACAATTTATGCATGTCAGGGTGAAGTCAGGTTGAATAAAAATAAATGTTCTTAAATAAAACTAGTAAGGATCCCTTTTTGCAACGAAATACCCCCATGAATATCAATTAAGACTTTCAAAATGAAAGAGGAGTGAACGACGATGTATGTATTAATCGTAAATTTTTATTGAAACTTTTACCTCTGCCTCGATCGTACGTTGGAGACCAAAAAACACATTGTTTGTTACTACTTCTCAAGGTAAGGAAATGTCTAGAAATACATTGCTAAAGCCAGTTGAGTGCACTTAATTGAAAACCAAAGCTACTTATCGTGAAGGTTTTGCCAAACCTTTTTTTTAATTCTCAAGGTGAGTACGTTCGCGACCGTTTTGCATTTAGATATATTTTTGCTTTACCAAAAACTGAAGGAAGAAAAAAACAGGTTGTTAATAGACTTTATTTTTTTTTATTGTACATGGTTAATAATTTATCATAGGGTTTTATATAATTTTAATGAAGTTATTCATAAATTTTACAACCATACATTATAGTGAGGATATTTTATGTTATGCAAGCCACTTTCGAGCCTTTCGGGGTGAGCCGCAGGGTTTCAGTAGAGTCTAATCATTTATGGTTTGTTCCTTTCTTTATAAATGCAACATATGACATTGAAACCTGTGAATTAAGTGTTCCAATTCATATAATTTGTAAATTGTGCCGAAAATAGTTAAAAAAAATTTATGGAAAAATCGTACGTTAGCGAGCCGTACGTTCGCGGTTCAAAACCGGTTTGCATCCGTAGTTAAAACTGCCACTAAAAATGGAACAAATAAAAAGCATAACAGCAAAGAACATATCTCAACATGAAGGGACAACGAATCATCTTCAGTCAATTTAACGGCGATTATTGACAAACTCAACCAAGAGTTTAAAGTGCAAGAGCGAGCGATGAAGAAAATAAGAGAGTCGGAAGAACACATTAGTGATAGCTTTGATGCGCTCAAAAAAAGAGATCGATCGCTTAAACTTAAAACAAAGGGCCAAAATGCCAAAGTCAAAATGGAAACATGAGAACGAAATGTAATTGAAATTAAATAAGAAAGAAATAAAAACAACATAAATAATAATAACTTATATACCACAAATAAAAGATGTGAATTTGAAGCCTGTAGCAATGGAAATTGCTGCACAAGTTAGTGCATTTAATAATAATAACTAGTATATCCCGTGGTCGAAATTCGACCACCTTAAATAAGTTTTACTTATTAAATCCTCTGTTCGAATTTTTCTCCAGTCCATTATGCCTAGAGGCATAAATATTGGAGACATTTTTATTGCTGAAAATAATTATTTATAGTTGAGTTATTGAGAGTCGCTTTCATAAAAGCTGGTTTACTCTAAAGACCGGTAATTTGACAACTAACCAAAAAAAATCCGTCCATTAAAGACCAGTCATCATTAATAGGAGATGGCAAGAACGGTAATTAGTAATGTTTGAAAGTCCACCATCAGACCCACCACTCCTTTCATATTCCGTCAATATTTCAGTAGACAAAATTAAATTTCATGGACATATACCAACAACATAGTTAGACTCATAATATATGAAGTTATTCATAAATTTTACAACCATACATTATAGTGAGGATATTTTATGTTATGCAAGCCACTTTCGAGCCTTTCGGGGTGAGCCGCGGGGTTTCAGTAGAGTCTAATCATTTATGGTTTGTTCCTTTCTTTATAAATGCAACATATGACATTGAAACCTGTGAATTAAGTGTTCCAATTCATATAATTTGTAAATTGTGCCGAAAATAGTTAAAAAAAATTTATGGAAAAATCGTACGTTAGCGAGCCGTACGTTCGCGGTTCAAAACCGGTTTGCATCCGTAGTTAAAACTGCCACTAAAAATGGAACAAATAAAAAGCATAACAGCAAAGAACATATCTCAACATGAAGGGACAACGAATCATCTTCAGTCAATTTAACGGCGATTATTGACAAACTCAACCAAGAGTTTAAAGTGCAAGAGCGAGCGATGAAGAAAATAAGAGAGTCGGAAGAACACATTAGTGATAGCTTTGATGCGCTCAAAAAAAGAGATCGATCGCTTAAACTTAAAACAAAGGGCCAAAATGCCAAAGTCAAAATGGAAACATGAGAACGAAATGTAATTGAAATTAAATAAGAAAGAAATAAAAACAACATAAATAATAATAACTTATATACCACAAATAAAAGATGTGAATTTGAAGCCTGTAGCAATGGAAATTGCTGCACAAGTTAGTGCATTTAATAATAATAACTAGTATATCCCGTGGTCGAAATTCGACCACCTTAAATAAGTTTTACTTATTAAATCCTCTGTTCGAATTTTTCTCCAGTCCATTATGCCTAGAGGCATAAATATTGGAGACATTTTTATTGCTGAAAATAATTATTTATAGTTGAGTTATTGAGAGTCGCTTTCATAAAAGCTGGTTTACTCTAAAGACCGGTAATTTGACAACTAACCAAAAAAAATCCGTCCATTAAAGACCAGTCATCATTAATAGGAGATGGCAAGAACGGTAATTAGTAATGTTTGAAAGTCCACCATCAGACCCACCACTCCTTTCATATTCCGTCAATATTTCAGTAGACAAAATTAAATTTCATGGACATATACCAACAACATAGTTAGACTCATAATATATGAAGTTATTCATAAATTTTACAACCATACATTATAGTGAGGATATTTTATGTTATGCAAGCCACTTTCGAGCCTTTCGGGGTGAGCCGCGGGGTTTCAGTAGAGTCTAATCATTTATGGTTTGTTCCTTTCTTTATAAATGCAACATATGACATTGAAACCTGTGAATTAAGTGTTCCAATTCATATAATTTGTAAATTGTGCCGAAAATAGTTAAAAAAAATTTATGGAAAAATCGTACGTTAGCGAGCCGTACGTTCGCGGTTCAAAACCGGTTTGCATCCGTAGTTAAAACTGCCACTAAAAATGGAACAAATAAAAAGCATAACAGCAAAGAACATATCTCAACATGAAGGGACAACGAATCATCTTCAGTCAATTTAACGGCGATTATTGACAAACTCAACCAAGAGTTTAAAGTGCAAGAGCGAGCGATGAAGAAAATAAGAGAGTCGGAAGAACACATTAGTGATAGCTTTGATGCGCTCAAAAAAAGAGATCGATCGCTTAAACTTAAAACAAAGGGCCAAAATGCCAAAGTCAAAATGGAAACATGAGAACGAAATGTAATTGAAATTAAATAAGAAAGAAATAAAAACAACATAAATAATAATAACTTATATACCACAAATAAAAGATGTGAATTTGAAGCCTGTAGCAATGGAAATTGCTGCACAAGTTAGTGCATTTAATAATAATAACTAGTATATCCCGTGGTCGAAATTCGACCACCTTAAATAAGTTTTACTTATTAAATCCTCTGTTCGAATTTTTCTCCAGTCCATTATGCCTAGAGGCATAAATATTGGAGACATTTTTATTGCTGAAAATAATTATTTATAGTTGAGTTATTGAGAGTCGCTTTCATAAAAGCTGGTTTACTCTAAAGACCGGTAATTTGACAACTAACCAAAAAAAATCCGTCCATTAAAGACCAGTCATCATTAATAGGAGATGGCAAGAACGGTAATTAGTAATGTTTGAAAGTCCACCATCAGACCCACCACTCCTTTCATATTCCGTCAATATTTCAGTAGACAAAATTAAATTTCATGGACATATACCAACAACATAGTTAGACTCATAATATATACATACTAGTATATCCCATGGTCGAAATTCGACCACCTTAAATTAGTTTAACTTATTAAATCCTCTGTTCGGATTTTTCTCCAGTACCTAATGCCTAGAGGCATAAATATTGGAGACATTTTTATTGCTGAAAATAATTATTTATAGTTGAGTTATTGAGAGTCGCTTTCATAAAAGCTGGTTTACTCTAAAGACGGGTAATTTGACAGCTAACCAAAAAAAAAATCCGTCCATTAAAGACCAGTAATCATTAATAGGGGACGGCAAAAACAGTACTTAGTAATGTTTGAAAGTCCACCATCAGACCCACCACTCCTTTCATATTCCGTCAATATTTCAATAAACAAAATTAGATTTCATGGACATACACCAAAAACGTAGTTAGACTTGTAATATATATAATGGTCACATAGAATGATGCCATATCGAACAAAATTGGCCATATGGATTGAAACGAATGAAAGTTCATTTTGAGATTCCGTTAACTTCTTAATATTAGCCGGTTTCCAAATTGTGTTTTTTTTTTTTGGTATACAGACAGTTTTCTCAATTTTTCTTTTAGTTGTAGATTTTTTGAAGTCCGTATAGCGGGAGAATATTACAACTTACACATATGATGGTTTTCTGGTTTCTTTCGTCAAATTCAACTCGAAAAATTTAAAACACATATCTTAACTGGCCCAATTAGCCTAAATATGTCAGGATTCCGGTTATATGTCGACTCTTTTACAAATTAAAATTTTTAGGAAGAAAATAGTTGATGTCTTTAGGAAAATTAACGCGATTTCAAACTATTTCATGAATATAAAATTGAAGAAGCTACAAACTGTGTTTTTACTTTTTTTATATTAAATATGATATATTTCTTAAAAAATATATATTGATAAATTGAAATAATTTTTTTGCTTTTTTTCAAAAAATTTGGTTTTTTCACTCGAAAATAGATGTCATAAACAGAAAAATATTGATATATTGGGTTATATGTCGACTCTTTTCCAAATAAAAATTTTTAAGAAGAAAATAGTTGATGTCTTTAGGAAAATTAACGCAATTTCAAACTATTTCGTGAATATAAAATTGAAGAAGCTACAAACAGTGTTTTTACTTTTTCCATATTAAATATGATATATTTCTTAAAAAATATAAATTGATAAATTTGAATAATTTTTTATATTTTTTCAAAATATTTGGGTTTTTCACTCCAAGATAGATGTCATAAACATAATAAACAGAAAAATATTGGATTACAAATATAATAAATTTAAAAAAAAAATATAATAAAAAGTTTTCGTATATTTCAAGGCAAATTCAATTTAGTAAAAAAAAAAAACTTAACCTGCCCTGAACACGTCCTTGAACCTACGAACGCAAGCATCATAGCCGGCACACTCACCACCTGCGCCACTGCTGTATGTACAACAAAACAGTCAGATACTGTACTTAACAGCTTTGGGTTTTGGTGAAAACTTTGATGAATTATTACAAATTAATGAAGCATTTTTTGTTAAATATAATAAGCCTATGCAAAGCTCCTGGCCCATGAAAACATATCAAAATATATAATAATTGGAGTTATGCATTTTTTTATGAGATACACTCTGGCAATTGATTGTATGGAAAAAATGTTAGCCTATTAATATATAGATAATGGTCACATAGAATGATGCCATATCGAACAAAATTGGCCATATGGATTGAAACGAATGAAAGTTCATTTTGAGATTCCGTTAACTTCTTAATATTAGCCGGTTTCCAAATTGTGTTTTTTTTTTTTTGGTATACAGACAGTTTTCTCAATTTTTCTTTTAGTTGTAGATTTTTTGAAGTCCGTATAGCGGGAGAATATTACAACTTACACATATGATGGTTTTCTGGTTTCTTTCGTCAAATTCAACTCGAAAAATTTAAAACACATATCTTAACTGGCCCAATTAGCCTAAATATGTCAGGATTCCGGTTATATGTCGACTCTTTTACAAATTAAAATTTTTAGGAAGAAAATAGTTGATGTCTTTAGGAAAATTAACGCGATTTCAAACTATTTCATGAATATAAAATTGAAGAAGCTACAAACTGTGTTTTTACTTTTTTTATATTAAATATGATATATTTCTTAAAAAATATATATTGATAAATTGAAATAATTTTTTTGCTTTTTTTCCAAAAATTTGGTTTTTTCACTCGAAAATAGATGTCATAAACAGAAAAATATTGATATATTGGGTTATATGTCGACTCTTTTACAAATAAACATTTTTAGGAAGAAAATAGTTGATGTCTTTAGGAAAATTATCGCGATTTCTAATTATTTCGTAAATATAAAATTGAAGAAGCTACAAACTGTGTTTTTACTTTTTGTATATTAAATATGATATATTTCTTAAAAAATATATATTGATAAATTGAAATAATTGTTTAGCTTTTTTTTTCAAAAAAATTGGTTTTTTCACTCGAAGATAGATGTCATAAACAGAAAAATATTGAAATATTGGGTTACATATATGTCGACTCTTTTACAAATAAAAATTTTTAGGAAGAAAATAGTTGATGTCTTTAGGAAAGTTAACGCGATTTCAAACTATTACATGAATATAAAATTGAAGAAGCTACAAACTGTGTTTTTACTTTTTGTATATTAAATATGATATATTTCTTAAAAAATATATATTGATAAATTGAAATAATTTTTTAGCTTTTTTTAAAAAAATTTGGTTTTTTCACTCGAAAATAGATGTCATAAACAGAAAAATATTGAAATATTGGGTTATATCTCGACTCTTTTACAAATAAACATTTTTAGGAAGAAAATAGTTGATGTCTTTAGGAAAATTATCGCGATTTCTAATTATTTCGTAAATATAAAATTGAAGAAGCTACAAACTGTGTTTTTACTTTTTCCATATTAAATATGATATATTTCTTAAAAAATATAAATTGATAAATTGGAATAATTTTTTAGCTTTTTTTTTCAAAAAAATTGGTTTTTTCACTCGAAGATAGATGTCATAAACAGAAAAATATTGAAATATTGGGTTACATATATGTCGACTCTTTTACAAATAAAAATTTTTAGGAAGAAAATAGTTGATGTCTTTAGGAAAATTAACGCGATTTCTAATTATTTCGTAAATATAAAATTGAAGAAGCTACAAACTGTGTTTTTACTTTTTCCATATTAAATATGATATATTTCTTAAAAAATATAAATTGATAAATTGGAATAATTTTTTATATTTTTTCAAAAAATTTGGGTTTTTCACTCCAAGATAGATGTCATAAACATAATAAACAGAAAAATATTGGATTACAAATATAATAAATTAAAAAAAAAATATAATAAAAAGTTTTCGCATATTTTAAGGCAAAATCAATTTAGTAAAAAAAAAAAAAACTTAGCCTGCCCTGAACACGTCCTTGAACCTACGAACGCACGCATCATAGCCGGCACGCTCACCACCTGCGCCACTGCTGTATGTACAACAAAACAGTCAGATACTGTACTTAACAGCTTTGTTTTTTGGTGAAAACTTTGATGAATTATTACAAATTAATGAAGCATTTTTTGTTAAATATAATATGCCTATGCAAAGCTCCTGGCCCATGAAAACATATCAAAATATATAATAATTGGAGTTATGCATTTTTTTATGAGATACACTCTGACTGTTTTCTCAATTTTCCTTTAGTTGTGGATTTTTTGAAGTCCGTTTAGCGGGAGAATATTACAACTTACACATATGATGGTTTTCTGGTTTCTTTCGTCAAATTCTTTAGGAAAATTATCGCGATTTCTAATTATTTCGTAAATATAAAATTGAAGAAGCTACAAACTGTGTTTTTACTTTTTGTATATTAAATATGATATATTTCTTAAAAAATATATATTGATAAATTGAAATAATTTTTTAGCAATTTCAAACTATTTCGTGAATATAAAATTACTTTTTGTATATTAAATATGATATATTTCTTAAAAAATATATTTTGATAAATTGAAATAATTTTTTATCTTTTTTGATGTCTTTAGGAAAATTAACGCAATTTCAAACTATTTCGTGAATATAAAATTGAAGAACTACAAACTGCGTTTTTACTTTTTGTATATTAAATATATATTGATAAATTGAAATAATTTTTTAGCTTTTTTTTTCAAAAAAATTGGTTTTTTCACTCGAAGATTTATGTCATAAACAGAAAAATATTGAAATATTGGGTTATATGTCGACTCTTTTACAAATAAAAATTTTTAGGAAGAAAATAGTTGATGTCTTTAGGAAAATTAACGCGATTTTTAATTATTTCGTAAATAAAAAATTCAAGAAGCTACAAACTGCGTTTTTACTTTTTCCAAATTAAATTTGATAGATTTCTTAATAAATATAAATTTATAAATATTGATAAATTGGAATAATTTTTTATATTTTTTCTAGAAATTTGGGATTTTCACTCCAAGATAGATGTCATAAACATAATAAACAGAAAAATATTGGATTACAAATATAATAAATTTAAAAAAAAAAAAATATAATAAAAAGTTTTCGTATATTTCAAGGCAAATTCAATTTAGTAAAAAAAAAAAAACTTAACCTGCCCTGAACACGTCCTTGAACCTACGAACGCACGCATCATAGCCGGCACGCTCACCGCCTGCGCCACTGCTGTATGTACAACAAAACAGTCAGATACTGTACTTAACAGCTTTGGGTTTTGGTGGCCATGAAAACATATCAAAATATATAATAATTGGAGTTATGCATTTTTTTATGAGATACACTCTGGCAATTGATTGTATGGAAAAAATGTTAGCCTATTAATATATATAGATAATGGTCACATAGAATGATGCCATATCGAACAAAATTGGAAGCAAATAAAATTTTCAGTGCGTTTTCCACAAAACAATTTACATTTCATTGAAAACACTTCAGTTCTTCGGGATTTTAGGATGCATCGAAATTACCGACGGTATATAGTGAAATTTAACAAATAAGTACCAATTTCATACCATTTAAAAAAACAAATAAGGAAATCTAAGTTCGGGTAAACCGAACATTAAATACCCAGCGTTAGTTTTCAGAAAAAGGGGGCGTAATTTTCATCCGATTTCGCCCATTTTAAAAACCAATCTATTCCGAGCCTAAACAATAGCGAATTTGGTGGGCGCGGCCACGCTCCTTGCTTATAAAGCTTTAGCCGCTTACATGAGCCAAAAGTACTGAATCGATCTTTACAAGGGTTATACCATGTCCTATATATAACTTTGGAAAAGAAGGCGTGCCATGCCCATAACTTTTAACGTATTTTGTGAAATTTTTTGATATACGGATATATGTGTCCATTAATCAATATTTACCTAATTTTAAAAAAGTGGGTGGTGGCACGCCCATGGATTTTATTATGTTGTTTGTCCCTATTTGAAGATCAGTTTTCATTGCAGATCTTTATGATACTTTCACAGTGGCTTGTTAATAGCGAAATGTTGATATTTTGTTTATTCACTTGTGGGCGGTGCCACGCCCATTTTCAAAAAATTTGATAAAATCCGCCTTAGAACATATAAATCAATACATATTGCAAATTTTATCATTGTAGCTGCTTCTGATATGGAATTAACCAGTTTTATACGTTTTTCGAAATTTTCGATATCGAAAAAGGGGGCGTGGTTATCATCCTATTTCGCCCATTTTCAATAGCAACCTACCTTGGCCAGAAACTAACCTGTATGCAAAATTTCATGCAAATATCTCAATTTTTACTCAAGTTATCGTGTACACGGACGGACAGACGGACGGACATGCCATAATCAATTCCTCTTTTCAACCTAAGAACTTTCATATATGGAACCCCATATCTAACACGATTATTTTGCGCCGTTACATAGTACCGTTATGTGGACAAAATTAATATACCCTTGTACTAGTACTAGTACGCTGGGTATAAAAATTAAGGTTTAGAGTTCTATAAAAACACAACTTTTGTCCTATTTTCCAGAAAAATTTTAATTTTGAACTATTTTTTGCAATAGAACATCCAAGATATGTATGTTAAAAGCAAATGTTTTAGGATGCATCTCAAGAGCTACCCGAAAATAGTGACCATGAATACTTTTGAATCTCACTTTTATTATAGAATTTTGCAAAAAATAGAAGTTTGACTGCGTTTTTGAAAAAGAATTATAATTTTAAATTTTTTTTTAAAATGAGTTTGGAGCTTATTTTGAAGTTCTCAATATGAGCACCAGGCCGGTTTCCATTTTGGATTTTTTAGGGTTTTTCCTCAACAATTTAGATACATACATTTCAATAATATTCCGTGATATTTATATCGTATGACCTCAACTTATATACATATATAGCTATATTTATTATGGAAAATCTATTAGAAAAAAGCAAATTCCTTAAAAAAAAATTCATAAAACGACATACATATGTATATAAGTACATATTGTGTTATGGTAGATTTTAGTAATTTCCCTGCAAAAAAAATAGTCAATATGAAAAAAGGGGAAAACAATTTTATGTTCGAAATTGGGCTCGAACCATGAAACGCACGCGTCCCACCCGAGACCATTACACATGCGCTATTGGTACACATGAATATGGTATGATATATTTCTTCAAAAAAAAAAAATATATATTAATGATTAATATTGATAAATTGGAATAATTTTTTTGATTTTTTAAGATAGATGTCATAAACAGAAAAATGTTGAAATATTGGCTTACAAATATAATAAATTAAAAAAAAAATTATGATAAAAAGTTTTCGTATGTTTTAAGGCAAATTCAATTTAGTAAAAAAATAAAAATTAACCTGAACACGTGCTTGAACCTACGAACGCTCGCATCATAGCCGGCACGCTCACCACCTGCGCCACTGCTGTATGTACAATAAAACAGTCAGATACTGTAGTTAACAGTTTTAGGTTTTGGTGAAAACTTTTATGAATTATTATAAATTAATGAAGCATTTTTTGTTCAATATAATATGCCTATGCAAAGCTCCAAAAATAGTAAGAAGAAGGCTTGAAAGAATACAAATATTGCATTAGAGAGAAGAAGAAAATCTCTAGAATGACGCAGATGAAAGAAAAGCCACCTTAAAGCCTATCCGAGTTAGGGCGGTTTTCTCCACCTCCTGTTAAAGGCAGGATCAGTCAACTGGAGGATAAATTTGTCGGAAGGATAAATTCTACTTCATTTTCTCAATCTCCTGTTGAAAACTTTCACGAAACTTATGAATATATGGTAGCACTGCTACGGAAAGAAAGCGGAATGCCAAAAACTTCTGTGAAAATATAAAATATAAATAAATTTTCACAATTTAAAAATTCTTAAATTATTTGCTAAAATTCGGTTTGGTGTTCTTCAAGATAAATCCAAGCGGTTGGGAGAAGTCCGCTAGGTGATATTACTTTCAGTGGTTTCCACATATGCAGCTTCTAGTGCATGAATACAAACTGCACGCCGGTTTTTCATAACAATTATAAATTGTATTTCTTTCATAATTTTAAAAGCCGAAATAATTTCAACTGACAATCAGCTGCTTTCAGTTTATCGGACCGACAAATTTTAAAGATTGGATTGACTGCCTGTTAAATTTGTCGACGGAATAAATTTAACAGCTACTACTGAAAACAGAATTTTATTTAAAGAACAGATAAATTTTAGCAGGCAGTCTAGAAAATATGTTTAATTGAAATATGTTTAATTGACATTGGCAATGAGTTCCAGAGTCAGACAGCACTAACAAAGAATAATATAGACCCAGTCAAAGATACATAATATGATAGATATTATCTAGGTACTACAATATTATTAGTACGAGATGATGGTACAAAGCTTAGTTTTTCATAAAGATAGCCAGGTCTCTGGCATTTAATTATTTTAAATAGAGAAATTACGTTCCTTATCCGGAGGTAATTTTCCAAGCTCGTACCAAGAATATTTGCAAATATTAATATTGATAGCATCGACGATGTATAACAAAATGAAAATAAACTAGTAAGGAAGTCTAAGTTCGGGTGGAACCGAGCATTAAATACCTAGTAGTGATCTGTTGTGGTGTCCCAATTTACTCAGGTCTATTTTAGTACCTGAAAAGTTGTTAAAGGCAGCCGATTGTTTTCGATTAAAAAAAAAAGTCTGTTGTGGGTGGTAAATTAAATTATCACTACATAACAAAATATAAATAGCTTTCCCCATGTCCATGAAAGGTGTGAAAATAAAAAAAGGACAGTAGAGTGTTAACTACTTCCCCGTAAATCTTGCTTGTTATACCTAGTAGTGCATCGCACACAAGGTATATTAACTTCATTCGCCTAACGGTAGTATGTAACGGCATAAACGAATCGAGATAGATATTGACTTATATATATCAAAATGTTCAGGAGGAAAAGAGAAAATGGTTGAGCCATGTCCGTCCGTCCGTCCGTCCGTATGTCCGTCCGTCCGTCTGTGAACACGATACTTGAGTAAATCTTGAGATATCTCAATGAAATTTGGTATGCAGGTTCCTTTTCACTTATCTCGGAGCGCTATTGAAAATAGGCAAAATCGGTTAAAAGCCACGCCCACTTTCTATATATATAATATTTTAGAAAATACAAAAAGAGTGATTATTCAGTACATAAATAATACACCTATAATTATAATATTTGGTTTTAGTTCTATAAAAACACAACTTTTGTCCTATTTTCCAGAAAAATTTTAATTTTGAACTATTTTTTGCAATAGAACATCCAAGATATGTATGTTAAAAGCAAATGTTTTAGGATGCATCTCAAGAGCTACCCGAAAATAGTGACCATGAATACTTTTGAATCTCATTTTTATTATAGAATTTTGCAAAAAATAGAAGTTTGACTGCGTTTTTGAAAAAGAATTATAATTTTAAATTTTTTTTTAAAATGAATTTGGAGCTTATTTTGAAGTTCTCAATATGAGCACCAGGCCGGTTTCCATTTTGGATTTTTTAGGGTTTTTCCTCAACAATTTAGATACATACATTTCAATAATATTCCGTGATATTTATATCGTATGACCTCAACTTATATACATATATAGCTATATTTATTATGGAAAATCTATTAGAAAAAAGCAAATTCCTTAAAAAAAAATTCATAAAACGACATACATATGTATATAAGTACATATTGTGTTATGGTAGATTTTAGTAATTTCCCTGCAAAAAAAATAGTCAATATGAAAAAAGGGGAAAACAATTTTATGTTCGAAATTGGGCTCGAACCATGAAACGCACGCGTCCCACCCGAGACCATTACACATGCGCTATTGGTACACATGAATATGGTATGATATATTTCTTCAAAAAAAAAAAATATATATTAATGATTAATATTGATAAATTGGAATAATTTTTTTGATTTTTTAAGATAGATGTCATAAACAGAAAAATGTTGAAATATTGGCTTACAAATATAATAAATTAAAAAAAAATTATGATAAAAAGTTTTCGTATGTTTTAAGGCAAATTCAATTTAGTAAAAAAATAAAAATTAACCTGAACACGTGCTTGAACCTACGAACGCTCGCATCATAGCCGGCACGCTCACCACCTGCGCCACTGCTGTATGTACAATAAAACAGTCAGATACTGTAGTTAACAGTTTTAGGTTTTGGTGAAAACTTTTATGAATTATTATAAATTAATGAAGCATTTTTTGTTAAATATAATATGCCTATGCAAAGCTCCAAAAATAGTAAGAAGAAGGCTTGAAAGAATACAAATATTGCATTAGAGAGAAGAAGAAAATCTCTAGAATGACGCAGATGAAAGAAAAGCCACCTTAAAGCCTATCCGAGTTAGGGCGGTTTTCTCCACCTCCTGTTAAAGGCAGGATCAGTCAACTGGAGGATAAATTTGTCGGAAGGATAAATTCTACTTCATTTTCTCAATCTCCTGTTGAAAACTTTCACGAAACTTATGAATATATGGTAGCACTGCTACGGAAAGAAAGCGGAATGCCAAAAACTTCTGTGAAAATATAAAATATAAATAAATTTTCACAATTTAAAAATTCTTAAATTATTTGCTAAAATTCGGTTTGGTGTTCTTCAAGATAAATCCAAGCGGTTGGGAGAAGTCCGCTAGGTGATATTACTTTCAGTGGTTTCCACATATGCAGCTTCTAGTGCATGAATAAAAACTGCACGCCGGTTTTTCATAACAATTATAAATTGTATTTCTTTCATAATTTTAAAAGCCGAAATAATTTCAACTGACAATCAGCTGCTTTCAGTTTATCGGACCGACAAATTTTAAAGATTGGATTGACTGCCTGTTAAATTTGTCGACGGAATAAATTTAACAGGTACTACTGAAAACAGAATTTTATTTAAAGAACAGATAAATTTTAGCAGGCAGTCTAGAAAATATGTTTAATTGAAATATGTTTAATTGACATTGGCAATGAGTTCCAGAGTCAGACAGCACTAACAAAGAATAATATAGACCCAGTCAAAGATACATAATATGATAGATATTATCTAGGTACTACAATATTATTAGTACGAGATGATGGTACAAAGCTTAGTTTTTCATAAAGATAGCCAGGTCTCTGGCATTTAATTATTTTAAATAGAGAAATTACGTTCCTTATCCGGAGGTAATTTTCCAAGCTCGTACCAAGAATATTTGCAAATATTAATATTGATAGCATCGACGATGTATAACAAAATGAAAATAAACTAGTAAGGAAGTCTAAGTTCGGGTGGAACCGAGCATTAAATACCTAGTAGTGATCTGTTGTGGTGTCCCAATTTACTCAGGTCTATTTTAGTACCTGAAAAGTTGTTAAAGGCAGCCGATTGTTTTCGATTAAAAAAAAAAGTCTGTTGTGGGTGGTAAATTAAATTATCACTACATAACAAAATATAAATAGCTTTCCCCATGTCCATGAAAGGTGTGAAAATAAAAAAAGGACAGTAGAGTGTTAACTACTTCCCCGTAAATCTTGCTTGTTATACCTAGTAGTGCATCGCACACAAGGTATATTAACTTCATTCGCCTAACGGTAGTATGTAACGGCATAAACGAATCGAGATAGATATTGACTTATATATATCAAAATGTTCAGGAGGAAAAGAGAAATTGGTTGAACCATGTCCGTCCGTCCGTCCGTCCGTCTGTGAACACGATAACTTGAGTAAATCTTGAGATATCTCAATGAAATTTGGTATGCAGGTTCCTTTTCACTTATCTCGGAGCGCTATTGAAAATTGGCAAAATCGGTTAAAAGCCACGCCCACTTTCTATATATATAATATTTTAGAAAATACAAAAAGAGTGATTATTCAGTACATAAATAATACACCTATAATTATAATATTTGGTTTTAGTTCTATAAAAACACAACTTTTGTCCTATTTTCCAGAAAAATTTTAATTGTGAACTTTTTTTTTGCAATAGAACATCCAAGATATGTATGTTAAAAGCAAATGTTTTAGGATGCATCTCAAGAGCTACCCGAAAATAGTGACCATGAATACTTTTGAATCTCACTTTTATTATAGAATTTTGCAAAAAATAGAAGTTTGACTGCGTTTTTGAAAAAGAATTATAATTTTAAATTTTTTTTTAAAATGAATTTGGAGCTTATTTTGAAGTTCTCAATATGAGCACCAGGCCGGTTTCCATTTTGGATTTTTTAGGGTTTTTCCTCAACAATTTAGATACATACATTTCAATAATATTCCGTGATATTTATATCGTATGACCTCAACTTATATACATATATAGCTATATTTATTATGGAAAATCTATTAGAAAAAAGCAAATTCCTTAAAAAAAAATTCATAAAACGACATACATATGTATATAAGTACATATTGTGTTATGGTAGATTTTAGTAATTTCCCTGCAAAAAAAATAGTCAATATGAAAAAAGGGGAAAACAATTTTATGTTCGAAATTGGGCTCGAACCATGAAACGCACGCGTCCCACCCGAGACCATTACACATGCGCTATTGGTACACATGAATATGGTATGATATATTTCTTCAAAAAAAAAAAATATATATTAATGATTAATATTGATAAATTGGAATAATTTTTTTGATTTTTTAAGATAGATGTCATAAACAGAAAAATGTTGAAATATTGGCTTACAAATATAATAAATTAAAAAAAAAATTATGATAAAAAGTTTTCGTATGTTTTAAGGCAAATTCAATTTAGTAAAAAAATAAAAATTAACCTGAACACGTGCTTGAACCTACGAACGCTCGCATCATAGCCGGCACGCTCACCACCTGCGCCACTGCTGTATGTACAATAAAACAGTCAGATACTGTAGTTAACAGTTTTAGGTTTTGGTGAAAACTTTTATGAATTATTATAAATTAATGAAGCATTTTTTGTTAAATATAATATGCCTATGCAAAGCTCCAAAAATAGTAAGAAGAAGGCTTGAAAGAATACAAATATTGCATTAGAGAGAAGAAGAAAATCTCTAGAATGACGCAGATGAAAGAAAAGCCACCTTAAAGCCTATCCGAGTTAGGGCGGTTTTCTCCACCTCCTGTTAAAGGCAGGATCAGTCAACTGGAGGATAAATTTGTCGGAAGGATAAATTCTACTTCATTTTCTCAATCTCCTGTTGAAAACTTTCACGAAACTTATGAATATATGGTAGCACTGCTACGGAAAGAAAGCGGAATGCCAAAAACTTCTGTGAAAATATAAAATATAAATAAATTTTCACAATTTAAAAATTCTTAAATTATTTGCTAAAATTCGGTTTGGTGTTCTTCAAGATAAATCCAAGCGGTTGGGAGAAGTCCGCTAGGTGATATTACTTTCAGTGGTTTCCACATATGCAGCTTCTAGTGCATGAATACAAACTGCACGCCGGTTTTTCATAACAATTATAAATTGTATTTCTTTCATAATTTTAAAAGCCGAAATAATTTCAACTGACAATCAGCTGCTTTCAGTTTATCGGACCGACAAATTTTAAAGATTGGATTGACTGCCTGTTAAATTTGTCGACGGAATAAATTTAACAGGTACTACTGAAAACAGAATTTTATTTAAAGAACAGATAAATTTTAGCAGGCAGTCTAGAAAATATGTTTAATTGAAATATGTTTAATTGACATTGGCAATGAGTTCCAGAGTCAGACAGCACTAACAAAGAATAATATAGACCCAGTCAAAGATACATAATATGATAGATATTATCTAGGTACTACAATATTATTAGTACGAGATGATGGTACAAAGCTTAGTTTTTCATAAAGATAGCCAGGTCTCTGGCATTTAATTATTTTAAATAGAGAAATTACGTTCCTTATCCGGAGGTAATTTTCCAAGCTCGTACCAAGAATATTTGCAAATATTAATATTGATAGCATCGACGATGTATAACAAAATGAAAATAAACTAGTAAGGATGTCTAAGTTCGGGTGGAACCGAGCATTAAATACCTAGTAGTGATCTGTTGTGGTGTCCCAATTTACTCAGGTCTATTTTAGTACCTGAAAAGTTGTTAAAGGCAGCCGATTGTTTTCGATTAAAAAAAAAAGTCTGTTGTGGGTGGTAAATTAAATTATCACTACATAACAAAATATAAATAGCTTTCCCCATGTCCATGAAAGGTGTGAAAATAAAAAAAGGACAGTAGAGTGTTAACTACTTCCCCGTAAATCTTGCTTGTTATACCTAGTAGTGCATCGCACACAAGGTATATTAACTTCATTCGCCTAACGGTAGTATGTAACGGCATAAACGAATCGAGATAGATATTGACTTATATATATCAAAATGTTCAGGAGGAAAAGAGAAATTGGTTGAACCATGTCCGTCCGTCCGTCCGTCCGTCTGTGAACACGATAACTTGAGTAAATCTTGAGATATCTCAATGAAATTTGGTATGCAGGTTCCTTTTCACTTATCTCGGAGCGCTATTGAAAATAGGCAAAATCGGTTAAAAGCCACGCCCACTTTCTATATATATAATATTTTAGAAAATACAAAAAGAGTGATTATTCAGTACATAAATAATACACCTATAATTATAATATTTGGTTTTAGTTCTATAAAAACACAACTTTTGTCCTATTTTCCAGAAAAATTTTAATTGTGAACTTTTTTTTTGCAATAGAACATCCAAGATATGTATGTTAAAAGCAAATGTTTTAGGATGCATCTCAAGAGCTACCCGAAAATAGTGACCATGAATACTTTTGAATCTCACTTTTATTATAGAATTTTGCAAAAAATAGAAGTTTGACTGCGTTTTTGAAAAAGAATTATAATTTTAAATTTTTTTTTAAAATGAATTTGGAGCTTATTTTGAAGTTCTCAATATGAGCACCAGGCCGGTTTCCATTTTGGATTTTTTAGGGTTTTTCGTCAACAATTTAGATACATACATTTCAATAATATTCCGTGATATTTATATCGTATGACCTCAACTTATATACATATATAGCTATATTTATTATGGAAAATCTATTAGAAAAAAGCAAATTCCTTAAAAAAAAATTCATAAAACGACATACATATGTATATAAGTACATATTGTGTTATGGTAGATTTTAGTAATTTCCCTGCAAAAAAAATAGTCAATATGAAAAAAGGGGAAAACAATTTTATGTTCGAAATTGGGCTCGAACCATGAAACGCACGCGTCCCACCCGAGACCATTACACATGCGCTATTGGTACACATGAATATGGTATGATATATTTCTTCAAAAAAAAAAAATATATATTAATGATTAATATTGATAAATTGGAATAATTTTTTTGATTTTTTAAGATAGATGTCATAAACAGAAAAATGTTGAAATATTGGCTTACAAATATAATAAATTAAAAAAAAAATTATGATAAAAAGTTTTCGTATGTTTTAAGGCAAATTCAATTTAGTAAAAAAATAAAAATTAACCTGAACACGTGCTTGAACCTACGAACGCTCGCATCATAGCCGGCACGCTCACCACCTGCGCCACTGCTGTATGTACAATAAAACAGTCAGATACTGTAGTTAACAGTTTTAGGTTTTGGTGAAAACTTTTATGAATTATTATAAATTAATGAAGCATTTTTTGTTAAATATAATATGCCTATGCAAAGCTCCAAAAATAGTAAGAAGAAGGCTTGAAAGAATACAAATATTGCATTAGAGAGAAGAAGAAAATCTCTAGAATGACGCAGATGAAAGAAAAGCCACCTTAAAGCCTATCCGAGTTAGGGCGGTTTTCTCCACCTCCTGTTAAAGGCAGGATCAGTCAACTGGAGGATAAATTTGTCGGAAGGATAAATTCTACTTCATTTTCTCAATCTCCTGTTGAAAACTTTCACGAAACTTATGAATATATGGTAGCACTGCTACGGAAAGAAAGCGGAATGCCAAAAACTTCTGTGAAAATATAAAATATAAATAAATTTTCACAATTTAAAAATTCTTAAATTATTTGCTAAAATTCGGTTTGGTGTTCTTCAAGATAAATCCAAGCGGTTGGGAGAAGTCCGCTAGGTGATATTACTTTCAGTGGTTTCCACATATGCAGCTTCTAGTGCATGAATACAAACTGCACGCCGGTTTTTCATAACAATTATAAATTGTATTTCTTTCATAATTTTAAAAGCCGAAATAATTTCAACTGACAATCAGCTGCTTTCAGTTTATCGGACCGACAAATTTTAAAGATTGGATTGACTGCCTGTTAAATTTGTCGACGGAATAAATTTAACAGGTACTACTGAAAACAGAATTTTATTTAAAGAACAGATAAATTTTAGCAGGCAGTCTAGAAAATATGTTTAATTGAAATATGTTTAATTGACATTGGCAATGAGTTCCAGAGTCAGACAGCACTAACAAAGAATAATATAGACCCAGTCAAAGATACATAATATGATAGATATTATCTAGGTACTACAATATTATTAGTACGAGATGATGGTACAAAGCTTAGTTTTTCATAAAGATAGCCAGGTCTCTGGCATTTAATTATTTTAAATAGAGAAATTACGTTCCTTATCCGGAGGTAATTTTCCAAGCTCGTACCAAGAATATTTGCAAATATTAATATTGATAGCATCGACGATGTATAACAAAATGAAAATAAACTAGTAAGGAAGTCTAAGTTCGGGTGGAACCGAGCATTAAATACCTAGTAGTGATCTGTTGTGGTGTCCCAATTTACTCAGGTCTATTTTAGTACCTGAAAAGTTGTTAAAGGCAGCCGATTGTTTTCGATTAAAAAAAAAAGTCTGTTGTGGGTGGTAAATTAAATTATCACTACATAACAAAATATAAATAGCTTTCCCCATGTCCATGAAAGGTGTGAAAATAAAAAAAGGACAGTAGAGTGTTAACTACTTCCCCGTAAATCTTGCTTGTTATACCTAGTAGTGCATCGCACACAAGGTATATTAACTTCATTCGCCTAACGGTAGTATGTAACGGCATAAACGAATCGAGATAGATATTGACTTATATATATCAAAATGTTCAGGAGGAAAAGAGAAATTGGTTGAGCCATGTCCGTCCGTCCGTCCGTCCGTATGTCCGTCCGTCCGTCTGTGAACACGATAACTTGAGTAAATCTTGAGATATCTCAATGAAATTTGGTATGCAGGTTCCTTTTCACTTATCTCGGAGCGCTATTGAAAATAGGCAAAATCGGTTAAAAGCCACGCCCACTTTCTATATATATAATATTTTAGAAAATACAAAAAGAGTGATTATTCCTATTTTCCAGAAAAATTTTAATTTTGAACTATTTTTTGCAATAGAACATCCAAGATACATATGTATGTTAAAAGCAAATGTTTTAGGATGCATCTCAAGAGCTACCCGAAAATAGTGACCATGAATACTTTTGAATCTCACTTTTATTATAGAATTTTGCAAAAAATAGAAGTTTGACTGCGTTTTTGAAAAAGAATTATTATTTTAAATTTTTTTTTAAAATGAATTTGGAGCTTATTTTGAAGTTCTCAATATGAGCACTAGGCCGGTTTCCATTTTGGATTTTTTAGGGTTTTTCCTCAACAATTTAGATACATACATTTCAATAATATTCCGTGATATTTATATCGTATGACCTCAACTTATAAACATATATAGCTATATTTATTATAGAAAATCTATTAGAAAAAAGCAAATTCCTTAAAAAAAATTCATAAAACTACATACATATGTATATAAGTACATATTGTGTTATGGTAGATTTTAGTAATTTCCCTGCAAAAAAAATAGTCAATATGAAAAAAGGGGAAAACAATTTTATGTTCGAAATTGGGCTCGAACCATGAAACGCACGCGTCCCACCCGAGACCATTACACATGCGCTATTGGTACACATGAATATGGTATGATATATTTCTTCAAAAAAAAAAAATATATATTAATGATTAATATTGATAAATTGGAATAATTTTTTTGATTTTTTAAGATACATAGATGTCATAAACAGAAAAATGTTGAAATATTGGCTTACAAATATAATAAATTTAAAAAAAAATTATGATAAAAAGTTTTCGTATGTTTTAAGGCAAATTCAATTTAGTAAAAAAATAAAAATTAACCTGAACACGTGCTTGAACCTACGAACGCTCGCATCATAGCCGGCACGCTCACCACCTGCGCCACTGCTGTATGTACAATAAAACAGTCAGATACTGTAGTTAACAGTTTTAGGTTTTGGTGAAAACTTTTATGAATTATTATAAATTAATGAAGCATTTTTTGTTAAATATAATATGCCTATGCAAAGCTCCAAAAATAGTAAGAAGAAGGCTTGAAAGAATACAAATATTGCATTAGAGAGAAGAAGAAAATCTCTAGAATGACGCAGATGAAAGAAAAGCCACCTTAAAGCCTATCCGAGTTAGGGCGGTTTTCTCCACCTCCTGTTAAAGGCAGGATCAGTCAACTGGAGGATAAATTTGTCGGAAGGATAAATTCTACTTCATTTTCTCAATCTCCTGTTGAAAACTTTCACGAAACTTATGAATATATGGTAGCACTGCTACGGAAAGAAAGCGGAATGCCAAAAACTTCTGTGAAAATATAAAATATAAATAAATTTTCACAATTTAAAAATTCTTAAATTATTTGCTAAAATTCGGTTTGGTGTTCTTCAAGATAAATCCAAGCGGTTGGGAGAAGTCCGCTAGGTGATATTACTTTCAGTGGTTTCCACATATGCAGCTTCTAGTGCATGAATACAAACTGCACGCCGGTTTTTCATAACAATTATAAATTGTATTTCTTTCATAATTTTAAAAGCCGAAATAATTTCAACTGACAATCAGCTGCTTTCAGTTTATCGGACCGACAAATTTTAAAGATTGGATTGACTGCCTGTTAAATTTGTCGACGGAATAAATTTAACAGGTACTACTGAAAACAGAATTTTATTTAAAGAACAGATAAATTTTAGCAGGCAGTCTAGAAAATATGTTTAATTGAAATATGTTTAATTGACATTGGCAATGAGTTCCAGAGTCAGACAGCACTAACAAAGAATAATATAGACCCAGTCAAAGATACATAATATGATAGATATTATCTAGGTACTACAATATTATTAGTACGAGATGATGGTACAAAGCTTAGTTTTTCATAAAGATAGCCAGGTCTCTGGCATTTAATTATTTTAAATAGAGAAATTACGTTCCTTATCCGGAGGTAATTTTCCAAGCTCGTACCAAGAATATTTGCAAATATTAATATTGATAGCATCGACGATGTATAACAAAATGAAAATAAACTAGTAAGGAAGTCTAAGTTCGGGTGGAACCGAGCATTAAATACCTAGTAGTGATCTGTTGTGGTGTCCCAATTTACTCAGGTCTATTTTAGTACCTGAAAAGTTGTTAAAGGCAGCCGATTGTTTTCGATTAAAAAAAAAAGTCTGTTGTGGGTGGTAAATTAAATTATCACTACATAACAAAATATAAATAGCTTTCCCCATGTCCATGAAAGGTGTGAAAATAAAAAAAGGACAGTAGAGTGTTAACTACTTCCCCGTAAATCTTGCTTGTTATACCTAGTAGTGCATCGCACACAAGGTATATTAACTTCATTCGCCTAACGGTAGTATGTAACGGCATAAACGAATCGAGATAGATATTGACTTATATATATCAAAATGTTCAGGAGGAAAAGAGAAATTGGTTGAGCCATGTCCGTCCGTCCGTCCGTCCGTATGTCCGTCCGTCCGTCTGTGAACACGATAACTTGAGTAAATCTTGAGATATCTCAATGAAATTTGGTATGCAGGTTCCTTTTCACTTATCTCGGAGCGCTATTGAAAATAGGCAAAATCGGTTAAAAGCCACGCCCACTTTCTATATATATAATATTTTAGAAAATACAAAAAGAGTGATTATTCCTATTTTCCAGAAAAATTTTAATTTTGAACTATTTTTTGCAATAGAACATCCAAGATACATATGTATGTTAAAAGCAAATGTTTTAGGATGCATCTCAAGAGCTACCCGAAAATAGTGACCATGAATACTTTTGAATCTCACTTTTATTATAGAATTTTGCAAAAAATAGAAGTTTGACTGCGTTTTTGAAAAAGAATTATTATTTTAAATTTTTTTTTAAAATGAATTTGGAGCTTATTTTGAAGTTCTCAATATGAGCACTAGGCCGGTTTCCATTTTGGATTTTTTAGGGTTTTTCCTCAACAATTTAGATACATACATTTCAATAATATTCCGTGATATTTATATCGTATGACCTCAACTTATAAACATATATAGCTATATTTATTATGGAAAATCTATTAGAAAAAAGCAAATTCCTTAAAAAAAATTCATAAAACGACATACATATGTATATAAGTACATATTGTGTTATGGTAGATTTTAGTAATTTCCCTGCAAAAAAAATAGTCAATATGAAAAAAGGGGAAAACAATTTTATGTTCGAAATTGGGCTCGAACCATGAAACGCACGCGTCCCACCCGAGACCATTACACATGCGCTATTGGTACACATGAATATGGTATGATATATTTCTTCAAAAAAAAAAAATATATATTAATGATTAATATTGATAAATTGGAATAATTTTTTTGATTTTTTAAGATACATAGATGTCATAAACAGAAAAATGTTGAAATATTGGCTTACAAATATAATAAATTTAAAAAAAAATTATGATAAAAAGTTTTCGTATGTTTTAAGGCAAATTCAATTTAGTAAAAAAATAAAAATTAACCTGAACACGTGCTTGAACCTACGAACGCTCGCATCATAGCCGGCACGCTCACCACCTGCGCCACTGCTGTATGTACAATAAAACAGTCAGATACTGTAGTTAACAGTTTTAGGTTTTGGTGAAAACTTTTATGAATTATTATAAATTAATGAAGCATTTTTTGTTAAATATAATATGCCTATGCAAAGCTCCAAAAATAGTAAGAAGAAGGCTTGAAAGAATACAAATATTGCATTAGAGAGAAGAAGAAAATCTCTAGAATGACGCAGATGAAAGAAAAGCCACCTTAAAGCCTATCCGAGTTAGGGCGGTTTTCTCCACCTCCTGTTAAAGGCAGGATCAGTCAACTGGAGGATAAATTTGTCGGAAGGATAAATTCTACTTCATTTTCTCAATCTCCTGTTGAAAACTTTCACGAAACTTATGAATATATGGTAGCACTGCTACGGAAAGAAAGCGGAATGCCAAAAACTTCTGTGAAAATATAAAATATAAATAAATTTTCACAATTTAAAAATTCTTAAATTTTTTGCTAAAATTCGGTTTGGTGTTCTTCAAGATAAATCCAAGCGGTTGGGAGAAGTCCGCTAGGTGATATTACTTTCAGTGGTTTCCACATATGCAGCTTCTAGTGCATGAATACAAACTGCACGCCGGTTTTTCATAACAATTATAAATTGTATTTCTTTCATAATTTTAAAAGCCGAAATAATTTCAACTGACAATCAGCTGCTTTCAGTTTATCGGACCGACAAATTTTAAAGATTGGATTGACTGCCTGTTAAATTTGTCGACGGAATAAATTTAACAGGTACTACTGAAAACAGAATTTTATTTAAAGAACAGATAAATTTTAGCAGGCAGTCTAGAAAATATGTTTAATTGAAATATGTTTAATTGACATTGGCAATGAGTTCCAGAGTCAGACAGCACTAACAAAGAATAATATAGACCCAGTCAAAGATACATAATATGATAGATATTATCTAGGTACTACAATATTATTAGTACGAGATGATGGTACAAAGCTTAGTTTTTCATAAAGATAGCCAGGTCTCTGGCATTTAATTATTTTAAATAGAGAAATTACGTTCCTTATCCGGAGGTAATTTTCCAAGCTCGTACCAAGAATATTTGCAAATATTAATATTGATAGCATCGACGATGTATAACAAAATGAAAATAAACTAGTAAGGAAGTCTAAGTTCGGGTGGAACCGAGCATTAAATACCTAGTAGTGATCTGTTGTGGTGTCCCAATTTACTCAGGTCTATTTTAGTACCTGAAAAGTTGTTAAAGGCAGCCGATTGTTTTCGATTAAAAAAAAAAGTCTGTTGTGGGTGGTAAATTAAATTATCACTACATAACAAAATATAAATAGCTTTCCCCATGTCCATGAAAGGTGTGAAAATAAAAAAAGGACAGTAGAGTGTTAACTACTTCCCCGTAAATCTTGCTTGTTATACCTAGTAGTGCATCGCACACAAGGTATATTAACTTCATTCGCCTAACGGTAGTATGTAACGGCATAAACGAATCGAGATAGATATTGACTTATATATATCAAAATGTTCAGGAGGAAAAGAGAAATTGGTTGAGCCATGTCCGTCCGTCCGTCCGTCCGTATGTCCGTCCGTCCGTCTGTGAACACGATAACTTGAGTAAATCTTGAGATATCTCAATGAAATTTGGTATGCAGGTTCCTTTTCACTTATCTCGGAGCGCTATTGAAAATAGGCAAAATCGGTTAAAAGCCACGCCCACTTTCTATATATATAATATTTTAGAAAATACAAAAAGAGTGATTATTCCTATTTTCCAGAAAAATTTTAATTTTGAACTATTTTTTGCAATAGAACATCCAAGATACATATGTATGTTAAAAGCAAATGTTTTAGGATGCATCTCAAGAGCTACCCGAAAATAGTGACCATGAATACTTTTGAATCTCACTTTTATTATAGAATTTTGCAAAAAATAGAAGTTTGACTGCGTTTTTGAAAAAGAATTATTATTTTAAATTTTTTTTTAAAATGAATTTGGAGCTTATTTTGAAGTTCTCAATATGAGCACTAGGCCGGTTTCCATTTTGGATTTTTTAGGGTTTTTCCTCAACAATTTAGATACATACATTTCAATAATATTCCGTGATATTTATATCGTATGACCTCAACTTATAAACATATATAGCTATATTTATTATGGAAAATCTATTAGAAAAAAGCAAATTCCTTAAAAAAAATTCATAAAACTACATACATATGTATATAAGTACATATTGTGTTATGGTAGATTTTAGTAATTTCCCTGCAAAAAAAATAGTCAATATGAAAAAAGGGGAAAACAATTTTATGTTCGAAATTGGGCTCGAACCATGAAACGCACGCGTCCCACCCGAGACCATTACACATGCGCTATTGGTACACATGAATATGGTATGATATATTTCTTCAAAAAAAAAAAATATATATTAATGATTAATATTGATAAATTGGAATAATTTTTTTGATTTTTTAAGATACATAGATGTCATAAACAGAAAAATGTTGAAATATTGGCTTACAAATATAATAAATTTAAAAAAAAATTATGATAAAAAGTTTTCGTATGTTTTAAGGCAAATTCAATTTAGTAAAAAAATAAAAATTAACCTGAACACGTGCTTGAACCTACGAACGCTCGCATCATAGCCGGCACGCTCACCACCTGCGCCACTGCTGTATGTACAATAAAACAGTCAGATACTGTAGTTAACAGTTTTAGGTTTTGGTGAAAACTTTTATGAATTATTATAAATTAATGAAGCATTTTTTGTTAAATATAATATGCCTATGCAAAGCTCCAAAAATAGTAAGAAGAAGGCTTGAAAGAATACAAATATTGCATTAGAGAGAAGAAGAAAATCTCTAGAATGACGCAGATGAAAGAAAAGCCACCTTAAAGCCTATCCGAGTTAGGGCGGTTTTCTCCACCTCCTGTTAAAGGCAGGATCAGTCAACTGGAGGATAAATTTGTCGGAAGGATAAATTCTACTTCATTTTCTCAATCTCCTGTTGAAAACTTTCACGAAACTTATGAATATATGGTAGCACTGCTACGGAAAGAAAGCGGAATGCCAAAAACTTCTGTGAAAATATAAAATATAAATAAATTTTCACAATTTAAAAATTCTTAAATTTTTTGCTAAAATTCGGTTTGGTGTTCTTCAAGATAAATCCAAGCGGTTGGGAGAAGTCCGCTAGGTGATATTACTTTCAGTGGTTTCCACATATGCAGCTTCTAGTGCATGAATACAAACTGCACGCCGGTTTTTCATAACAATTATAAATTGTATTTCTTTCATAATTTTAAAAGCCGAAATAATTTCAACTGACAATCAGCTGCTTTCAGTTTATCGGACCGACAAATTTTAAAGATTGGATTGACTGCCTGTTAAATTTGTCGACGGAATAAATTTAACAGGTACTACTGAAAACAGAATTTTATTTAAAGAACAGATAAATTTTAGCAGGCAGTCTAGAAAATATGTTTAATTGAAATATGTTTAATTGACATTGGCAATGAGTTCCAGAGTCAGACAGCACTAACAAAGAATAATATAGACCCAGTCAAAGATACATAATATGATAGATATTATCTAGGTACTACAATATTATTAGTACGAGATGATGGTACAAAGCTTAGTTTTTCATAAAGATAGCCAGGTCTCTGGCATTTAATTATTTTAAATAGAGAAATTACGTTCCTTATCCGGAGGTAATTTTCCAAGCTCGTACCAAGAATATTTGCAAATATTAATATTGATAGCATCGACGATGTATAACAAAATGAAAATAAACTAGTAAGGAAGTCTAAGTTCGGGTGGAACCGAGCATTAAATACCTAGTAGTGATCTGTTGTGGTGTCCCAATTTACTCAGGTCTATTTTAGTACCTGAAAAGTTGTTAAAGGCAGCCGATTGTTTTCGATTAAAAAAAAAAGTCTGTTGTGGGTGGTAAATTAAATTATCACTACATAACAAAATATAAATAGCTTTCCCCATGTCCATGAAAGGTGTGAAAATAAAAAAAGGACAGTAGAGTGTTAACTACTTCCCCGTAAATCTTGCTTGTTATACCTAGTAGTGCATCGCACACAAGGTATATTAACTTCATTCGCCTAACGGTAGTATGTAACGGCATAAACGAATCGAGATAGATATTGACTTATATATATCAAAATGTTCAGGAGGAAAAGAGAAATTGGTTGAGCCATGTCCGTCCGTCCGTCCGTCCGTATGTCCGTCCGTCCGTCTGTGAACACGATAACTTGAGTAAATCTTGAGATATCTCAATGAAATTTGGTATGCAGGTTCCTTTTCACTTATCTCGGAGCGCTATTGAAAATAGGCAAAATCGGTTAAAAGCCACGCCCACTTTCTATATATATAATATTTTAGAAAATACAAAAAGAGTGATTATTCAGTACATAAATAATACACCTATAATTATAATATTTGGTGTGCACTTTAGCGTTAAGGCAAAAAAACATGTTTGAAGAAATTTTTAAAATGGGGCGTGGTACCGCCCACTTTTGATTAAGTCAAATTTGGAAATATTATTCATCATAAATCAAAAACCGCTCAAGATAGCAAAGTGAAATTCAGCACACATATTTATATTAATACAGGCAATATTTCGAAAAAAAATTATCGAAATCGGGTTAGGTCCACGCCCAATTTTATACGAAAGATTTTGAAAAGGATCATAGATATATTGAATATGCTATAACTTTGCTTAAACTAGATGTATATCATTTCTATTTCACCTCTAAAGTGTTCGTGGGCAAAGAAAGTCGAAAAAGTTATATATGTATATAAGATTTTACACACTTAATAAGCTTTTTAAGAAAAACAAAACTGCAAAAAAAATTTGTGGATTTTGTTGAAGTAGGCGTGGCGCCGCCCACTTTTCAGCAAAAAAGGTCTGTTATTTTCAAAAGCGATTGCTTGAAATTTCAAGAAGGTATTTTAATGAAAGTTAGTGAGATGCTTCCCAATAGTATGTAGTATGCTCCTGCCATAAATTATGCAAATCGAATGACAAACAAGCAAGATTTACGGGAAAGTAGTTAACTCCCTATTGCCTTTTTTTTTATTAATTATTTTTATTTTCATACCTTTCATAAGCCCCATGCAAAACTATTTATATTTTGTTATTTAGTGATAATTTAATTTACCACTTACAACAGAAGTGTTTTTAATCGAAAACAATTAGTTGTTTTATACAACCTTTTCAGGTATTAAAATAGACCTGAGTTAATTGGGATAACGCAACAGATCACTACTAGGTATTTAATGTTCGGTTACACCCGAACTTAGACTTCCTTACTAGTTTGTTATTCGATTTGCGTAACTTATACTTAAATATCGCGATTTTAATTTTACAAAGAAATTTTCCAGAACTGTGTTCAAAAAATGGGCGTGTCCGTTAAACAATTTTGTTTATTTTTACAGCAAAGAGTAAGCTTTAGATATATGTTGAATACTTTCTCCAAATATCGTTTCAATAAATTAGTTTTTACCAGTGTTATGGCTTGAAAAGTTTTGTGGAATAATCCACAATAAAGGGGCGGGGCCACACCCATTTTTGAAAAATTTTGTGCATTCGACTTTCTTTGCCAACGAACACTTTAGATTTAAAATGGAAATGATATACAGCTAGTTTAAGCAAAGTTATTGCATATTCAATATATCTATGATCCTTTTCAAAATCTTTCGTATAAAATTGTCCGTGGTCCTTACCAGATTTCGCGCATTTTCTTCGGGACATCGCCGGTATTAATATAAATATGTGTGCTGAATATGATTTTGCTATTTTGAGCGGTTTTGCAGGGTACCCGGCGTTGCTCGGGATGTAAGTAGTTAGGGGGCCTTTCAAAATCAATAATATACTTTAAGATTTCATATTTATATAAGTTATATTGTATGTCCTTTATTAAGTTAAACGAACAACAATATTCAGTACAGTAAATTCACTTTTATTGTTAAGTAATGGAAATAACGATATGACTCGCTTCTTACACGCCAACTTAGCAATTAATTCCTCAACCACTTTTCCTAGTACCCACCACCAGACTTGCTTTTATTACCTTGTTGGTAGGTAGAATAAAGCTGCAAACAGCCACCGACGGAAAAACGGACGACGTGTCAGCTGACGCGATCTACCTTATGGGAATTGCATGTAAGCGATTTTTCACCGACGTTCGTGACGTGCGTTTTACGCACGTCGCTACGTCAAAACCAAAAAATTTCTGATTTCTACGTAGGAAACGTGTCAGCTGATCGCTCTTCGACGGTGCAGTGAAATAACGCCCAAGGAAATAACGCCCATGGACGTGGATGGGGCCCCGAATTGGGGATCTGACCCGGGTCAATTTTCGGTTTTTCACTAATAACTTTTCACAGAAACAAAATATTGCTTTTCCCCCTTCGGATTATAGTTACGGAGGCCCGATCCACGATTTTTAAGTGCAGAACACCTTTCCGCGCTTTAAAAAATAACCCTGGGCTACGCCATTCCAACTCCGGGTGTGCCATAGCCGTGGCTACCGCCACGGTGATGTCCTTCCGCATGCCACGTTTCCCACTCTTTTCTCACAGGGTAATTTGTGAAAAAAATGCTAATCAACAGTTCGTGCTGCTCGCGTAAAATCCTATGGGCGTTATTTCTCTTTTAAAAAGGAAATAAGAGCCATGGGCTTTATTTCTTTTTGCAGATGGGCGATATTTCCATTTAAAAAGGAAATAAGGCCCATAGGCGTAATTTCCTTTTTGAGTGGGAAATAATGCCCATGGGCGTTATTTCCTTGGGCGTTATTTCACTGCACCCTCTTCGACACACAGTGTTGCCTATTCAACTATTTGCATGTTGAGTTTGGGCCGTTTGCCATTATTTTACAAAAATACCCAAAAAAGTTTTAAGTATTGTCGAAATATCTTAAAATTTTTCACTTATGTTAATGTTTATAAATAAATATACTATATGTAGTTATTTAATATTACTTTCGACATTTTACAAAATGAAAAATTACAAATACAAAAGTAGAGGTTTGGGTAAGCATACATGCAAACTGAGGAATGGTAACACTGTATTGAATGTTTCTACGTAAGCCCAACGTTCATAAAAAATCGCAAATTTGCTCGTGTACGTCCACCGCCACCGTCCGTTAGACACGTCGGTGGCTGTTTGCAACTTAAGGCGTATGGAGTTACGGTTTATTATCATAAAAAATACCAAATAATCGTGCGATATTTGTACGAGAGCAACGTAGCAACAAGGTGTATTCGTATGCTGCTTTTAGAATCATACTCTTGCTGATTCTCATCTTCTGTTCGACGATGATCATGTTATGTGGAACTTAATTAGTGCAATCATAACCCAGCATATAAAATAGGCAGATCAGCACGTTTAATAAAAATATCATTGCACATTACGCTAACTATAACCCATCTCAAGTTCAAAACGTCCTCGGTTTGTTAAATTGTTTTTGTTTCGCTCGTTGCCTTGTCGTATGCTGATTTTTGAATTCGATTGGCGGTGAAGGTGGTACTACTAGTGCAGTGGTTTTATAATATGTCAAACAAATTTAGAAAACTTACAAAATTTACAAAGCTTACAACATATTAGTTTACCTTACAGGTATTGAAAGTGTTTGGACTACCATAATTTCTCTTTCCATATCTAGGTTATTTCTAGTTAACAAATTTTTTTTTTAAATAATGCGATCATTCAAATCATTAGCAAGTGGTTTTTTTTAATATTATTTTCACTTTGTGTTTTAACAGTGTATTAAAGTCATAAGTAAATTTATTGAAAAGGTACGGAAATCTATTTTAGCGGAGATTGCTCTTATGGATTCTTTTGCCGTCTATTATAACTGCTGTGCCAAGATTTTTATCGATAATTTTTTCAACGAATACCTTGTCAAACTTATTCCCCAGTCTTTTGTTTCGCCTTAAAAAAACTCTTTCTCCTGGATTATAAGATCTCATTGTCTTATTTCTATTATTTTTTAGTACAGTTTTTTCTGAGTACCGATCAGCTTTTGTCTCACATCGCTCAATTTTTCACCGGAAAAATTATGAAATACATCAGTTGGCCTAGCTCTAATCACTGAATGTATGCTACAATTATACTTGTACGTTGCCAATAACACCAAATCGATGGTTTCCTCTATTTGTTGCTGTTCTTTCATGCAACATGCTATTTCCAGTAGGGTGGAGTGGAATCTTTCCACTTGACCATTACTCTCGCTATGAAGAGTTGGTATGAAAAATTGTGTAATCGAGAAATTATCCCTTAAAAGGGCCTTAATTGTGTTCGATTGGAATGCCTTTTCATTATCGGAAATTATGGTTTTAGTGTTGTTGAATAAAATTAAGATTTCTATTAAAGCGTACTTTATATCGATGGTTGATCTTGACGTAATAGGTTTTACAATAGCAAATTTGGAAAATTTGTCTACACATGTCAGAAAAAGTTTTTTGCCGGTCATGAAAATGTCCAAATGAAGGATCTCACCTGGGAGATGCGGAATCGGAGTCTTACCAATACCAGGATCAGGCGGTTTTCTTTGATACTTGTTTTCCAAACATATTTTGCAGTTGGAAATCATCGTTTTAAGCATTTTTTTTATGTTTGGAAAAAAGTAATCTCTAGATATTTGGCTAAAATTTTCATTTAAACCGCGATGAGCTCGATTGTGCTCTGTTGCTATGGTTTCCATCTGGTCCTCTTTGTTGGTTAAGTCAATGACCAAAATTTCAGTGTGGACAAATTTAACGCCTGGAAATGCTGATATTAATGGGTTTTGTATTTCAGCCAAGGTTGGAAGATCGCAATGTATCGCATTCATTACCTTGGCATTAACGACACTTTTTAGGTATTGTATCAGCCTTTCAACTGAATCGTACGAAATCGTATGGCGAATTACTTAACTTTTGAAAAAGAATTTCGGTGGATTTGCTAAATGTATTTGATTTCGATATTAATATTTGGTTCTTAAATTGGTTAACCGGGGATTTCAGAGTTTTAATTGTACTAGTTAAGGATATTTCACTGTGCGCAGTTTCGTCAGAAGAAATTGTCTCGTTTAAGTTGTTAGAGAACTGTCTTGACAGTGCATCTGCTACCTTGTTATCTTTTCCAGGTTTAAAGTGAAAATTTGGGGAAAATTCTTCAACAAAGGTGCGCCATCTCTTCATTTTTGCATTTGGATTTTTTTCTGACATTGCAAATATGAGGGGTTGGTGGTCAGTAAAAATGTGTATGTCCTTAATGCCGTACAGGTAATGCCTAAGTTTTTTCAATGCCCATACAATAGCGAGTAGCTCACGCTCATTGGTTGCATAATTCTGCTCGCTGGCGGAAAGTGTTCGTGAAATCATTGTTATTGGGCGTCCTCTTTGAGACAAAACCGCACCCAATGCTTCACAGGAAGCATCCGTGGTAAGCTCGAAGGGTTTATTATAATCGGGGTATTGGAAGAGAACGTCTTCGGAGGCTAAAATCTGTTTTATTCTTTCGAATGCATGTAGTGCCTCTGGACTGAAATTTATTATCACTTTTTTTGAGTTTCTCGAGCCAACTTGACCATTTTCACCTCTTAGGTAAACTGTTAAAGGTTTTACGATGGCAGCGTAATCCTTTACAAAACGTCTGTAGTATCCCGCTAAGCCAAGAAACGATCGTAGTGCTCGCAGAGTTTTAGGGGTTTCATAGTGAAGGATGTCATAAATTTTATTCGGGCACGTTTTGATTCCATTTTCGGAGACTTGAAATCCTAAAAACTCCACTTCGGTCTTAAAAAATTTGGACTTCTCAGGAGATACTCTCATACCTGCATTTCCGAGTTTCTGAAAGATACTGTCGATGTGTTCTAAGTGGGACGGTTCGTCCGGCGAATATATAATTATGTCATCGACATAGACGTGACAATACTTTCCTATCACTTCGCGTAAAATATCGTCGATGGTCCTTTGAAAAATACTCGGGGCATTCCGTAAACCGGCAAAACTCGTACTTTCCACTATTAATATTAAACGCGGTTTTTTGCCTATCCTCCTCGCACATTATAATCTGATGGAATCCGGATTTCAGATCGAGCGTCGTAAAAAATTTCGAATTCCCTAAATTAGATAAAATTATCGATGTATCCGGTATGGGATATCGATCCGGAATTGTCCTTTCATTTATTTTCCGAAAGTCGATTACCATCCTTAGTTTCGGTTTACCGTTTTCATCGAAACCCTTTTTTGACACTACATGTACTGGGGAATTGTATGGAGAACACGACTCTCGAATGATACCATTTTTAAGAAGAGTTTTGATTTCGTTATTGATGAATGGCGCTACGGACATTGGATACGGGTAGCTCTTAGAATATATCGGCTCAGTTGTGTTTGTGCGAATTCTGGCCGTATTGTAGGGAAGCGATACATTAGGGTCAGCAAAAGCAGTGATGTTTTTATTAATAATTTGACGAAATTGGGTTTGATACGAAGGTGGAACAGATTCATCTTCGATAGTTATCATATAAACTTCATCACACGAAAGAAATTGTAATTTAACTTTACCGTTACGATAAAATAAATACCCTTCAACGGTGTCAAGCTTACCCTCAATTTGTCTTAGAAAGTCATAACCTATTATGCCATCGAACGTACTTAGATTTGGAAGTAAGTAAAACGTTGAGGTTTCGTCTAACGTAATTGTTATCGAACTCGTTTTCATACTCAGTTTCTTGAAGATTATCAATGAATTCTGAGCATTCTTTTTCGTTTGGCAACTCCCCTGTTCCATTTGCCATAAAGTTCACCCTTTGCATTTTATTTAAAGGTGAGCGATCTGAATGCTGTTTGTTAAAAGGGCGTTTAAACGCATTTTGGAAATTAGACGGTAATTGCTGAGATTTACCATTATGAGGTTGATTTAATTGTTTATGTTGTTGTGACGTGGAAGGATTTTGAACATTGGCACGCTGCTTATAAAAGCTTGAGCCATTATCCACCTCCATAGGAGTTGGCCGGTTAGAATTATTTTGGTTAAAGCGTAAAAAATGAGGTTTATTGCCCTCCATTGATTGGTGCTGAGATGTAGAAATTGGCTTATTGGTTTTGAATGCATTACTACCTATTGCAAAAGCTTCCGCAAATTCGACACGTCTGTGGTTCGACTGAAGCTCTTGAGCAACTGCAAGGGCAGTAGGCAAGTCTTTGGGTCTAGCTGAGAATAGGATGTCACACAATTCGCGACGAAGTCCTGATATAAAAACGCGTAAAGCGTTTTCTCTAGCGCGTTCGTTTAAGGCTGCAGCGATATTATCACCGTGGCTCATAATTTGCTTATTTATTATAAGGGACAATTGCTTTTCTACCTTATTGTAAAAGTCTGGAATAGTGGAATTACCCTGTCTCAGAATGCTTAGCTCATTTTCCAAAACATACAGGGGTCTCTTATCTGAATACTAGCAAACCCGGCAGACGTTGTCCTGCCCAAACACTAACTTGTTTGCATTTAAAATATGTGATTCGCCCCATCTAATTTCAGCTCCACATCCTTTTCTCCGTCCATCCTCTTCATATGCTTTTGTCTTTTCATTTTGCTTTTTAATTGTCATCCATATACCTATCCCTTTCTCAATCCCAATCCCAAAAGGATTTAAAATGACTCCATTTTAAATATCGCATCAAGACCTTTCATTTTAGACCCATTTTTTCACAAAAACCTTCTAGCTCTAATTTTGGTCTACGTTTTGGTTAATATCTAAAAACCTTCGTTTTATATTGGAAAATAGCTAAAACATGTTAAATCATTTGTCAACACCTTTCTTTTGATACCCATATCATACCAATACCATCGAGGGCCCCTCCTGGTTGACATTTTGACCAATATCTCGAAAACGGGCTCAAATTGAAAGGAGACTTTATAAGGTTATCCTGGTCAACATTTTTAGGGAAATCTCCAAAACCTTTCCAAATGCCTTTATTTTATAGCGTATAACTATCTCGAGCGGATACAAAATTTACCTTCGAAATTTAGCTATGTGTATTAGGTCCAGCCGTTCTCAAAATAGATGTTTCCATAAATGAAGCAAAGTCCAAATGAAACCTGTGGCCTTCCCCTCTCTTTTTATACCAATTTTGTGCGAATATTCCAAAGTTTACCCGAAACCACATTTTGACCGATAACTCTGTTATCGATAAATATATCGAATTGAACCAAAGTCCAAATGAAAGCTGTGGTCTTCGCCTTTCGTTTGATACAAATTTTGTGCTAATATTCCAAAGTTTACCCGAAACCACATTTTGACCGATAACTCTGTTATCGATAAATATATCGAATTGAACCAAAGTCCAAATGAAAGCTGTGGTCTTCGCCTTTCGTTTGATACAAATTTTGTGCTAATATTCCAAAGTTTACCCGAAACCACATTTTGACCGATAACTCTGTTATCGATAAATATATCGAAATGAACCAAAGTCCAAATGAAAGCTCGATAAATATATCGAATTGAACCAAAGTGCAGATGAAAGCTGTGGTCTTCCCCTTTCGTTTGATACCAATTTTGTGCGAATATTTCAAAGTTTACCCGAAACCACATTTTGACCGATAACTTAGTTATCGATAAATATATCGAATTGAACCAAAGTCTAAATGAAAACTGTGGTCTTCCCCTTTCGATTGATACCAATTTTGTGCGAATACTTCAAATTTTACGGAAAACAACATTTTGGCCGATAACTCTATTATCGATAAATTTATCGAAATTTCATGATGCCTGTTACCTATTATACACTCCTAAGAAGCTGTCTGCAAAATTTCGTAATGATCGGGCCATTTGTTCAGACGATAAAGAACCACAAACATCCGCAGTCACTCACAAACTTACGTTTTTATATATTAGTAAGATTCTTGGTCTAGTCTACTCATAATGGCTCTGAAATTCAGTACAGTATTAAACGATGCTAGGGTGGAATTAGCAGACTCAGTAATTTTGTTTCGGAATATACCCATTGCAACATAATACCTCTCTGAACCCTCCTTGGAATAGTTCATGGCGAACATTGCTGAACTTCGCCATGCGGGATACGAAATAGGATCGCCCTTAAATTCCGGTAGGGATTTTATTAAATCGAGGCTTGCGTTATTTTCTATAATGGACGGGTTTATTGAAACAGGCAAATAAGATTCAACACTTGGTGGTTGAAGGCGGCTGAGTGCTAAATTTAAGCTATTTAACTGTTCACTTAATTCCTTCTTCGTACTCTCATTTGTCTCATTGATTATTGCTATAATTTGTTCCGGAGTTAAACTCATTTTTCCAAGACAAACAGTTTTTTTTGCAGAGGCTTATTTAAAACAAAGACCACGATATTTTGAGGGAAATCAAATTGAAAAGGTTAACCCACGCTACATCTTAAATGCGCCTTTACAACACAAAAAGTTTAATTACTTAGGTTTTTATTTAAATTTATTTTTTAAATACAGCCAAAAGCACATTTGTTATTTCACAGAAAGAATCCACAAAAAATCTTCAAAACAATGTTTTAGTTAAATAATTATTTTATATTTTTAATTATAGCATTTTAATAGTATTCTTTCATACACACAACGAAAACTGCATGCAAATAATGTAGACTGTACTTTTTTTCAGTTGCTATATTTTTAGCATATTTTTCCTGAAGGAAATATTAATAAATATTTGAGATCGTTTAAACTTTTACAAAGATCCTCTTTAAAGGAATTTAAATTTTCGAGAAACGCGCGGTTCAATATTTATATAAACTTAACACAAAGTTTTTTTTTTTAACACCTTAATTTTGATTTCAACATGAATTTGACTTTCGCAGAAAAATTCTTTTATCAAAAATTTATTTGTCCTTATCCACTTGGAAATATTTTAATTAATCACTTACAGTTTCCTTTTTAATAAACTTAAAGTAAGTGTTGTCAGCTTTTCGGGGATCCTCAGGTCCTTTTTTGAGCTTCACGTTGGGCGCCAGTTATATTGTATGTCCCTTATTAAGTTAAACGAACAACAATATTCAGTACAGTAAATTAACTTTTACTGTTAAGTAATGGATATAACGATATGACTCGCTTCTTACACGCCAACTTAGCAATTAATTCCTCAACCACTTTTCCTAGTACCCACCACCAGACTTGCTTTTATTACCTTGTTGGTAGGTAGAATAAGGCGTATGGAGTTACGGTTTATTATCATAAAAAATACCAAATAATCGTGCGATATTTGTACGAGAGCAACGTAGCAACAAGGTGTATTCGTATGCTGCTTTTAGAATCATACTCTTGCTGATTCTCATCTTCTGTTCGACGAATATCATGTTATGTGGAACTTAACCCTTTCGCGGACAAAACAGCAAATGCCGTCAAATTTGTGCAGAAATAAAGGGACATGACGGGGTTTCCCGTCATAAATTATTTTAAGAAATGTGACAAACCTGTAGCTCCAGCAGACATTTCGATAAGAATATACAGATTCACAAAATGTGTGTCCCTATAATTTATAATTCGAAGTTACATAGAAACGGAGTAACCGTTGTTTTATGCAAGCTTAAGCTTGCACTTTTTCGTATAATCAATGCGGCATAGATCCGAAGATATGGCAAGTGACCCACGGGAACGCAGCTCCAAAATCCACTGTCCGCGAAAGGGCAATCATAACCCAGCATATAAAATAGGCAGATCAGCACGTTTAATAAAAATATCATTGCACATTACGCTAACTTATAATACTAGCAGGGTACCCGGCGTTACTCGGGATGTAAGTAGTTAGGGGGCCTTTCGAAATCAATAATATACTTTAAGATTTCATATTTATATAATCCTAGTAAGGCCCGGTTGCTTCGCTGCGTATCAGAACTTATAACAGACTGAGTCCGATTTTAATCATTATAGCCTATACGCACTTTTTCGAAGTTCGACTTTCTTTCTATAACTTGATTGTATAGTTCACAACAACAATTGAAGCATCATCGCGAATAACGTTCTAAGTAACACTTTTTTCACAACCGGTTTTTTTGCATATTCCCTTTTAAATAGCTCTCTCACATTGGCCAAGCACTAAATTTGCCTAAATTATACCCTCCTTAGCTCTTAAACTGAACCTAAAAATAATCAGTCAGTGGAAAAACGTTCTAAGTGTCACGGGAAATAATGAGTACGGAGGAATATTGATTTTGTGTCTTAGAACGTTATTCGCGATGATGCTTCAATTAAAAAATACAATTGGGCCAGTTTTCGAAATTTGAAATACATACATATCTCTACATATAATAAAATTGTAACAGGTCGATGTCTGTACATGGCTTCTACCCACCCTTCTCTTTTTCCGTCCGAAATTTTTAAGTTATATAATTGAAACCATTTGAGATATTTAAATTAAGCGCATCGCATATAACAGTACCCATTGGCACCATTCGTTTGATACCAATTTTGTACTAATACATTTTTTTGCAAATATTCGCCGATAACTTCAAGATATCTCCGAAACCATTTGGGATATTTCAATTGATCACATCGCATATTACAGTACTCATTGACACCTTTCGTTTGACATCCATATTGTACTAAGACATTTTTGGTCACCCCTGGTCCACATATTGGGCGATAACTCCAAAACCGGTTGAGATATCGCAAAAACTAATATGTTAAACTTTAGGTTGAGCCTCTGACAACCCAATGAAGAAGTTTCATTCAATTCCATTCAGTACTTTTAGTCATACGACCACAAACATACAGACAGACATGGGCCACATATTGGGCGATAACTCCAAAACCGGTTGAGATATCGAAAAAAGTAATATCCTAAATTTTAAGTTGAGTATCTAGCAATCCAACGAAAAAAGTTTCATTCATTTCCATTCAGTACTTTCAGAGTGATACGGCCACAAACATACGGACAGACAGACAGACAGACAGACACACAAAAATTAAAAAAATTGTTGATTTGCATTCTACCCGTTTAATAATGCTTCCCCCAATTAATTTTTTGTTGATATCTGCCATGTACAGACATCGACCTGTTACAATTTTATTATATGTAGAGACTATTGCCTACTGAAGAATTTACCAAATTCGAATATTTTGAAAATTTTGAAAAAAGAGTATTGAAAACCGGTTTTCAAAAATTTTCTTTTGCGGTATTCGTTGGTAACGTTAGGGGGCCTTTCAATAATTCAATTTTGGCAAATTGTGCCAGGATGAATGCAAATTCAAATGTTGATTTGATACCATTTTGTCGGGTAATATTAAGGGCTTCGATATATTTCGATAAATTTATCGATATCTGAGTTATCGGTGATTGTCCAAAAAACTTAACATTACCCTACAATATGGGTATCAAACGAAAGGGGATGGCCCCAGGTTTCATTTGGACTTTGACAGGTTGCGATAAATTTACCGATGACTAAGTTATCGGTGAAAATATGATTTCCCAAAAACCTTAAACTTGCCCTACAATATGGGTATCAAACGAAAGGGGAAGGCCGGAGGTTTCATTTAGACTTCGATATATTTCGATAAATTTATCGATAACTGAGTTATCGGTGATTTTCCAAAAAACTTAACATTACCCTATAATATGGGTATAAAACGTAAGGAGAAGGCCGCAGGTTTCATTTGGACTTCGATAAGTTTCGATAAATTGACCGATAACTGAGTTTGGTTTCATTTGGACTTCGACAGGTTGCGATAAATTTACCGATGACTAAGTTATCGGTGAAAATATGATTGCCCGAAAACCTTAATATTCCCCCACAATATGGGTATCAAACGAAATGGGATGGCCCTAGGTTTCATTTGGACTTCGACAGGTTGCGATAAATTTACCGATGACTAAGTTATCGGTGAAAATATGATTTCCCAAAAACTTTAAACTTGCCCTACAATATGGGTATCAAACGAAAGGGGAAGGCCGCAGGTTTCATTTGGACTTCGATATATTTCGATAAATTTATCGATAACTGAGTTATCGGTGATTTTCCAAAAAACTTAACATTACCCTATAATATGGGTCAGGCGCGTATTCAGGGAGGGGTTTCGGGGGTTCAAAATTCAATTGTCAGAGCAATTCTGAGAGGTCACAACTAAATTCCTGCAACGGTTCACTCAATTGGCCCTTTAAGAAATTCGCGCCAAACTAACTGCTTTTCGAGCTATGAATACAGCGGGCAAAAATCGTAAAAATGAGTGTCCCTCGTTATTATAGTCACGGTTGCCAAAGGTTTAACAAGAACAAGAACAAGAAGTTAAAAAAAATTTCCAAAAATTACTAAGCTGTACACAACGCAGTCTTATTGAATTATCAGAGAAAGTAACAATTAAATTGTACTTATACTTGTCGGGTGATAGTAAAAAGACGCTAATTTGGCAAAAAAAGATTGAAAACGTTTAAAAGAAAGCCCGGTATGCTGTTGAAAAGAAAATGATTAAGAAATATTTTGAAGTATTTCTTGACTATGAAATTGTCATGAATAGCCAACAAATGTTGACGTTCCGTTTTGCATGTTGAATAATTGCAATTTTTCGCTTCCGCAATTTTTTGCAGACAGCTTCTCAGGAGTGTATAATAGGTAACAGGCATCATGAAATTTCGATAAATTTATCGATAATAGAGTTATCGGCCAAAATGTTGTTTTCCGTAAAATTTGAAGTATTCGCACAAAATTGGTATCAATCGAAAGGGGAAGACCACAGTTTTCATTTAGACTTTGGTTCAATTCGATATATTTATCGATAACTAAGTTATCGGTCAAAATGTGGTTTCGGGTAAACTTTGAAATATTCGCACAAAATTGGTATCAAAGGAAAGGGGAATACCACAGCTTTCAGTTGGACTTTGGTTCATTTCGATATATTTATCGATAACAGAGTTATCGGTCAAAATGTGGTTTCGGGTAAACTTTGGAAGATTCGCACAAAATTTGTATCAAACGAAAGGGGAAGACCACAGCTTTCATTTGCACTTTGGTTCAATTCGATATATTTATCGATAACTAAGTTATCGGTCAAAATGTGGTTTCGGGTAAACTTTGGAATATTCGCACAAAATTGGTATCAAACGAAAGGGGAAGACCACAGCTTTGATTTGCACTTTGGTTCAATTCGATATATTTATCGGTAACAAAGTTATCGATCAAAATGTGGTTTCGGGTAAACTTTGGAATATTAGCACAAAATTTGTATCAAACGAAAGGGGAAGACCACAGCTTTCATTTGCACTTTGGTTCAATTCGATATATTTATCGATAACTAAGTTATCGGTCAAAATGTGGTTTCGGGTAAAATTTGGAATATTCGCACAAAATTTGTATCAAACGAAAGGCGAAGACCACAGCTTTCATTTGGGCTTTGGTTCAATTCGATATATTTATCGATAACAGAGTTATCGGTCAAAATGTGGTTTCGGGTAAACTTTGGAATATTCGCACAAAATTGGTATAAAAAGAAAGGGGAAGGCCACAGGTTTCATTTGGACTTTGCTTCATTTATGGAAACATCTATTTTGAGAACGGCTGGACCTAATACACATAGCTAAATTTCGAAGGTAAATTTTGTATCCGCTCGAGATGGTTATACGATATAAAATAAAGGCATTTGGAAAGGTTTTGGAGATTTCCCTAAAAATGTTGACCAGGATAACCTTATAAAGACTCCTTTCAATTTGAGCCCGTTTTCGAGATATTGGTCAAAATGTCAACCAGGAGGGGCCCTCGATGGTATTGGTATGATATGGGTATCAAAAGAAAGGTGTTGACAAATGATTTAACATGTTTTAGCTATTTTCCAATATAAAACGAAGGTTTTTAGATATTAACCAAAACGTAGACCAAAATTAGAGCTAGAAGGTTTTTGTGAAAAAATGGGTCTAAAATGAAAGGTCTTGATGCGATTTTTAAAATGGAGTCATTTTAAATCCTTTTGGGATTGGGATTGAGAAAGGGATAGGTATATGGATGGCAATTAAAAAGCAAAATGAAAAGACAAAAGCATATGAAGAGGATGGACGGAGAAAAGGATGTGGAGCTGAAATTAGGAGGGCGAATCACATATTTTAAATGCAAACAAGTTAGTGTTTGGGCAGGACAACGTCTGCCGGGTTTGCTAGTTTTATAAATGTGAATGTAGCGATGGTTGGATGTCCAGACGTTTGCTTTTGTTCCCTAAAAACGTGAGAATGGCAAGACGGATTTTGTTGAAATTTGGCACGCGTACAGGTTATAGTCTGAAATGAGCTATAGGCAACTTTTATTTTTATTTTGGGGGCTCCCACCCTGCTAGGGACCATTACTGTTCGAAATTTGTTTATTCCATATAACTCTAAGTATATTGAACCTATACTTATGATATTTCGCATATAGGTATAGAAAGATCATACAATATGGGTATCAAACGAAAGGGGATAGCTCCAGGTTTTATTTGGACTTCGATATATTTCGATAAATTTATCGATAACTGAGTTATCGGTGAAAATGTTATTGCACAAAAACCTTAAAATTGCCCTACAATATGGGTATCAAACGAAAGGGGAAGGCCCCAGGTTTCATTTGTGCTTGGATATATTTCGATAAATTGAGCGATAACTGAGTTATCGGTCAAAATGCGATTGCCCGAAATTCTCTATATAACTTTACAACATGGGTATCAAACGAAAGGGGATAGCTCCAGGTTTCATTTGGACTTCGATATATTTCGATAAATTTATCGATAGCTGAGTTATCGGTGATTGCCAAAAAAACTTAACATTTTTCTATAATATGGGTATAAAACGAAAGGAGAAGGCAGCAGGTTTCATTTGGACTTCGATAGGTTTCGATAAATTGATCGATAACTGAGTTGTCGGTGAAAATGTGATTGCCCAAAAACCTTAAACTTGACCTATAATATGGGTATCAAACGAATGGTGAAGGCCCCAGGTTTCATCTGTACTTGGATATATTTCGATAAATTGATCGATAACTGAGTTATCGGTCAAAATGCGATTGCCCGAAAACCTCTATATAACTTTACAACATGGGTATCAAACGAAAGGGGATAGCTCCAGGTTTCATTTGGACTTCGATATATTTCGATAAATTTATCGATAGCTGAGTTATCGGTGATTGCCAAAAAAACTTAACATTACTCTATAATATGGGTATCATATGTACGAAAGGGGAAGGCCGCAGGTTTCATTTGGACTTCGATAGGTTTCGTTAAATTTATCTATAACTGAGTTATCGGTAAAAATGCGATTGCAGAAAAACCTTAATATTACCCTACAATATTGTATCCCATCAACATTTGAAGTTGAATTCATTCTGGCACAATTTGTCAAAATTGAATTCTTGAAAGGCCCCCTAACGTTACCAACGAATACCTCAAAAGAACATTTTTGAAAACCAGTTTTCAATATTCTTTTTCAAAATTTTCAAAATATTCGAATGGTAAATTCTTCAATAGGCAATAATCATACTAATATTATAAATGTGAATGTAGCGATGTTTGGATGTCCAGACGTTTGCTTCTGTTACTCAATCACGTGAGAATGGCAAGACAGATTTTGATGAAGTTAGGAACGCATACAGGTTATAGTCTGGAAGGAGTTATAGGCTATTTTTATACCTAGTAGTGCTTCGCACACAAGGTATATTAACTTCATTCGCCTAACGGTAGTATGTAACGGCATAAACGAATCGAGATAGATATTGACTTATATATATCAAAATGTTCAGGAGGAAAAGAGAAATTGATTGAGCCATGTCCGTCCGTCCGTCCGTCCGTCTGTAAACACGATAACTTGAGTAAATCTTGAGATATCTCTATGAAATTTGGTATGTAGGTTCCTTTTCACTTATCTCCGAGCGCTATTGAAAATAGGCAAAATCGGTTAAAAGCCACGCCCTCTTTCTATATATATAATATTTTGGAAAATACAAAAAGAGTGATTATTCAGTACATAATACACCTATAAGGATAATATTTGGTGTGCACTTTAGCGTTAAGGAAACAAATACATTTTTGAAGAAATTTAAAAAAAGGGACGTGGCACCGCCCACTTTTGATATAGTCAAATTTGGAAATATTATTAATCATAAATCAAAAACCGCTCAAGATAGCAAAATAAAATTCATCACACATATATATATTAATACAGGCAATATTTCGAAAAAAAATTAGCGAAATCGGGTTAGGTCCACGCCCAATTTTATACGAAAGATTTTGAAAAGGATCATAGATATATTGAATATGCTATAACTTTGCTTAAACTAGCTGTATATAATTTCTATTTCACCTCTGAAGTGTTCGTGGGCAAAGAAAGTCGAAAGCACAAAATTTTTGGAAAATGGCCGTGGCCCCGCCCCTTTATGGGGGATTATTCCACAAAACTTTCCATGCCATAACTCCGGTAAAAATTGACTTATTGAAACGATATTTAGAGAAAGTGTTCAGCATATAAAGCTTACTCTTTGCTGTAAAAATAAACAAAATCGGAGAACGGACACGCCCACTTTTTGAACACAGTTCTAAAAAATTTCTTCGTAAACTTAAAATCGCGATATTGCCATAATTGTATAAGTTATATAAATAAGATTTTACACACATAATAAACCTTTTAAGCAAAACTGAACTGTACAAAAATTTTGTGGAGTTTGTTGAAGTAGGCGTGGCGCCGCCCACTTTTTAGCATAAAAGCTCTGCTATTTTCAAAAGCGATTGCTTGGAATTTCAAGAATGTATTTCAATGAAATTTTGTGAGATGGTTCCCAATAGTATGTAGTATACTCCTGCCAAAAATTACGCAAATCGAATAACAAACAAGCAAGATTTACGGGCAAGTAGTTAACACCCTACTGCCTTTTTTATACCCAGCGTACTAGTACTAGGACAAGGGTATATTAATTTTGTCCACATAACGGTACTATGTAACGGCACAAAATAATCTAGTATACAGGTTACTTTCTGGCCAAGGTAGGTTGCTATTGAAAATGGGCGAAATCGGATGATAACCACGCCCCCTTTTTCGATATCGAAAATTTCGAAAAACGTATAAAACGGGTTAATTCAATATCAGAAGCAGCTAAAATGATAAAATTTGCAATATGTATTGATTTATATGTTCTAAGGCGGATTTTACCAAATTTTTTGAAAAGGGGCGTGGCACCGCCCCCATATATTTGAAGAAATTTTAAAATTTTGACTCCTAATAACTTGAGAACAGTTTATGCTAGTATAACGAAATTTTGTAGAGGGCATACTATTGTTGTGTTAAATTGAGATATAGAAAATAAACGAAATCGCTTGGCGACCACGCCTACTTTTTTATAAAAGTTATATTGAAAGGAGGTGGAAATATTGAAAAGTCCATATCTAATTAACTGATACCGCTATAATAATATAATTTTGTACATACATCAATTTTCATATTCTTTACATTATTTTTGCAAAATTTTGGAAAGTGGGCGTGGCACCGCCCACTTATGAGTCAAGCAATTTTCAAATTCGACTGCTAATAACTTCAGAACGGTGTGAGATAGGTTTACGAAACTAGGTTCCAGGCATGTTATGTTTATGTAGAGTACTACCACAGAAAATAAGAAAAATCGGTGAACGACCACGCCCCTTTTTGGACTAAAGTTCTCTAAACGAGAGTTAGGAAACCGGAATATGCAATATCTGTTTAACTGATACAGATATAATGCTAAAATTTAGTACACTCATTCACCTGATGATGTTATTAGTGATGTTTAAAGGTTTTTTGGTAATATTTTGGAAAATGGGCGTGGCACCGCCCACAAGTGAATAAACAAAATATCAACATTTCACTATTAACAAGCCACTGTGAAAGTATCATAAAGATCTGCAATGAAAACTGATCTTCAATAGGGACAAACAACATAATAAAATCCGTGGGCGTGCCACCACCCACTTTTTTAAAATTATGTAAATATTGATTAATGGACACATATATCCGTACATCGAAAAATTTCACAAAATACGTTAAAAGTTATGGGCATGGCACGCCTTCTTTTCCAAAGTTATATATAGGACATGGTATAACCCTTGAAAAGATCGATTCAGTACTTTTGGCTCATGTAAGCGGTTAAAGCTTTATAAGCAAGGAGCGTGGCCGCGCCCACCAAATTCGCTATTGTTTAGGCTCGGCATAGATTGGTTTTTAAAATGGGCGAAATCTGATGAAAACCACGCCCCCTTTTTCTAAAAACTAACGCTGGGTATTTAATGTTCGGTTCACCCGAACTTAGACTTCCTTACTTGTTTTTATTAATTTTTTTTATTTTCATACCTTTCATGAACATGAGGAAAGGTATTTATATTTTGTTATTTAGTAATAACTAATTTAATTTACCACTCACAACAGAAGTGTTTTTATCGAAAACAATCAGTTGCCTTTATAACAAATTTTCAGGTATGTATTAAAATAGACCTGAGTAAATTAGTATACCAAAACAGATCACTACTAGGTATTTAATGTTCGGTTACACCCGAACTTAGACTTCCTTACTAGTTTTTATTAATTTTGGCGGTTCGGACGCTTCTAGGGACCATTACTTTTTGATATTTTTTTCCCCCATACAATTCTGAGTATACTTGACCTGTACTTATGATATTTCGCATATAGATATAGGATGGCCCAAGGTTTCATTTGGACTTCGATATATTTCGATAAATTTATCTATAACTGAGTTATCGATAAAAATTCGATTGCCGAAAAACTTTCTAGTTACTACTATTACCCTACAATATGGGTATCAAACGAAAGGGGATGGTTCCAGGATTCATTTGGACTTCGACATATTTCGATAAATTTATCTATAACTCAGTTATCGCTAAAAATGCGATTTCAGAAAAACCTTAATATTACCCTACAATATTGTATCAAATCAACATTTGAATTTGCATTCATTCTGGCACAATCTGTCAAAATTGAATTCTTGAAAGGCCACCTAACGTTACCAACGAGTACCGCAAAAGAAAATTTTTGAAACCAGGTTTTCAATACTCTTTTTTCAAAATTTTTAAAATATTCGAATTTGGTAAATTCTTCAGTAGGCAATAATCCTACTAAGATTATAAATGTGAATGTAGCGATGCTTGGACGTTAGGATGTTTGGATGTCCAGACGTTTGCTTTTGTTCCCCAAAAACGTGAGCATGGCTAGACGGATTTTGTTGAAATTTGGCACGCCTACAGCTTATAGTCTGGAAGGAGCTATAGGCAATTTTTTTTTTTTAATTTTGGGGGTTCCGACCCTGCTAGGGATCGTTTCTTTTCGAAATTTTTTTATTCCATATAACTCTAATTATATTGAACCTATACTTATGATATTTCGCATATAGGTATAGAAAGATCGTACAATATGGGTATCAAACGAACGGGGAAAGCCGCAGGTTTCATTTAGGCTTCGATATATTTCGATAAATTGATCGATAACTAAGTTATCGGTCAAAATGCTATTGCCCGAAAGCCTTAATATTCCCCTACAATATGGGTATCAAACGAAAGGAGAAGGCACGAGGTTTCATCTTAGCTTCGATATATTTCCATAAATTGATCGTTAACTAAGTTCAAACGAAAGAAGATAGCTTCAGGTTTCATTTGGACTTCGATAGGTTTCGATAAATTGATCGATAACTGAGTTGTCGGTGAAAATGTGATTGCCCAAAAACCTTAAACTTGACCTACAATATGGGTATCAAGCGAAAGGGGAAGGCCCCAGGTTTCATTTGTACTTGGATATACATATTTCGATAAATTGATCGGTAACTGAGTTTTCGGTCAAAATTCGATTGCCCGAAAACCTTAATATTACCCTACAATATGGGCATCAAACGAAAGGGGAAGGCCTCACGTTTCATTTTAGCTTCGATATATTTCGATAAATTAGGTTAGGTTGAAGTGGCTGCCAAAGTGGCACACTTGGGCCAGTAATATTAGGCCCGTTGTGATACCACATAGAGACACCTTTATACCTCCTCCTCTTCGAACCACTTGGAAGACTTGATAAAGGCCATCACGTCCTTGATGTCATACTTCGCAATTTGGCGAATGTTGTCCAGGAAGGGAGCACCCAGGCAGCGACGTCTAACGCCGCTAAGTGCGGGGCAGTTGCAGATGAGGTGTTCTACAGTTTCTTCCATTTCGTCGTCTTTGCAGCTCCTGCAGCAACGGCGGTAAGGCACACCCAGTCTCTCTGCGTGCCTCCCAATAAGACAATGGCCAGTTAGCACTCCTATTATCTTGGAAATATCAACCCTTCTTAGGGCGTAGATCTGTCGGGATCTCTTTGGATCCCTTTTTGGCCAGGTTTGTTTGGATATCAAACAACCTGGGGTTTGAAGCCATCTTTCGTTGGCTTGTCGAAAAGTGAGTTCGTTTAGCATTAGCCTGCACGTTGCAAAGGGTATACCCAAGCGTTCTTTATCAGGAAGAACTTGCTTGGTAGTACCCTGCCTAGCAAGCTCGTCTGCCCTACAGTTACCCTCAATGTCCATGTGGCCCGGTACCCACGTGAGGCTGACACAGTTCTGCTTGGCCATCTCCTGAAGAGATCGGCGACAGTTTAGCGTTAGTTCAGAATTGAACGAGTTAGAGCCAAGTGCTTTGATGGCGGCTTGGCTATCGCTGAAAATGAATATTTCCTTGCCGATAGTGTCCCGTTCGATCCGGGCTGTGGCCTCCATGATTGCACAGACTTCGGCCTGGAAGACACTACAGTGATCAGGTAGTCTGAAGGAGAGTTCTAAGTCGCAATCTATTGAGAAGACCCCGCCGCCGACTCTCCCGTTTAGTTTGGAGCCGTCGGTGTATATGCAGATACTGTGTTCTGCGCCATAGCACCAGTCCGGCTCAAACCAGTCTTCCCTACTGGGGATGTTTACCGTAAAGTCGCACTCCGTAACTGTAGTAGTCACGCAGCGATCCGGACTTCCGGGAATAAAATTGAAATTATTTGGTATGGCGGAATGTCCTTTGGTCCGAGTGATCCAGATAGACGATTCCCGTAGACGCAGGGCTGATGTCGCAGCTGCTCAGTAACCCTCTATGTCTAGAGGAATGAGGTCTAGAATGACCTGTAGAGCTTCGCTCGGAGTAGCTCTCAGACCTCCGCTTATGCTGATCATGCTAGACCTGTGAACCTTCCCTAATAGGTTCAAGTTTAAGGCCTTGCACAAGGCAGGGCACCACACGACGACCCCGTATAGCATTATGGGTTTTATGATAGTCGTGTAAATCCATTTGCATATCTTGGGGCTAAGACCCCATTTCCTGGCTAGGGCCCTCTTGCACGTGTATAATGCAATATACGCTTTCTTTTGGCGCTGAATGACGTTTTCTTTCCAATTCAGCCTTTTGTCCAGAACTACACCTAGAAATTTGGCCTTATCGGCCAGATTAAGGCGCACGCCGTTTAGTTCTGGTAGTATTAATGAATAAGACAAGTTCCACCTTCTCGAAGTTGACGCTAAGCCCGCAGCGAGAGGACCATACTGAGATCTCTCGCAACGCCGCCTGCATCAGTTCCTCTTGTGGCGTATCGTGTAATATCAACAGACCCCAGAGATGAGAGAATTTTTCTCCCTTTGAGTAGTAGGTCGATCAGTCACACCAGGGACCTGTTTACCCCCAGATCTGTTAGTTCGATGTTAACAGCAACTGGGCTGATGTTATTGAAGGCTCCTTCGATATCGAGGAAGGCAACCAGACAGTAGTCTTTCTCGTCCATGGATACGCATCCTATGGTAGAGACTAGGGTGTGGAGCGCAGTCTCCGTAGATTTACCTTTGAGGTAAGCGTGTTGACAGCTTGATATATGGTTGCTGTCAATTGTGGTAGTGAGGTAGTTATTTATTATCCTCTCTAGGGTTTTGAGAGCAAAAGACGTTAGACTTATCGGTCTGTAGTCTTTCGGCTCGTAGGGAGAGGCCTTACCTGCCTTCGGAATAAAGATCACCGTTGCGCTTCTCCATAAGCACGGAATATGGTTGAGAGACAAACAGGCCGTGAAAATGTGATACAGTCAGTTAGCTGATGTCTCCAAAGTGTTGATTAGCTGTGCGGGAATAATCCCGTCCGGTCCAGCGGACTTGAACGGCTTGAAGCTCTTGACCGCCCATTTAACTCCCTCCCCGGTGATGGGTATATTTACGGCCAGGTTGGTTGCAGGTGCATTTGGAGCACAATGCATGTTTCCCGGAAAGTGAGTATCCAGGAGCAGTTCTAGAGTCTCCTCTTCTGAGCTGGTCCATGCACCGTAATGTCGCCGCAAAAAGCTCATGGCCGTTTGCGACTTTGATAGCACGCACCTAAGTCTTGCTGTGTTGTCGACACTTTCGACTCCAGTGCAGAAGTTTCTCCACGAAGTTCTCCTCGCTTGTCTCAGGGCTTTTTTATAGGCCCTCAGTTTGTTTTTATATTCAAGCCATTGAGTCTCACAATCGAGGTTTTTGGCTATATTAAACTGTTTCCTGCAGGATTTCCGTAATGAGTCCAGATCCCGGGACCACCAGTAAGGTTTATGCTTACCCCGCGGTTTTGGTACTGGGCAGGCCTTTTCTAAGGCGTTTGAGAGTGCCGTTGTGAAGGTCGTAACCATGTCCTCTAGCTCCTCTACAGAAGAGGGGCATTGAGAGGGTAGTTCTGGCAGACCTCTATCAAACAACTCATTATGCAGCTCCCAGTTTGTGCTACGTGGGTTAAGTCTCATAATGGCCGGTTCGACGGCAAGGTTTAAAACCACCTCAGTATAGCGGTGGTCAGAGAAAGAGTGGTTATCAAGAACCCGCCAGCTCCTAATTAACTCGTAAGCGCTTTCGCTACAAATAGTAAGGTCAATGACCTCTCTTCGATTTTTAGTAATAAATGTTGGTTCATTACGTACGTTGCAAACTACGAGGTTAGTCGTTAAAAGAAAATCAAAAAGAGACTCACCTCGAGCGTTTATGTCGGAACTTCCCCACTGGACGTGGTGGGCATTTGCGTCCGTTCCAATAAGCAAGTGGTCCCTGCTGCAGTCGGCCACCAGTACTTTAACCTTGTCTTGCGGTGGAGAATCTTCCGCGTCGTAAGGCATGTAGACCGAGGCAATAATTAAATTAACGTTGCCAACTGTGAGATTGGCCGCTGTGACGTCGCCATTGCCGTAGTTAGGTAAAAGAAAAGTTATTAGCTTAGACCTAACCATAATGCAGGTTTTAACTTTACCTTCTCCATCAGCTCTGATAAGCTTGAATTCCTTAGTCCCCCGTCCGCAAATCCGTGCTTTGTTGACCCACGGATCTTGGATGAGGACCACATCAACGCCGCCTTTAGAAAGGCGACCAATTAAAGCAGCCGAAGCTGCCTTCGATTTATGTAGGTTTATCTGAAGCACCCTCAACATGAGTGTGCCCAGACTCCCCTACCAATACCGTGATGTCGAGGTATTCCCCGTCGCTGTCCAGCAGGGCATCCTCCATCGAGAAACTGTGCAGAGCGCCTGCGCAATTTGACATGGCGGACACCATACTGCCAGCGTCAGAGAGCTCCGCTTCCTCTTCGGGTGTTTCGATGTCCATGTCCACCGGAGCACCAGAAAAGGATGGGCGCTGCGCGTCGCCATGGTAAACGTGGATTACGGCTTCGCCAATGTCGTAATGCACACGTCCATTTGCTCTCCTCAAAGGTTCGAGGTCCTCCTTATTTAGGGCCAGAACGACCTCCCTTCTGTGACCTTCAGCGTCGCCGACTTGGATGATCTTCCAGTCCTGGGCGGGGAGAGTTGGGTTCATGATTCGGAGCATAGCCAGGATTCTCTCCGGCTCTTCAGGGATTGCTGGAACCCAGGCCCTCGCCCTTGGCCAAGCTGGAATGTCCTTCCAGTCGACGACCTCTATCTTCGCCCCAGGGTAGACCGGGCCTAGCCTTGCCGCTGCTGCCTTGTACAGCGCAACAGTTCTTGCGTCTTCGCAAGCAAGGATCTTTATTTGACCCTGGTACCAGCCCGCATCAGCACCATGCGGCGGACTGCCCGGAGCCTCCATTAACATGTCGAGAACGGCGTCGCCACTGATCTTTCGGGATTGCCCCACGGTCGTTTTCCCGGTCCAGGATCCCTATAAGGATACGGTCTTTTGCCACCTCGGCAAACTTAGGTTTTCCCACCCCAGGGTGATTATGGTGCCTTTTGGAGGGAGGTTTTATGTCCTCGTCCGACCTCTGGCGTTTGAAGGGGGTTGCGCTTTCCCCAGTTGCCACCGCAGTGCTTTGGAACTCCGGTAGCAGGGCTCGCGCCCTCGTCACCGCGTTCCTGGCATTTTGGGAAAACGTATCCAGCGGAACCCCCACGTATTTCTTTAGTACCTTAGAGGCCTTCCTTTTCTTCCGATGCGTGTGGCGATTGGGAGGGATATTTAAGGGGAGCTGACCCGTAGTTGCCCTCGCGGTCATTCCCCCGGTTGGTGGCTTGGTTGCGGCCTCCTTCTCCTTTGGCTCTTTGTGGCTAGGTCGTGAGACCCCTGCCAGAGCTGTCAGGAGAACGGCTGCCGTGCCGCTTCCTGAAGGGCGTTCAGCATCAGTGGGTGGGGCGCCGTTCGCCGTTGCCAGCGTAACTGCATTCGCTACCGCACTGGAGCTGACCCCCTCCAGGTCGCTTTTGCCAGTCGTTTTCGAGGTTGCCCTCGAAGTATACAGATTGAGCCGACCCGTAGTTGCCATCGCGGTCGCTCCCCCGGTGAAATTGAAATTGTAGCCGGCTACCTTCTCCTTTGGCACATTGTGGCCGGGTCGTGAGACCCCTGCCACAGCTGTGGGGAGAGCGGTTGCCGTAGCTGTCCGTGATGGACGTTCTGCATCAGCAGGTGCAGCGTCGTTCGCCGTTGCCAGCGTAACTACACTTTCCACCGTGCTGGTGCCGACCCCCATCAGGTCGCTTGAGTGTTGAGGGTGTGGGGTTGCCCCCCTACCCGAAGAGCCTCTTGGGCGTGAATGTGCTTTTGGCGCTTGCGCCGTGGCTGTCCTTCCCCGTGAGGAAGAGGACGAATGTGTTTATTTAGTTGAGTTTCGTTTCATCTTGTTCGTACGACCACTCGTTAGACAGGGCCAACTTGTGGTCAAAGTATAGTAAAGCGGAAGGGTATCGTCCGCCGCGGCAGTGCCCCATACCGCGGTAAGACCAAAGTTACTCTCTGAGGTGGTCCGGTGTCAGAAAGGCTCCGTAGAAATACAGCCACGATTTACCTCCCGACTGCAAACGTCCAATGGGCACGGTATCGCATAACACCCTGGATTGGGAGGAGGTAGATCTTAGTCATCGCTATCCAGAGGAAGTGCAGCTAGCCCCGTGGCAGAGCTTCTCGCGGTGCAGTGTCCCAAGGATAACCGCATCCTGTTTCAGCGACTAAGCCTTCGCACCATGGCATTGTATCTACCCTTAATCGATAACTAAGTTATCGGTCAAAATTCGATTGCCCGAAAACCTTAATATTACCCTACTATATGGGTATCAAACGAAAGGGGATGGCCCCAGGTTTCATTTGGACTTCGATAGGTTTCGATAAATTGATCGATAACTGAGTTATCGGTCAAAATGCGATTGCCCGAGAACTTCTACATTACCCTACAATATGGGTATCAAAAGAAAGAAGATAGCTCCAGGTTTCATTTGGACTTCGATATATTTCGATAAATTTATCGATAACTGAGTTATCTGTGAAAATGTTATTGCACAAAAACCTTAAAATTGCTCTACAATATGGGTATGAAACGAAAGGGGAAGGCCCCAGGTTTCATTTGTACTTCGATATATTTCAATAAATTGATCTATAACTGAGTTATCGGTCAAAATGCGATTGCCCGAAAACCTCTATATAACTTTGCAATATGGGTATCAAACGAAAGGGGATAGCTCCAGGTTTCATTTGGACTTCGATATATTTCGATAAATTTATGGATAGCTGAGTTATCGGTGATTGCCAAAAAAACTTAACATTACTCTATAATAAAACGAAAGGAGAAGGCAGCAGGTTTCATTTGGACTTCGATAGGTTTCGATAAATTGATCGATAACTGAGTTATCGGTGAAAATGTGATTGCCCAAAAACCTTAAACTTGCCGTACAATATGGGTATCCAACGAAAGGGGAAGGCCCCAAGTTTCATTTGTACTTCGACATATTTCGATAAATTTATCTATAACTGAGTTATCGGTAAAAATGCGATTGCAGAAAAACCTTAATATTACCCTAAAATATGGTATCAAATCAACATTTGAAGTTGAATTCATCTTGGCACAATTTGTCAAAATTGAATTCTTGAAAGGCCCCCTAACGTTACCAACCAATACCTAAAAAAAAACATTTTTGAAAACCAGTTTTCAATATTCTTTTTCAAATTTTCAAAATATTCAATAGGCAATAATTATACTAATATTATAAATGTGAATGTAGCGATATTTGGATGTCCAGACGTTTGCTTCTGTTACTCAATCACGTGAGAATGGCAAGACGGATTTTGATGAAGTTAGGAACGCATACAGGTTATAGTCTGAAAAGAGGTATAGGCTATTTTTTATTAATTTTGGGGGTTCGGACGCTTCAAGGGACCATTACTTTTTGATATTTTTTTCCCCCATACAATTCTGAGTGTACTTGACCTATACTTATAATATTTCGCATATAGGTATAGGATGGCCCCAGGTTTCATTTGGACTTCGATATATTTCGATAAATTTATCTATAACTGAGTTATCGATAAAAATGCGATTGCCGAAAAACCTTAATATTACCCTACAATATGGGTATCAACCGAAAGGGGATGGACCCAGGTTTTATTTGGACTTCGATATACATATGTCGATAAATTTATCTATAACTGAGTTATCGGTAAAAATGCGATTGCAGAAAAACCTTAATATTACCCTACAATATTGTATTAAATTAACATTTGAATTTGCATTCATCCTGGCATAATTTGTCAAAATTGAATTCTTGAAAGGCCCCCTAACGTTACCAACGAATACCACAAAAGAAAATTTTTGAAACCCGGTTTTCAATACTCTTTTTTCAAAATTTTCAAAATATTCGAATTTGGTAAATTCTTCAGTAGGCAATAATATTATATAAATATGAAATCTTAAAGTATATTATTGATTTTGAAAGGCCCCCTAACTACTTACATCCCGAGCAACGCCGGGTACCCTGCTAGTATTACATACATAAATGAAATATTGTTAACTTATGCCCATATGACACTACGTATTTTTCGTGTATTTTTTCTGTATTTTGTGCGAAAGAAACGGCCTTATTGGTGCAAACGGACGAGCTACATATGTTAAAAAAACAAGCAAAATACAGCCAAAATACAATCTAGGCTGTTAAAAACAAACGAAAAATTTTGTATTTCGCTAGCTTTTTTTGACAGTTAGCTGTTTTTTGTTACCCAATAAGCAAAATAAACTTTCTTTAGCAAGCTTATCGTTTGGAAAAGGTTTATTATATTCATTGTAACACGTTTGGAAAAAATTGTCGACTCAATGAAAGTGATCAATTTTTAAATACTTATAATTATAATTGAGTCTTGGAAATCAATTTTGAATAAACGTTATATTCAACGTACAGTAGGGGTTTGTTGAAAACTGATTGATAGAAACGGGCCAATAGCCTAACGAATATGTTGTGGGATTTTGCTTCGAAGGTTGCTGGTTCGATTCCCGACAATTTCCTCAGCTTTTTTTTAAATTAATTATTATAATTATTTTAAAATTATCTTTTATGATAAAATTTCATTTGGTGCGAGAGGAGATAAAAAATAAATTTGTGGTGTGGTGCTTGCAATTTTTTATACAATCTGCATCTGCAAAGCAAATCCTGTGCATTTTTTCTGATAAGCCTTGCATGACACCCATTTTGAAAAACCTTTTAAAATCACTTTTCATGTTGCCTGTAGCGGGGTTCGAACCTAGGTCCTCCTGTGTGGTAGGCTAGCTGCACTACCGTCAAACTAAGATGCCCATATAACAAAATCCATATATGTAAACGAATCATGTAAATTTTCAAACATTATTTTTGAAAACTGACAAATTTTTCTCTAGCTGAGAGTTCACCTCAAGTTACTTCTCCAAGGAAAAACATATATAAACGATTGTGAAATTTTTTAGACACAAACTCGTGTGTAAAACATTGACTTTAAAGTTTGGAAAATATTGTTTAATAAATTAGCTTACTTCCTCGTTTATTGGGTAGTTTTTCTGACAAATATTTTTGTTTTGAAAATAATATACATACATAAAGGAATGGATTTGGAAATTTCAAATATTGCAACCAATTGCTTGCTAAATGCTTCTGTTTTACTAACCATGAACTCTATAAGGTGATAAACATACATATGCATCTTGCCATTAAAGCTTCTTTCGTCTTTTTAGTTCGCAACACAGAAAATATCAAACTCAAATTTTCAAATTAATTTCTTGTTTATTTATTTTTGAATTTGATTTTTGTCATGTTTCAACTAAACGTCAACCCAATTGAAATTACGGGCACTCTTTGTCCCTCTTCAACAAATGCGAAATTGTTTTTGTAATCTGATTTTCGATAAGTTTTCGTCAGTATTTCAAGAATTAAATACACGAAAAATACAAGAAAAATACGTAGTGTCATATGGACATTATTGAATTAAAAAAAAAAAATTATTTTAGTTTTAAGGAAACTTTTGTTCCTTGCAGAGAATACTGCCTTTTTTGTTGATTTTGATTTTTAATATGTAGTCATTAGTTATCAGATAATGCCACTTAAATAGTATTAACCCGCCAGACGTATCGTTATGATATAAAGGGTAAAAGATAACGTTATGAAAGCAGGGTTAAGGTATCCGAAAGGTGCTAATGTGTTTTACATAAGGAATGTACATATGTAATTAAGTTTCATATCTTTACTGGTTTGGAATATATGTACAATGACGTAACTAAGCCGAGTTTTCTAGTAAAAAAAATAACTTGAAGAGATATTACGGTGTTTCGAAGTGCATAAAATTTAAGGCATCAAACCTTCAAAAGCAAATAAAAAAAATGTATTATTTCGGTTTGTTTTCGGCCTTTATTTTGATAAATTAGTGGATATTTATGAGCTCTAGGCCATATATATAAATTAAAACATCATTTGTTCGAAATATCGACAAAAAAAAATCTAAAAATATATATATTTTAAACTCAACAAATGATGTTTTAATATATATATGACCTGGAGCTCATAAATATCCAATAATTTAAAAAAAAATTATTCTAAAATCTATTTGCGGAAATATATTTATATAAATATTTTTAAGTTCTTTAGTTTTGAATTGTTAATTTTTGCAATACATAATAAAAAATGTGTTTTAATATAAATTTATTCCATCGTAGGTTGCGGTTGACCCACAACACATTGCCAATAGGGCGAATTTAATTTTTAACTATAAGTAATTACAAATTTAATTAACTGAACATTATGTTTTTTCTTATAGTGATACCTTCAAAGCCCGGAACTCCACAGGCCAATGATTGGAGTGCCCATAAAATTGAATTAGTCTGGCAACAACCAGCAACAGATGGAGGCTCTCCAATAACCGGATACATCATAGAGATGAAAGACAAATACAGTCCTATATGGGAAAAAGCAGTGGAAACAACTGGTCCTACACCAACAGCCACAATCAATGGGCTAGTAGAAGGAAATGAATACCAGTTTAGGGTTCTGGCTTTGAATAAAGCAGGTCCTTCAGATGCATCTGATGCAAGCAAACCGTTCATTGCTAAACCGAGATTTCTTGCTCCGAAAGTCGATCGGAGAAATTTACGTGATCTTACAATCTCTTCAGGTATGCCACTAAAATTAGATGCAATAATAACAGGAGAACCAGCACCAAAAGTAGAGTGGCGTGCTAATAATTGCCCTCTTCAATTAAGTAATCGCATTACTATTGATAGTCCTGATTATTATACAAAGCTTGTGATAAGACCAACAATGCGAAGTGATTCTGGTGAATATATGGTAACCGCTTCAAATAGCTCTGGCAAAGACAGTGTGCTTATTAATGTTGTAGTAACGGATAAACCAAGTCCACCAAAGGGTCCATTGCAAGTATATGATGTTCATAAGGAAGGATGCCGCCTAAAATGGAAACGGCCTATCGATGATGGTGGTACCCCCATCGAATATTTCCAAATTGATAAGCTTGACATAGAATCGGGTTTTTGGATACCTGCTTGTCGATCGAAGGAGCTACAAACGGATGTTACTGGATTGAAGGCAGGTGGTGAATATAAATTTCGTATTACTGCTGTTAATGCTGAAGGTGAATCATCGCCTTTGGTGAGTGATGAATCTATAATAGCAAAAAATCCATTTGACGAACCTGGGAGACCAGAAAACCTACGAGCTATTGATTGGGACAAAGATCATATTGATTTGTCTTGGAATCCGCCTTTACATGATGGAGGTGCTCCGATTTCAGGCTATATCGTCGAAAAGAAGGACAAATACGGCCAGTGGGAAAAGGCTGTAGAAGTATTAGCAGATCAATGCACAGCTAGTATCGCAGATATCATTGAAGGGGAAACATACAGTTTTCGAGTTTCCGCTGTTAGTGCTGGGGGCAAAGGGGAGCCAACAGATACTACTTCGCCTATAATTGCAAAGCCTCGTAACAAAGCACCTCTCATTGATCGAACAAATCTATTTGAGATGCACATTAAAGCCGGGCAACCATTTACATTTAATGTTAAAATAACTGGAGAGCCAGCTCCAGAAAGTAAGTGGCTGTTTAAAACCCGAGAATTGGTTCCTAAAGATAATATTAAAGTAAAACACATGGCATATAACACGAAACTAAAAGTTTCTAATGCTACACGCGTCGATTCTGGTATATATTCGGTTCATGCTAAAAATATCAACGGGGAAGATATTGCTCACGTTAAGGTTACTGTAATCGACAAACCTTCTCCACCAAATGGACCACTGAAAGTCAGCAATGTTTCTTCTAAAACTTGTACACTAAATTGGAGTCCACCTGATGATGACGGCGGTCAACAAATTGGTTCATATGTTATTGAAAAACTTGATGAAGTTATTGGTCGTTGGGTGCCTGCTGGGGAGACAGATGGCCCTGAGAGTAAATTTGATGTGCAGGGTTTGACACCGGGACACAAATATAAGTTCCGTGTCCGAGCGAGAAACCGACAAGGTGTTTCTGAACCACTTACTTCACCTTCTAATGTTGAAGCAAAAAATCCTTACGAAGCGCCAACGAAGCCCGGTAAACCTGTTATTAAGGACTTTGATAAGACCTTTGTTGATTTGGAATGGAAAAGGCCAGACCACGATGGGGGGTCCCCAATAACAGGATATGTCATTGAAAAACGCGACAAATATACGACCGATTGGGAAGAATGCGCTGAAGTGTCGGATGACATGTTTAGTTGTAAAGTACCTAATTTGACTGAGGGTGCTAAATATGAATTCCGTATATTTGCTATAAATAAAGCTGGAAAGAGTGACCCCAGCGACCCATCTGATCAACATATAGCACGAAACAAAAACTTACCACCGAAAATTGATCGCAGCTATATGTTGGACATCCAACTTCGGGCTGGGCAAACGATTGAATTTAATGTACCAGTCATTGGTGAACCGGTGCCAAATAAAGAATGGTTCCATGAAGGTAATATGGTTATCAAAAGTGATAGAATAAAAATCACAAATGAAGACTATCGCACAAAGATTCGTGTTATTGATGCCAAACGTATTGATACAGGCGCGTACACTTTGACTGCTCACAATACAAATGGAACAGACCAGGCGTTGGTTAAGGTAACTGTTTTAGATGTACCTTTGGCTCCAGAGGGTCCATTGCGATCACAAGACGTAACAAAAAGCTCTATAACTCTAGTATGGAGGCCACCAAAAGACGATGGAGGTTCCGAAATAACTCACTATATTGTAGAAAAAATGGATACCTCTCAAATGAGGTGGATACCGGCTGGCGAAACTTCTGACAATCAAATACGAGCTGATAATTTAATTGAAGATCATGACTACAGTTTTCGCGTCCGTGCCATCAACAAACAAGGCGAGTCCTTACCATTATCTACTACACAGACAATCAAAGCTAAAAATCCATTCTCGCGACCTGATAAGCCGGGTCAACCACTACCAATTGATTGGGGTAAAACATTTGTCCAAATTAAGTGGTCTGCTCCCAAGCGTGATGGTGGCTCTCCAATTACGGCTTATATAATAGAAAAGCGACCAAAATTCGGCCAATGGGAGAAAGCTGCAAATGTTTTATCTAGTGAAACTGAAACCTTAATATCGGATCTTACGAATAATGGTGAATATGAGTTCCGCGTCATTGCTGCGAACAAAGCAGGATATAGTGATCCTTCAGATGCATCTAATATGGTTACATGTAAGGTGCGTTTTCTGGCTCCGTTCTTTGACAAAATTCTTTTGAAGGATATAACGGTTCAGGCAGGAAAGCGTTTAGGTTGGTCACTGCCAATCGAAGCTTCGCCTAGGCCTAGTGTGATTTGGTCCCAAAATGGTGTTAAAATTGCGCCAACTCCTCGTATCGACATGACACTATTTCAAAATGAATTGATGTTCGAAATTTCATCGGCTCTACGTACAGATGAGGGTATTTACTCTTTGCTATTGAAAAATGAGCACGGGTTCTTTGAAGCCTCTGCTCATGCCACGGTATTAGATCGTCCAAGTCCACCTATTGGCCCTCTTAACATAACTCAAATAACAAAAGATAGTTGTCATTTATCTTGGAGTGTTCCGCGGGATGATGGGGGATCACCTATTTTACATTATGTCATTGAAAAAATGGATCTTTCACGTGGAACATGGTCAGATGCTGGAATGAGTACACTTCCTGTACATAGCGTAGCTCGTTTATCCCACCGCAAGGAATATAATTTCCGAGTAAAAGCAGTTAATGCCATTGGTGAATCGGACCCTCTAGAAATGCCTAACAGCATTATTGCTAAGAATGAATTTGACGAACCGACTGCACCAGGCCGACCACAAGTTACAGATTGGGATATGGACAGGGTAGACCTCACATGGACACATCCGATATCAGATGGTGGAGCTCCTATCATTGAATATATTATTCAAAGAAAGGAAAAGGGTAGTCCATATTGGGTAAATACACAGCACGTACCATCCGATAAATCCACGGCAACTATTTCCGGCCTAACTGAGGGGCAGGAATATGAATTCCGAATAACTGCAGTTAATAAAGTTGGGCCATCTCAACCATCAGAAGCAACTGATCTAGTTATGACTAAATCTCGCTACCTCGCACCAAAAATTATCACCCCACTTCCGGATATTCGCATTAAGGCGGGTCTTATATTCCACATCGATATACATTTTATTGGTGAACCTTTGCCGGAAGTAATTTGGAACCACAATAATATCTTATTGACATCCAACGAAAGGTCAACCATTACCTCTGTTGGTCATCATACCGTGGTGCACGTTGTTAATTGCCAACGGAACGACTCAGGCCTATACCATCTAATGATACACAACGATTCTGGAAATGATGAAGGAAGTTTTCAGTTAGTAGTTTTAGATCGACCCGGCCCACCACTAGGTCCAATGGCATACGAAGAGGTCACAGCAAATTCAGTTACAATTTCATGGAAACCGCCCTCTGATAATGGTGGCTCTGAAATAACATCCTACTATATTGAGAAGCAGGATCTTACACATGGCGGTGGTTGGGTGCCAGCTGTGACATATGTGAATTCAAAATATAACCATTCTACTATACCACGCCTAATTGAAGGTACCAAATATGCGTTCCGAGTTGCTGCAGAAAACTTACAAGGCCGTTCAGAGCCACTCTATAGCACAGAACCTATCATTGCCAAAAACCTTTACACAGTACCTGGAATACCAAGTAAACCAGAACTTGTGGACTGTGATAAAACTCATATCACATTTAAATGGAAAGCACCGATAAGTAATGGTGGTTCATCAGTAATAGGCTATTATATTGAACGTTGTGATTTGACAATTGGGCGTTGGGTTCGCCTTAACTCAGAGACTATACCAACTACCGAATACATAGATGAACGTATAAGCCCAGATCATCAGTATAAATACCGTGTTTCCGCTATAAATGCAGCAGGCATTGGCAAATCTTCAGAGCCGTCAAATACATTGACTGCGCGCCCTATGCATGAAAGACCTCGACTGCACTTAGATGAGCTTATTTCAAGGAAGATAAGAATAAGAGCTGGTGAGCCTGTTAATGTAAACATACCAATTTCAGGTGCGCCAACTCCAATCATTGAATGGAAGCTTGGTGATCTAAAAGTTTTAGAAACTAGTAAAATTTCGTATTGTAATAACTCAGAGCGCGCTATATTCCGAATTGATGATTCTACTAGGCAGGATGCTGGTATATATACAGTCACAGCTACGAACGAGTTCGGAAAAGAATCCGCAGATATTGAAATAACAGTAGTTGATAAACCAAGCCCACCACAAGGGCCTCTAAATTACATCAAAGTGGCTCCCGATCATATTACCTTCGAATGGAATCCACCGAAAGATAATGGCGGAAGTGAAATTACTACCTATGTTGTGGAATATTCTGAGTTCGGTGTCGATAATTGGCGCCCTGTACCGGTTTACTGTCCAAAGACAAACTACACAATTAAGAATTTGGTTGAAGGCAAAAAGTATGTTTTCCGTGTAATGGCTGAAAACATTTATGGTGTTTCTGAGCCATTGGTAGGCAAGCCTATTCTTGCTAAATCTCCTTTCGATCCTCCAGATGCACCCAGCCAACCCAAAGTCTCAGCATATTCTTCAAGTTCCGCAAGCTTGGATTGGCATCCACCAGAGTATTGTGGTGGTAAGCCTATTACGGGATATATTATAGAGCGACGGGAACGTTCTGGTGAATGGATAAAGTGCAACAACTACGCCACCCCCAATACAAGCTACACAGTACAAGACTTGCGAGAAGGAGCTCGTTATGAATTCCGCGTTACCGCGGTAAATGAAGCTGGTCCTGGAAAACCATCGAAACCATCTGACGCTATGACAGTCCAGATCCAGCGTTTCAAGCCAGACGCTCCAGAATCACCAAAACCAGATAGAATAAATAAAAATGGGGTCACTCTTTCATGGAGACCTCCAAGATTTGATGGTAAATCTAAAATAAAATCTTACCACTTGGAAGTACGTCCAAAGGACTCAAAGGACTGGACACCTGTCAATAAACACCCGATACATGGTACCATTTACAATGTAACTAATCTAGAGGAAGGCAAGGAATACTATTTTCGTGTATTTTCTGAAAATGACGCCGGCAGGTCTGAGCCCTCGAAAACTTCTCAGCCCATTGTTATTGAAGAGCAACCAAATAAGCCGTGTATGGATCTCGGCGGTGTACATGACATTATTTGCAGAGCTGGAGATGACTTTAGCATACATGTCCCCTATATTGGCTTCCCTAAGCCAACAGCCCAATGGTATTCGAATGATACAGTGATATGTGATGATGGTAGACGCATATTCCACCATTTAACTGAAGACGCTGCTTCCTTTGTAGTTAAGAATTCGAAGCGTAGCGATTCCGGCCAATACAGATTGCAATTGAAAAATGAATGCGGCTTTGATACAGCAACTATTAATGTTAAAGTATTGGATATCCCGCAGCCTCCAACAAATCTTTTTGCTGATGAATTCGCGGGGGATTCATTAACACTATATTGGTCGCCACCAAAGGATGATGGCGGGTCTATCATAACAAACTACATTATCGAAAGGAAAGAAACATCAGCTAGCATGTGGTCCAAAGTGAATAGTTATTGCACTGTGCCATTTGTTCGCATTCGCAACTTGGCCGTAGGCAAAGAATTTGACTTCAGAGTTTATGCAGAAAATAAATATGGCCAGTCTAAACCAGCTGCAACTTCTGAACCAATTCGCGCTCGTCATCCCTTCGATGTTCCAAACGTTCCAGGTATTCCCCGTGGCATTGACTCAAATGAAGACAGTATAACAATTACATGGGCTAAGCCAAAGCATGATGGAGGCTCCCCCATTACAGGTTATGTTATCGAAAAGCGGTTGATAAGCGAAGAAAAATGGACGAAAGCCATACAGGCATATTGGCCAGGATTGACGTGTAGAATTCCGAACTTAATTGAAAATGGAGAATATGAGTTCAGAATTGCAGCTATTAATGCTGCAGGCCAATCTCCATACAGTGCTTCAAGCGATCCTATTTACTGTCGATGTCCACCACATGCCCCAAAAATTACATCCGATCTATCAATAAGGGACGTTGTAGTTATTGCTGGTGAGGAGTTGCGTATAACAGTACCATATACCTCAAATCCTCGTGCTGTCTCTGCATGGACTTTAAACGGTCAGGAAATTACACAAGACGATCGCATAAAATTCGAGACCAAAGACTGTTATTCAATTTTCTGTAATAGGTCCGCCAAACGAATCGAAACTGGATCTTATACAATAACTCTAACTAACAGCAAGGGTTATGATACTGCTTCTTGCCACGTAACAGTGGTGGACAGACCATGTCCTCCGCAGGGACCATTATCGGTTTTCGACGTTACGCCCGACACTTGCTCTTTATCTTGGAAAACGCCATTAGATGATGGTGGATCACCGATAACAAATTATGTTATCGAAAAGCTTGATAAAAGTGGAACATGGACCAAAGTCAGCAGTTTCGTTCGTAATACGCATTATGATGTTATGGGACTGGAAACTAATCGCAAGTACCATTTCCGGGTGTGCGCCGAAAATCAGTACGGTTTATCAGATCCACTTGAGCTAGTTGATCCAATTGTAGCTAAGTATCAATTTACAGTACCTGATGCACCTGGTCAACCGAAGGTAACTGATTGGGATTCTAGTAATGTGACCCTGATTTGGGCACGCCCAGCTAGTGACGGTGGTTCACGTATTCAAGGATATCAAATTGAATACCGTGACATTGTTAATGACCCATCATGGAATACTTACGAATACTTAATTAAAGATACAAAATATCAGTTATACAATTTAGCTAATGGTTGCGAGTACGAATTCCGTATAAAAGCTAAAAATGCCGCTGGTTTCAGCAAACCATCGCCGCCGTCAACCAAATTCAAATTGAAGGGCAAGATAACGGTGCCTTCTCCGCCAGGCGCGCCTCAAGCGACAAAGGTTGGGAAAAATTACATTGACCTTAAATGGGAAAACCCGAAGAGCGATGGTGGGTCACGTTTAACAGGTTTTATTGTTGAAAGGCGCGATGTCGGTGGTGCACTTTGGGTGAAAAGTAATGATTACAACATTATTGACACAGAGTATACTGTACTCAATTTGATCGAAATGGGAGAATATGAATTTCGTATTTTTGCTGTAAATAGTGCTGGCCGATCCGAGCCAAGCCCTTGTACAATGCCAATAAGGGTATGTGAAGTCATTGGAGGTATTAAGCCAGAATGGGTGAGCCGTTTACAGGATCGCATTGCGCCGTGCGGTAAAGGGTTTACGTTCGAATGTGAGGCTACAGGTATACCTTCACCAAATAGTAGATGGCTACGCAATGGCAAAGAGATACAAAATTGCAATGGACGCTTTGTCAGTGATCGTAAAAACAATTTATTCCGATTACACATTTCTGATATACAACCTAGTGATGAGGGCATCTACACTTGTGAAGCATTTAACTCACTTGGATCAATACATACAACTGGACACTTGAAAGTCGGTTCACCGCCAGTGATCATGCGTTGTCCAAGTGAATTATTATTTGCTGAAGGAGACAACGATAAAATCAAGATTGCCTACACCGGGGATCAACCAATGATAATCACTGTCAATCATAATAATGATACTATTTTAGACAATGATGGAACACACTTCAAATACACTATATTTGATGACTATGTGACGATATTTATTCGTGATATTGCAAAAACTGATGCTGGAATTTATCAAGTTAAGTTTGAAAACGAATCTGGAACTGCTGTAGGACAATTTTCCCTACGCATTACTTCTTTACCTTCGGCTCCCATAGGACCAATGGGTGTATCGAACATCAATAAACATTCCTGCTTTTTGACCTGGAGGCCGCCAGATAATGATGGCGGCCTTCGTATAACACACTATATTGTCGAACGAAAAGATATAACGTCACCTCATTGGATTACTGTATCAAGTTTATGCAAAGAGTTATCATTTAATGTTCAAGGTCTTATAGAAAATCAAGAATACGTATTCCGTGTTATGGCGGTTAATAACAATGGAATGGGCCCTCCTTTAGTAGGATTGAATCCCATTCGAGCAAAGGCACCTATTGATCCACCATCGCAGCCCGGAAAACCAAATGTAACAGAAGTGGGAGGCGACTTTGTACATTTAGAATGGGAAAAACCGATGTCAGATGGCGGATCACATGTTCAAGGTTACTGGATTGATAAACGCGAAGTTGGCAGCAATGCTTGGCAAAGAGTCAACATAGCTATTTCTCTTACCAACCAAATAAATTGCTCTAATTTAATTGAAGGTCGGCAGTATGAATTCCGAATTTTCGCACAAAACAAAGCAGGTCTATCCAAGGAGTCTGCTAATTCCACTTCAGTAAAAGTTGTTGATCCTAAAGCAGCTACACCACCTGTTATTGTCAATCCACTTTCTGATATTGCTTGTATACAGAATCACAATACACAATTTATGTGCACTATTACTGGCACACCGCGTCCAGCAATTACATGGTACAAAGGTGCTCGAGAAATAACCAATGGTGCAAGGTATCACATATATTCGGAAGGGGACAAGTTTTTCCTTAACATTACTGATGTATTTGGTGAAGACGCAGATGAATATATATGCCGAGCTATCAATAAGGCGGGCGTTAAATCAACACGCGCTGCACTTGCCATCCTTAGTAAGTACTCTTTTCAGTCTTCGTAAAAATGTTGCTATGTATTATACATGCCCGCCTTATGGTCACGATAGCTCTGAGAATTATCATTGGCCTGCTCTTGAACCAGAGTGTTATTGGTGTTAGAAGAGTAGGGTCCATTGAACAGTAAAATATATGTTTAGTATCATGAGAAGACATATTTACCACATGCAGGGCAAGTAGTTGGGATTGTAGGGCTCAGCCATTTACTTATTTTTATTGCTGGGTACATTATACACCTATATGGATACAATTTGGTGTGTATGTAGAATAACACAAAAACAGAAAATAAATTTTTCGAGAAGTTTTTAAAAAGGGAGTGGTCACACTCAAAATTTTACACAGTGCTACCAATTAAAAAAAATCAATATACTTGAATTTACTGTAAAATGAATATACTTGAACTTGGTCGCCGGGGCTAGCTGACACACACTGGACGAGGCTTCAGGTCTGCCAGAACACCGCCCTTCGAACCGCCACTGGGTGTCTTCTTATGTCTCCTGAGCACCATCTCAATAATGAAGCGAAAATGCTCGGCGTTAAAGAGCATAGTGAGATTTTTACCAGGCAATTCTTGTTCAACTGCTGCAAACCCCAGCATCCGAACACACGCCTGGTCAACTAGAATCCGCCCTCCAGGAGCATAAGGAGCCATCTACGCAAACACTTCGATGAGATCCGGCACCTGATTTCCACGCCGTTTGATCCTAAGATGCACCGGCAGGCCCTCACCCCTATCCACACGAATTCGGTAAATTCCTTTGTCGGCTCTCTCCCAGCGAACGCCGTTCTTCAGGCAGCAACACCACCCGTTGCCGAAGAGGAGCGCGAGCTGCCTAGGGAGACTAGGGAGATGCTGGCTCAACTCCGTCCTGGATACTGTAATAGGTTAAACTCTTACTTATCCAGACTGAACCCCGACTTGACTAATGTTTGTCCGGCATGCGTATTGTCCCCGCATAATACTAACCATCTTTTTGTCTGCTCAACCGAGCCTACTCTTCTAACACCCATATCCCTCTGGTCCACCCCTGTCGAAGCCGCTAGGTTTCTAGGACTTCCGTTAGAAGAGTCTGATGACATTACTGGGTAAGATACTGACTACCTAGGTAGGGCTAAGTAGCCCCACAACAACAACAACAACCCCAAACCTTTTAAGCTATTGCATAGATTTTATCGCGGGGTTGGCACCTAAATAAAAAAAACGGAACGGATAAAAGGTTCGAAAAGATGTTATGCGAATATTAGTTGTTGTCTTGGTTTATCTTCACTTCTGCGCTGTAGATGGCACTGGAAATGCAAGATGACCTGCACGCTAGATGGTGCACACAAACACACACACACGCTGTACGTAATTGACTTTGTTGCTGTTTAGATTAGTACAATAATTATGTACACTAAAATGTCCAGTGAGCGCCCTGCGCAAAAAATTTCACCACTACCCTCAGCGACATCTATAACCCAGTAGATAAAGTCTCTGATTCAAAATGGCGTTGCAGTACAAATTGATTATTTTGTGCATACACAATGGTTTATTTAAACAAATACATTTTTATAAAATACGCTTAAACAAAAGCACTGCTGTAATTAATAATTGATTTCGCATGTAGAGGTAACCCACACCTTTAAAACGATACCTTTTTATTAACATTGGTCGAAAATCGACCACCTTAAATTAGTATAACTTATCCTATGTTCACCACTACCATTAGCGACATCTACAACCCAGTAGATAAAGTCTCTGATTCACAATGGCGTTGCAGTACAAATTAATTTGTATAAAATACGCTTAACAAAAGCACCTTACTTATTAATATTGGTTCGAAATAAGAGCAGAAAATTAGGAGCAAACACAAAAAGACCTTACAGAAATAATATATATGATCATGATGGTTGATCCCTTTGATTTTTGTTGTTTCAATTGTCAACTCAAATTGTGGGTAAAATAAAATAATAAAAATATGTATTTTCGCAGGGAAGGATTTTGAAATTCAAAACCCCCACCGCTGCGTACGGGCCTGGAATAAGTTGATAATATGCAATAGCTTTACCGCGGCAGTCCCCTAGTGCCACACGTCCTTTTTTTCAATTACTGTCTTTATATTCAGTCGTTTTTTTGTTCATCTGCATATTTGTTTAGTGTACTTCCCGTTGAGCTAGACACTTGAAGCTTAGAACGTATGTAGTTCTCAACTCGGTGACAAATATAGGTGGGGCACGAACTTGGTATTATGCGATTGATTTTTAGTAACCTCCCGGAAAACTAGATTCATGAAATTAATGTGTCAAAGATCAGCAAAGAATGGCCATGTAATACTTGTACACACAATTTTACTGAAGAAAACCGAAAGTTGCTAAAAAACAGTGGGGAATTTTGTGATCGATTTCTAAGTAACTTCTCGGTGAGCTAGAGACTCTTAACATTTCACATAATTCAGAACCCGGTAACAATTTACCAATTTCGAAAACTAATCTGAAATCTTGTCATTGATTTTTAACCAACTTCCCTTGGCATAGGGAACTTAAACTTTTGCAGATAGTACGTGAACAAGACTCCAATACAATTTTCAGAAATCTTAATTCCGGTAACTCGCGTTAAGTCTTTAAAAAAAAATATGTGAAGAAGTAGGGGGAGTTTTGCGGAGTGACAGTGCAATATTTCGTGAAAAAAGTGGCGCTATGTGGCGCAAGAATAATTGTAATTTTTCCGATCGATTTGTAAGTAACTCCCTCGTAACCTGGCGGCTTCAAACTAGGCACAGTGTTCAGGAGACCGTGGCAATATAATTTTTAACACTAGAGTACACGCGCCTTTTCTTTTACACTAACGCACGCGTGGCCTACTATAGTAGACCATTTTAAAATAGCAATAAAAATTTTTTTCATTACATATTATTGAAACTAATGATTGAAAGCGTATTTATATCTATTTAAAAGAATAATTTAAGCTTTAATTTATCCATAGAAAACAACATTTTAAAATTAAAGCCAATTTTGTTCTATAATAGCAAAAATACCAAAACTTGTACTTTTGAGACCAATTATTCAAATTTTTTTCTTACATTATTAAAGTTTATCAAAAACCTATTTTTGTGACATTTATTACACATCACAGCCGGTTGATTAGGACAAATCCATTTGTTGCACGTTTTGCACCACTTTTTTGATTATTGATTTCTTGCTGCTATGGTAGTCCCGAGACTTTTTCGCTAATCTTCAGAAATATGTGTACGAGCAGAAAGCTCTCACGGTAGTGAGTTGACGACAAATTTAATGCATAGGGCTTTCCTGGAACTACTCCGCTCTAACATACAGTGTCTGAATTTGGTTTCCCCGCAAAACTTATACGGCTTTGCAAAATGACATTGAGCAACACCACCAGCTCAGTCAGAATTGGGAAGGACCTCTCCGAGCCGTTTGAAACTAAACGAGGTTTCAGACAAGGTGACCCCCTATCGTGCGATTTCTTTAATTTGATGTTGGATAAAATAATACAATCTGCAGAACTCAACCACGCTGGAACAATATTCTATAAAAGCGTGCAACTGTTAGCATATGCTGACGACATTGACATTATCGGCCTTAAAAACCGTGCCGTAATCTCTGCGTACTCCAAACTAGAAAAAGAAGCGGAAAAAATGGGTTTGGTGGTGAACGAAGGCAAAACGAAGTACATGCTGTCATCAAGCAAAGAGTCAGCGCATTCGCGCCTTGGCACCCACGCCACTGCTGGCACCAAAAAGTTCGAAATAGTGAAAGACTTCGTTTATCTTGGATCCAGCATAAACTCCAACAATAATGCCAGCCTAGAAATCCAACGAAGAATTGCTCTTGCAAATAAATGCTACTTTGGACTGAGTAGGCAATTGAAAAGTAAAGTCCTCTCTCGACGAACGAAAATCACACTCTACAAGTCACATCGCTCCCGTCCTGCTATATGGTGCAGAGGCGTGGACACTAACAACATCTGACGAGGCTGCATTGGGAGTATTCGAGAGATAAGTTCTGCGAAAGATTTATGGGCCTCTACGCGTTGGCGACGGCGAGTACCGAAGAAGATTTAATGATGAGTTGCATGAGCTTTACGCAGACGTCGACATAGTACAGCGCATTAAAACACAGCGGCTTCGCTGGCTAGGCCACGTCGTGCGAATGAACGAAGACGCTCCAGCCCAGAAGGTATACTTATCGGCACCCGCCGGTGGAAGCAGAGGAAGACGAAGACCACCACTCCGATGGAAGGACCAAGTGGAGACCGACCTGCGATCTCGTGGGGTCTCCAATTGGCGCCAGTTGGCGCAAAGAAGAAATGACTTGCGAGCTATGTTGGACGGTCAAAATCGCTCAGGCGGTTAGATGGCCATTTAAAAAAGAAGAAGAAGTCCCTGTCGTTTCACTGTCAGTCAGGGTTGCATGGGCTGCAGTAGCCTTCCTATTACTCGTATTTTCCTACAATCGGCCATTTTACCGTCGCTTTTGTCCCGAATGAGGGTTCCTTTTCTTCAGATACTATGCAATTTTCGTGGTGCGCGCTGGCCCTTCCTGGTCACGAGCCTGTTGTACTTCGTATCGACAGTGATTCAACTTCTCCATCATATTGTAGGGTCCTAGAAACGTTGGCTGCAGTTAAAACCCGGAACCGAATTATGTTCGCTTGATAACGACGAGTTCTCCTACCGCATAGCTCTCTTCTCTTTAAATTGCCATCTAACCAGTCATTTCTTCATTGCGCCAACTGGCGTCAATTATAGACCCCTCGAGATCACGGGTCGGTCTCTACTTGGTCCTTCCTTTGGAGTGGTGGCCTTTCTCTTCCTCTGCTTCCACCGGCTGGTGCCGACAAGTATACCTTCTTGACTGGAGCGTCTTCGTTCATCGCACGACGTTCATTCAACTCATCATTAAATCTTCTTCGGTACTCGCCGTCGCCAACTCGTAGAGGCCCAAAAATCTTTCGCATAACTTATCTCTCGAATACTCCCAATGTCGCTTCGTCAGATGTTGTTAGTGTCCACGCCTCTGCACCATATTGCAGGACGGGAGCGATGAGTGACTTTAGAGTGTGATTTTCCTGTGTCGAGAGAGGACTTTACTTCCAATGGCCTACTCAGTCCTAAGTAGCATTTATTTGCAAGAGTAATTTCGTTGGATTTCTAGACTGACATTATTGTTGGAGTTAATGCTGGATCCAAGGTAAACGAATTCCTTCACTATTTCGAACTTTTTGCTGCCAGCAGTGGCGTGGGTGCCAAGGCGTGAGTGCGGTGACTCTTTGCTTGATGACAGCATGTACTTTGTTTTTCCCTCGTTCACCACCAAACCCATATATCCATATCCACACCAGTCAATACTCCGATCGGTACGAACTTAGTACCCCCAAGTCATATTATTACATATCGCTGTACTCTTTCTACGTAACGATACCACTAGCTCGGCTTTTCCTGCCACAACATCGCTATTTTTGGTACGATGACCTTATGCATCCTCTCGGTTTGGCTCTTCCGGCGTGGTACGCCAGTAGCTGTCCCTTTTATACAATAGTTTGCTAAGAGATGTGAAGTGAAAGATGAGCCCCGATCGGTATTGATTCTTGCTGGATTCCCGAATATTGCTGCCTGTTTTCGTAATCGATCCTGAACCACACAAAGTTAGAAAACTGCGCCCATGACGATCAGGATATAATTATATGCTCCATGAGTCCTGTTCGTTAATGGGATTCGGGACGCCTTCCCGCGATCTTAATGATCTCGCCCTCCATTAGTGACTAGACAAAAACAAGTTCCTTGACGGGATCTTTCTGCAGTATGCAGTGCTTCACGTAGAAGTCGTCGACTCATCCCCAATGGAAAGGTTTTGACAAAGGTTCAACTCATGATTTAATTACTAGAGGTTAGCTCTGTAGTGACAGATTTGGACAATTGGTGCTTACATTATTTACATTCTGGGTTGCCTTTTTTATACCCAGCGTACTAGTACTAGTACAAGGGTATATTAATTTTGTCCACAAAACGGTACTATGTAACGGCACAAAATAATCGAGTTAGATATAGAGTTCCATATATGAAAGTTCTTAAGTTGAAAAGAGGAATTGATTAAGGCATGTCCGTCCGTCTGTCCGTCCGTGTACACGATAACTTGAGTAAAAATTGAGATATTTGCATGAAATTTTGCATACAGGTTACTTTCTGGCCAAGGTAGGTTGCTATTGAAAATGGGCGAAATCGGACGATAACCACGCCCCCTTTTTCGATATCGAAAATTTCGAAAAACGTATAAAACGGGTTAATTCAATATCAGAAGCAGCTACAATGATAAAATTTGCAATATGTATTGATTTATATGTTCTAAGGCGGATTTTACCAAATTTTTTGAAAAGGGGCGTGGCACCGCCCCCATATATTTGAAGAAATTTTAAAATTTTGACTCCTAATAACTTGAGAACAGTTTATGCTAGTATAACGAAATTTTGTAGAGGGCATACTATTGTTGTGTTAAATTCAGATATAGAAAATAAACGAAATCGCTTGGCGACCACGCCTACTTTTTTATAAAAGTTATATTGAAAGGAGGTGGAAATATTGAAAAGTCCATATCTAATTAACTGATACCGCTATAATAATATAATTTTGTACATACATCAATCTTCATATTCTTTACATTATTTTTGCAAAATTTTGGAAAGTGGGCGTGGCACCGCCCACTTATGAGTCAAGCAATTTTCAAATTCGACTGCTAATAACTTCAGAACGGTGTGAGATAGGTTTACGAAACTAGGTTCCAGGCATGTTATGTTTATGTAGAGTACTACCACAGAAAATAAGAAAAATCGGTGAACGACCACGCCCCTTTTTGGACTAAAGTTCTCTAAACGAGAGTTAGGAAACCGGAATATGCAATATCTGTTTAACTGATACAGATATAATGCTAAAATTTAGTACACTCATTCACCTGATGATGTTATTAGTGATGTTTAAAGGTTTTTTGGTAATATTTTGGAAAATGGGCGTGGCACCGCCCACAAGTGAATAAACAAAATATCAACATTTCACTATTAACAAGCCACTGTGAAAGTATCATAAAGATCTGCAATGAAAACTGATCTTCAATAGGGACAAACAACATAATAAAATCCGTGGGCGTGCCACCACCCACTTTTTTAAAATTATGTAAATATTGATTAATGGACACATATATCCGTACATCGAAAAATTTCACAAAATACGTTAAAAGTTATGGGCATGGCACGCCTTCTTTTCCAAAGTTATATATAGGACATGGTATAACCCTTGAAAAGATCGATTCAGTACTTTTGGCTCATGTAAGCGGTTAAAGCTTTATAAGCAAGGAGCGTGGCCGCGGCCACCAAATTCGCTATTGTTTAGGCTCGGCATAGATTGGTTTCTAAAATGGGCGAAATCGGATGAAAACCACGCCCCCTTTTTCTAAAAACTAACGCTGGGTATTTAATGTTCGGTTCACCCGAACTTAGACTTCCTTACTTGTTTATTTTAAATATGTTGGGTTCTTAAAACGGATCCATTTAAGCTATTTTTTAGATCGACCTTTGATAGATCTAATGGTGGAGGTTTAAAGCTCGAGACATTCCGTTATTTAGCAATAGCTGGGATTCGATTTCTTTTTTTTTGACAAAGCTTGACTACTATTTTCCGGCCTAGATTATGTATAAATTAAAAGCTGTAAGTCAACTTCTGTGCTGAGTGTGCATGAACATTTGTACATATGTTCAATTTGTATCCGACTCTAAATCATTGTCCAATGGCACACGCCAAATGCATCAATTATTATTAAAAAACTCCGACCATTAGTCTAAAGAACGAATGTGCAATTATTTCTGGTTTGAGTGGATAAATTTAGAGCATTAGTAATCAATGCCTGACTGAAATTTTAAGAAGAAAGTCTTACGTAGAAAATAAATCAAAACTAGTAAGGAAGTCTAAGTTCGGGTGTAACCGAACATTAAATACCTAGTAGTGATCTGTTTTGGTATCCTAATTTACTCAGGTCTATTTTAATAACTGAAAATTTGTTATAAAGGCAACTAATTGTTAGCTTTCCCCATATCAAGGAAAGGTATGAAAATAAAAGAAAACAAGTGAGGAAAGGGCTGTCTTCGGCTGTGCCGAAGGCTTTACACCTTTCATGAATATGCGTAACTGTTTTGAGCGTCCGATCCTTACTTACATTTGGTACAAACTCTTCAAAACTGTTAATTTTAAAATGCAGATGTAGCCCAAACCACATTTATCGGAGCCATCGATTATATAGGAGCTATATGTAATGTTGGTCCGATCTGTATGATTTTCACTACACACATCACATATATAATAAGTACCAAACATACAAAATTTTACGTTCGTATTCTTTTAACTGCAAAATTTATAGCCCAAAACCCATTTATCGAAACTATCGATTATATGGGAGCTATATGTTATGTTGGTCCGATCTGTATGATTTTCACTACACACATCACATATATAATAAGTACCAAACATACAAAATTTTACGTTCCTATTCTTTTAACTGCAAAATTTATAGCCCAAAACCCATTTATCGAAACTATCGATTATATGGGAGCTATATGTTATGTTGGTCCGATCTGTATGATTTTCACTACACACATCACATATATAATAAGTACTAAACCTGCAAAATTTCGTGCTTCTAGCTTTTTAATTGCAAGAGTTATAGGCCAAAACCCGTTAACGAAACAATCGATTGTATGGGAGCTATGCGTTGTATCGGTCCGATCTTGCTGGTTCAGACAAATGATTAATCCCATGCAAAATGACGGCTCTATACCAAATTTCATCGAGATATCTCTAAAATTGAGGGACTAGTTTGCGTTCAAACAGACAGACGGACAGACGGACATGGCTAAATCAACTCAGCTCGTCGCCCTGATCATTTCGGTATACTCAATAGTGGGTCTATCTCTTCTTCTTCTCATACTTACAAACAGCGGACCAAAGTTATAATACCATTTCATGTTCATGAAAGGTATAAAAAGGCAGTAGGATGTTAACTACTTGCCGGTAAATTTTGCTTCTTTGTTATTCGATTTGCGTAATTTTTGGCAGGAGTATACTAAATACTATTGGAAAGCATCTCACCAACGTTCATTGAAATACCTTTTTGAAATTTCAAGCAATCGCTTTTGAAAATAGCTGAACTTTTTTGCTGAAAAGTGGGCGGCGCCACGCCTACTTCACCGAAATCCACAAAATTTTTTTACAGTTTAGTTTTGCTAAAAAGCTTATTATGTGTGTAAAATCTTATTTATATAACTTATACAGTTATGGAAATATCGCGATTTTAATTTTACAAAGAAATTTTTCAGAACTGTGTTCAAAAAGTGGGAGTGTCCGTTTATCAATTTTGTTTATTTTTACAGCAAAGAGTAAGCTTTATATGGCAAACACTTTCTCAAGATATCGTTTCAATAAATCAATTTTTACCGGAGTTATGGCATGGAAAGTTTTGTGGAATAATCCACAATAAAGGGGCGGGGCCACGCCCATATTCCAAAAATTTTGTGCATTCGACTTTCTTTGCCCATGAACACTTTAGAGGTGAAATAGGAATGATATACAGCTAGTTTAAGCAAAGTTATTGCATATTCAATATATCTATAATCCTTTTCAAAATCTTTCGTATGAAATTGGGCGTGGACCTTACCCGATTTCGCTAAATTTTTTTCGGAATATTGCCTGTATTAATATAAATATGTGTGCTGAATTTTATTTTTCTATTTTGAGCGGTTTTTGATTTATGATTAATAATATTTCCAAATTTGACTTAATCAAAAAAGGGCGGTGCCACGCCCCTTTTAAAAAATTTCTCAAAATATTAATTTTTTGCCTTAACGCCAACGTACACACCGAATTTTATCCTTATAGGTGTATTATGTACTGAATAATCACTCTTTTTGTATTTTCGAAAATATTATATATATAGAAAGTGGGCGTGGCTTTTAACCGATTTTGCCTATTTTCAATAGCGCTCCGAGATAAGTAAAAAGGAACCGGCATACGAAATTTCATTGAGATATCTCTAGATTTACTCAAGTTATCGTGTTCGCAGGTGGGCGGACGGTCAGACGGACGGACGAACGGACATGGCTCAATCAATTTCTCTTTTCCTCCTGAACATTTTGATATACATACATAAGTCAATATCTATCTCGATTCGTTTATGCCGTTACATACTACCGTTAGGCGAATGAAGTTAATATACCTTGTGTGCGAAGCACTACTAGGTATAATTAGTACACATATATTAAGCAGTCTAAAAAATGTTAAGTTATATATTCATATTCATGTATGTAAATCTGTCACATATAAAAAACAATTCAATCATTTAAATTAATGTGAAAACAAAAATTCTTGATACTCACAATTGGAGCTTGGCACTCTTATTGCAGATACGTTTTTTTGTACGTTTTAAGTTTAAAAAATACATCAAACTGTTTAATGAAGCTTTGCTTAACACTTAAGGCTGTACTAATCTAAACGTCTTCCCAATTGATATCTTTATCGTTTTAACCCACTTGAATTTAGATACTTCTACAAAATTGCTCTGCCAAGTACTCAAAGTTCAATAAAAATTTTTTTAAGGTATCTTCTTCTGTATTAGGAAACTCACGTCTATATATAAATTTTTACGATTTTGAAGCGTTTTTAGCAAGTCCGTGTAAGCATATGAAATTTCGGACGCACTTATTTGGTCAGCTTCTACAACCAAGATTACATTCTGAAAAAGCGATAAGCTTCCAGGCAAAAATAGATTATATATCTCATTCATAGGGTCATTAGAATATGATTTAATTGCATGTGGGCAATTTTTTATTTCGCTGAAGTAAATTATGAGGTTATCAAACATTTCCAATATTCTTCATATTGCCGGTTGTAAGCTTAGAAAACGAGTATTTCCATGAGACAATATTTTTTGTACTCACTTTCAGCTTCGTCACATATATTTTTTAAACTAGTATTTCTTACTGTATAAATATAGGAAAACTTACAAATTTTCACACTTATTAGTTCCAGATCCACTGGCAAACTGTCAGCTGCTGCTTGTACAGTATTGTGTATTATGTGCCCCGAACATACAATGCCAACTATGGACCGCCCTAATTTACTGTAAACATTTTTCACCGAAATTTGTATAAGTGTTATCGGCTGAATTAGCAATCACTTGTTCACTAAGGTTATACTTCTGTATGGCTTCTAGCTCTTTTAACCTTTTTTTACTCCAACCGCCAATGCTTCTACTTTTTTTTTCCGGCACTAAACTTTTTATCAAACAAACAACCTGCAAAAATTTTTACTGCCAGTTTCACAAAACAACTTAAGTAAAATATGATCTCATATAATGCTGAAGTTAGAATGCAGCAATGTGAAAAACTGTACACCTTTTCGGGTATAATGTCCACATATGTGGACAAAAGTTTTCATAGTGAAATAATTGATAATGTCGCATTGGTGCAGTGAAATAACTCCCAAATGAAATAACTCCCATGAAATAACTCCCAATGCAATAAGTCCCAATAAAAATGAAATAATTCCCAACTTTAATAAATGAAATAACTCCCAAAGAAGGAAATGAAATAACTCCCAATATTTGGCAGTTATTTCACAATGAAACCACAAGTCCCCAAAAAAATGAAATAACTCCCAAATGAAATATGTAAGTCCCAAAAAAATGAAATAAGTGCCAAAAAAATGAAATAAATCCCAAATCAAAATTTGAAATGGTATATTTTTACAATATAATCAGTTACAATGAAATTTGAAAAATACAGGAAGTTAATACGTACATAGATATGTGAATGTAACAATTACATGAAAACCTGAATAGTGTTGTCGACCTTTTGACGGCAAATCGGACAGTTAAAGTTTTCTAGTCCTTCAGAAATACTCTTAGCTTGCATCATCAGAACACAAGCGTTGCATATTTTTAAATGTTTGCACGGCATCAATAGTACATTGGGCTCAACCTCCAAACAAACTACGCACCCAAAAAGCGAATTAATGTCAGTGACATTAAGACGCATGACCAAAAACGAATTAAAGTCAGTGGCGTTAATTCGTATAATATTTTGACTTTAGTTCGCTTTGGACATGCGAATTAATGTCATTGAGGCAAAATTTGACTTAGGTCAGATCCTCAATTCGGGGCGTGATCAATGGTATTTATGTGCAGAACTCCTTTCCGCATTGGCGGCCTTCGGCCGCGCTTCAAAAAATAACCCTGGGCTACGCCATTCCAACTCCGGGTGTGTGCCATAGCCGTGGCTACCGCCACGGTGATGTCCTTCCGCGTGCCACGTTTCCCACTTTTTCACTTTTTTGGCTCAGCGTAATGTGCCATTACAACAACCACATGAAAATGACAGAAAATTGTGAACTTTACCTGGAAATAACTTTTGAACTGTTGAAAAAAATCTCATTTCAGATTCTAAATCTACATAGACATGGGTAATCGTTTACGTGGGGTACCGAGCGCTAATACACAACCAAAAATGTTGAGATATGTATCAGGAGACGCGCTTTGGTCCCAGGAGCATGAATATAACCCCGCTGAACCAATATTTTTAATAGTTTGCGAGATATTTGCAGTTAAAGTCATTTTCATGTGGTTATTGTAATCACATTACCCTGTGAGAAAAGAGTGGCACGCGGAAGGACATCACCGTGGCGGTAGCCACGTCTATGGCAACCACCCGGAGTTGGAATGGCGTAGCCCAGGGTTATTTTTTGAAGCGCGGCCGAAGGCCGCCAATGCGGAAAGGAGTTCTGCACATAAATACCATTGATCACGCCCCGAATTGAGGATCTGACCTAAGCCAATCTCAGATTCATTTTTTAAATCCCAGATTCATGATATAATGATCATAAGTCGAAGGTATTAATGAAAAATGAAAATTTGGAATATAAAAAAAATGTACTGACTTTAGTTCGCTTTCTTAATGCGAATTAATGTCAATGACGTTAGTTCGCTAAAAATATTCCCCAACAAAAATGAAATAACTCCCATTAAAAATGAAATAACTCCCAATGCCTGGATTACAAGCAATGAAGTAAGTCCCAAAAAATGAAATAACTCCCAATTTTCAAAAATTATGAAATAACTCCCAAAGATATTTTATTGGGGATTATTTCATTTGGGAGTTATTTCATTATGAAATAATTCCCAGTTAAAATTATGAAATAAGTCCCAATGAATTGGGAGCTATTTCATAATGAAATAAGTCCCAACTTGCATGGAAAATATTTGGGAGTTATTTAATTTTTTTGTTGGGAGTTATTTCATTTGGGAGTTATTTCACTGCACCTGTCGCATTATTTTTCACAATTGTTATCACAATTCATGGGGAACATATTAGCTCTCCTTTCTACTTTTTTAGTTTCTCAGTTCACTTCTTCTGTCGTGGTGTTTTCATATACGATTTTCAAATCAACTGAAATATGCAAGTTTAGATCATATTTTGTTCCAAGTCAATAAATGTTTTCTTTTTGTTTACCCATAAATAAATTTACTTTTTTTACACATTTTTATTTTTTTGAATAAAAAAACTATAAATAACTATTTTTTTAGAATTATATAAGAATATTTTATTGGTAATCGTTTACGTGGGGTACCGAGCGCTAATACGCGTCCAAAAATGTCGGGAGAGGTATCAAAAGACGCGTTTCCGTCCCAGGAGCATGAATATAACTCCGCTCAACCAATATTTTCATTACCGAAAAACCGAAAAATGACCCGGGTTTAGGGGCCCGATCCATGTTTTTTATGTGCATAAAACCTTACCGCGTAGGCGGCCTTCGGCCGCGCTTCAAAAAATAACCCTGGGCTACGCCATTCCAACTCCGGGTGTGTGCCATAGCCGTGGCTACCGCCACGGTGATGTCCTTCCGCGTGCCACTCTTTTTCTCACAGGGTAATGTGATTACAACAACCACATGAAAATGACAGAAAATTCTGAACTTTAACTGCAAATATCTCGCAAACTACTAAAAATATTGGTTCAGCGGAGTTATATTCATGCTCCTGGGACCAAAGCGCGTCTCCTGATACATATCTCAACATTTTTGGTTGTACCCCACGTAAACGATTACCATTTTATTTTATATTTAAATTATATTTAAAAGTGAAAGTTTCAAAAAACTGTTTTCTTGGTGCCTACAAAAGAAATAAAAAAATTAGTTTGTGTGAAATAAACAATTTTGGCCTCAGATATTAAAAATAAGACAGAAGAAACTATTTTCGCAGCGTATTTTTGGTGCGGGACTGAAGAGGTTAAATCTTTTATTTAAATCCGTTCACAAACATCAGAGTAACTTGTAGATTGATTTTTTTTTTTTTTTTTTTTTTTTAACAAAATCACACAACACGCGCGCTAAATTACAAATTGAAAATCCGGCCAAATTGCTGAATGTTTACAAAAGACAGAGAACGAGAGAATGCCAAGTAAAATCTACCAATATTACCACGCTTTTGAACTCGAATCGCGATTTTCTTCGAAGGTTACAGGGTTGATTTCTGCATTTATTATGCTAATGCAAAAATAAAGTTGCATTTTGCTGTCAAAATTTGTATGGAAAATGCTAAAAGAAATGCTGCATTTTGGGCTAAATGCTAAAATGCGAAGAAAAAGCAAAATACTGGCTCAGCATGAACAGCCTATAAGACTTATATGTATATGTACAAAAGTAAACGGAATATATAAAATGAAGAAGATTTCCACAAATACCTGTGTGATGCGTCAACAGATTTCAACATGCTTCATAAATTTCCTCTTATGAAGGATCGATCATTTAAAATGAAAACACCCTTATCATCGTCCGCCCCAGTAGAGCGTTTGTTTTCTTTAGCAGGCAAATACAAAACTGCTAAAATCAGATTGTCTCCAAATATTTAAAATTATTTCACACCTTTTGTTGGTTGAAATTAACTCATATGCAATAAAACTTTTCGAATAGGTGTTGTTCATTTCTATTCCAAAATTACGAAGCAAATTACCGTAGCCACAAAGTACTTGAAAATACTTGCTAAGTACATGTACATACTTGTACTTCCGAATTCAAAGTACAGGTACTATCATATTTGTACTTTGTACTCAGTATTTTTAAGTACTAGAGTACTTGTACTTACTTGGTACTAGTACAAGTATAAGAAATGCAAACGCTTTTTGTTCACAACTTTTATTATTTCCCTGACACGAGTCAGGCAACCAATCCGGTTCGGTGAGTTATTATGACTGAATACAAGAACTCGGTGACTGCACCTAAATGCCTATTTCCCTGATCGCTACTGTTGCCCGTGATAATGATGACTTGGCATTTGCCGTTCATTGGTATGCTCGAGTTTCACTATCGTGAGAACGCCCTCAGCTAAGTGTTCACTTGCTGACTAGGCGTCTGGCTTATTTGATGCTGTTGTTGTTGGCATACCTGCTGGGTGCCAACTTTGAGTTGGGGTTACAGTTGTTGTTGGCATTATTGTTGGGTGCCAACTTTGAGTTTGGGTTACAGTTGTTGTTGGCATTATTGTTGGGTGCTAACTGCCCCCCCCGCTTGAAGTGAAGCCGTCCGCCGTTTTCGTATCCGACCAACCGCAAAAATTATGATAGCTGCTACCACGACAAGTGTCAAAGCGCCCATTGACTGTGCTGAGCGGATATGAACAAGATTCTCTAGGTGCGATATGTGCCTGAGACTCTTTATGCTGATTTTTTCCAAGTATGGAAGTGACAATAGAGTCATGTGGTCAGTAAAATTTATAATCTGCGCAGGAGCAGCTTCGGGACGAGAGTGGGCTATTTTATTCCAATTATAAAAGGTGGTTGCGTTAATGGTAATTTCCCCGTCAAAGGTTACTATAAAGGTTCCCCTTGTCGCCTTGTTAAGTTTCCATCGAACAGTGTTGCTGGTTGGTTGTTTATTAGTACAATGCCATTATCGATTTCCCTTATGGCAGCTACGTGGTCAGCTGATGTCGTTTTGCAGGTTGCTGAGTGAGTGTTCAGAAGCTGCATTGCACACGGGCTATCTCCCAAAGGTTGGCAAAAGCTCGACATTAGGGCTTCCTTGCAATTGTGCAGTGGTATGTAACTTCCCTTGCATTCCGCTATATCCTCTGTCTCCAATGATACAAGCTTTTCGTCGTGTATCACGGGCAACATCTTCAACAAATTACAAACACTAGCTATCTTTGGATATTTTATAAGGAAATAAATACATTCATTAGTTTGAAATATTTTGATCTTAGAAACTTGTAGTAAATCACTTATAGTTACTTTGGCAGAGTGCTCAGCATCCAGCAGGTTCTTTACTTCGATACCGCTCAACAAAATAGGGTTGATTATATTTACCTTACCCAGGGTGACGGACGTTATGACGGTCTCTAATTCCATCATCATCGCCCTGTTCCTAGCGGTTGCCAGAGAAAAAAGGTTGCCAGTATCTATTTGGGTTCGCTTGGCGTTTTCGAGCAGTTCATTAACAGTATTTGTCAATTCATTTATTTTTTCCTGTGTTTTTGAGTTGATCAAGATTTGTTGCTCCTGTGATTCTATCAAGTTTTCAGTTTTAAATTCGATCTTCAGGAAGTCATCAAAATCAGGCGTTCCGGCGATATATTTTAGGGCAGTCCCTAACACGTTGATGCTACGAGCATGGCGGTGATGTACCCTGACAGCATCCAGCAGCAGTGTCATCTGTTCCGCGTCACTTCCCAGTAGACGCCGCATATGTGACTGTGGAAAATGCTCTGATAGCCTGGTCGTGTCATCAACTATTGTCTCATAAAGGGATAAGTTTGTTTTGTGCAATAAAAATCCGTGCTGTTCGTGAATGGCTACCTTACCGGTTGTGAGAGGGATGTAGTAAGAACTGGTGTAATTAAGTACCTTTGTTTCGACCGAGAGGCCGAGAAAAATTATATGTCTGCAACGATACGAAAGGCGTTTCTTAGTACTTTAAGTTACTTTTGTGAACTTTTCTGTTGTCTATTAGAACAGTTGACCCAAGGTCCTTCTGCACCGTTTTTTCGACATAGAGCTTTGTGAACTTGTTACCTATTCTTTTGTTTGTCTTTACGAAGACCTTTTCCCCCGGGCTATAGAGTCGCAATTTGCTTCCCACATTGTGTCTTGCCAAGTCTGACTGTTGAGTCTCCAACAGCCTGAGTCGGATTCGCTCCCTAAGTTCTTCAGGAATAGAATGAATTATATCTATAGGCCTTTTTTGCGTTACGGAATGGACTGTGCGATTGTATTTTGATGTTGCGAGAAGAATCAATTCAATTGTGTCGGATACTTTACCTTCTAGCTTCAGGCAACGGGCAATTTCAGACAATGTACTGTGAAACCGTTCAACTTGACCGTTCGAAGTACTATGTGCAGGGGGTGTGGTATAAATTTCCACACCGAAATGATTTCTTAGTATTGCCTTAATTGTCTCCGAGTTTAAGGACTTTTCATTGTCGCAGACTAATGTTTTGGTATTTTTATAAAAGTTAAGCAGTTCATACATGGGTTCCTTCACATCAACTATAGCTCTAGACTTTATCGGGAATACCACAGCGAATTTTGAAAATTTGTCTATGGATGTGAGAAAGTGAGCCCTGTCTGTGGAATAAATATCCACATGGATAATTTCCCCTGGGCACGATGGAATAGGCGTTTCCCCTATCCCCGGTTTTGGTGGATGCCGTTGGTATTTAGCCTCATGGCATACCTTACAATTAGAAATTATTTCCTTTAGCATTTTTCTCATGCCAGGAAAGTAGTAGCAGTCGAGGATTTGGCGTACATTTTCACGCAACGATCTATGGGCCCTGTTATGCTCTGTCTGTAAAATCTCTAGCTGGTCATCTTTATTGAAGACGTCTATGACCTGTTTTTTTGTATGCCGTATCTTGACTGCGGGAAATTCGGTAAGTATTTTGTCTTGCATTTTAGCAATCGCTATTCGCTATCACGCTGTCTGACCGTTCGCAATCCAACGCATTTATATGTTGCCGGGACGATGCGTCAGCAACCAGGTTTTCCTTTCCCGGTTTGTAATGGAATTGCGGAGAAAACTCCTCAACAAAGGCTCGCCATCTCTTGAGCTTGGCATTAGGATTTTTATCAGATATTGCAAAGGTCAGAGGTTGGTGGTCGGTAAAAATCTTTAGGTTGTTCACACCGTATAGGTAGTTCCGAAGTTTTTGCAGGGCCCAGACTATAGCCAACAACTCCCGCTCATTAGTAGCGTAGTTCTCCTCAGTCTGCGAAAGTGTTCTTGATATCATTGTGATAGGTCGCCCGCCCTGAGACAAGACGGCGCCTATGCCATGAGATGATGCGTCAGTGGTCAACTCGAATGGCTTTTCATAGTCGGGGTATAGGAGCAATACATCCTCAGAAGCAAGGATTTTCTTTACTCTATTGAATGCGCCTAGTGCCTCATCATCCAGAGTTATTTCGACTTTCTTCGATTGGCTGGCTTTAATGTTCCCATTTTCACCGCGCAAGTACCTCGTCAGTGGCTTAACAATCGTTGCAAAATCCCTCACAAAGCGACGGTAATAGCTTGCAAGTCCCAGAAATGAGTGCAATGCTCGAAGTGATCTTGGAACCTCGAAGTTAAGGATGTCCTTTACCTTGTCGGGGCAGGTTTTTATGCCGTCCTTAGACACAGTAAATCCAAGGAACTCCACGCTCTGCCGAAAGAATTTAGACTTTTCGGCAGACACGCGCATATTAGCATTGTATAACTTCACAAGGATTCGGTCGATGTCCCTACCGTGCTCCTCTGCAGTCTTGGAAAAGATGATCACGTCGTCGATGTAGACGTGACATGTCTTTCCGATCTCGTCTCTTAAGACGTCATCGATGGCCCGCTGAAAAATGCTTGGAGCATTCTTCAAACCGAAGGGAAGTCTGCAAAATTCATACTTCCCACTGTTTACGGAGAAAGCTGTCTTCTCACGGTCTTTCTCTGCCAATTTAATCTGATGGAAGCCCGACTTCAGATCGATTGTTGAAAAAAAAGCAGAGCCTCCCATATTTGATAAAATAACAGAAGTATCAGGGATTGGATACTTATCGCTTATGGTTTTGCTATTAAGTTTCCTAAAGTCTATTACCAGACGCGACCTCCTTTTACCCTCTTCGTCATGCCCCTTTTTATCTACCACCCATATTGGGTTGTTGTAGGGAGAACGGGATGGCCTTATAATACCATTGCGCAGCATGTCTGAAATTTCATTGTTCACGAATTCCATTGCTGCCATGGGGTATGGGTAGGTCTTAGAATACACCGGGAGATCGTCAATGGTTCTAATTGTTCCAACAATGTTAGTGCTGTATGGCAGAGTCTCGTCTGGATCAGCGAAAGCCCTAGCATGTCGCTTCAGAATTGATGTGGTGCTCTGCTCCGCCCCCGCCAAATTGTGGTCCGATGAAGCTAACTTATTTACGTCTGGGCAGCGGTAACAAAAAAATCTTTCACAACCTCCATCGTGTCTCAAAACTCCGTTTCTCAAATCAATATTACCGTTAACCTCCCTAAGAAGATCGAAGCCAATGATACCGTCAAATGTATCAAGACTAGGGAGGATAAAAAACTCAAAGTTATTATTAAAAATATTTATTGTGCAATACTGCTCAACTTTTTCGGTGCCATGTATAGATTTAACAGTGAAGGGTCTCTGCAGGCTTTTGATTCCCTTAAGAGTGCTTAAGTTTTTAATATAACTCTTGGCGGCACCTGTATCGACCAGGAACTTTAGACCTCTCCCCCGTAGTGTCCTGCTGACATAGGGCAAGAGGGACCCACCTCTAAAAAATTAACGTCATCGCTTGGATTAAATTCTTTTTTTTCAAACCGCTCGTCGAAATTACAGTTGGCATAGCCGCAGTCGTCTTCACTCGGATAAAGTTCGCCCTCCAAATCATTCATCTCATGAGAGAGGTGGTGAATACGTTCCTTTTTTGGGGTGGGGTAGCGTTCGCTTCCGTGTTGTCGTTTTTGTGCAACCGTGGCCGGCTGCGAATTACCTTGGGTGGTTGTGGGTACCGTCGAGTTGCGCGGGTTCCCATTATTTTGGTTTCGGGAAGAACCCTGAACCACTTGTCGGGCATCATTGTATGGCGCCGGTTGTAGGCCGGTTTGCCTAAAACGTGAGAGAGATGGGTCCACCTCCATCGGGACCGGACGATGTCGTATTTGTTCATTTGGGACCCTACGGTATTGTGGTGAATATTGGTATGAACCGGGGACCTGAGGTAAAAGATTCGTCCTTCCGATCGAATTCATTATAGTCATTTTTGTCATCCTCGCTCGGTTAGCCTCAAGTTCCTGGGCCAATGCCAGTGCAGAGGGTAGATCCGAGGGTTGCGACGAGAAGAGAATATCGCACAATGGCCGATTAAGGCCAGAAATAAAGACGCGAAGGGCATCTTCGCGATATTTTTTACTAAGCGACTCGATAAGTACCCTATTTCCGCCGTGAGTCATCGTAGTTTTATTGATTATAAGTGTTAACTTCCGTTCTATCTCGTCATAGAACTTAGCTACCGACAATGACCCTTGGCTCAACATTGAGAGCTCTTGCTCAATCAAATACACTGGTTTTTTATCAGCATAAGTGAAGTCCAACCTTGAGATTATTGCTTGAAAATTCAGGACCGTATTAAAAGAAGACAAAACCATATCAGCAGACCCCACAACCTTGTTCCTTATTATGCCCACAGCCTGGTAATGCTTTGAGCTTCCTACATAATTTTCAAAAACTTTATAGGCCGTATGCGCGGCCTGCCTCCAGGACACGTACCTTTCCTGATCACCCCTAAATTCCGGCATTGTTTTAACAAGACAACCTACTGGTCAGTTCCTCCACCTGAGTTTGAAACTCACGCTTTGTCTGCTCGGTCGCCACGCGAACCGCAACATTCAGAAGGGCCTGCATTTGAGCTTGAGCTTAACAACCGTCTCTCAAGGCAACACTTTTCAAAAACTCCTAACACTTTATTTATTTGTTTATTTATTTAAACGGTATGCTGAACACTCTACTTACATGCAGATATTCATATTTGATTTCATTTTGGTGTCCTTGTCCGATTGTCCCCGCTGGAGCAGCCTGTACCTCTTGTTGATTGTTGATTAGTTTATTTATTTATTCGGCAGTTATTAGCCCGTACGATTTGTATTTTTTTAGATGTTTAATTTTTTTTCTTGTGGGTATCCAACCCTCTTTTGATTAACTTGTTCGTTGTTGAATAGTTTATTTATCTATTTAATAGGGATTAGCCCGTACACGTTTAATTACTTTTGTTTATTTTCTTTAAATGTTTAATTTATTTTTTGTGGGTACCTGACCCCCTTTTGACTAAATTAGTAAGTATCAACTCGTACGCGTTACACACGTTCAATTAGTTTTTGTGTTTTTACAAACGTTAAATTTATTTTTCTCTTGTGGGTATCCAACCCGAACGTGTTACACACGTTTAATCACTTTCGTAATTTTTACAAACTTTTAATTTATTTTTCTGTTGTGGGAATAGAACCCTTGGCCACGTTAACTTTCGTATCCTTTTATAGGGATAACTTCGCGTGGCCCCACGTTGGGCGCCAGAAATGCAAACGCTTTTTGTTCACAACTTTTATTATTTCCCTGACACGAGTCAGGCAACCAATCCGGTTCGGTAAGTTATTATGACTGAATACAAGAACTCGGTGACTGCACCTAAATGCCTATTTCCCTGATCGCTACTGTTGCCCGTGATAATGATGACTTGGCATTTGCCGTTCATTGGTATGCTCGAGTTTCACTATCGTGAGAACGCCCTCAGCTAAGTGTTCACTTGCTGACTAGGCGTCTGGCTTATTTGATGCTGTTGTTGTTGGCATACCTGCTGGGTGCCAACTTTGAGTTTGGGTTACAGTTGTTGTTGGCATTATTGTTGGGTGCCAACTTTGAGTTTGGGTTACAGTTGTTGTTAGCATTATTGTTGGGTGCTAACTTATATACTCAGTACTTTACAGGTCTGCTATTTACAATATATATAACAAAAATAAACTTTTAAGAAAAAACAAAAGCACTTTTATTATTTTTCAATTTATAAACAAAAATAAACAACTTTCACATTCAAATAACACAAAACAAACAAACTAAGATGTAAAGACATTTTGTCGCTCCAGAGGATATTTCTCCACTTTTTCGATCCTTCAGTCCCGCCCATTCCAGATGGTCTCTTGCAAAATTTAACCTCGCACTCAAATTCTTCGCCCGCATCAAAGGAACTTTCCTGGCTATTCGTCCCTTCTGTAGGCGTCTGCGAACCGTTTGGGCACTAACTAAGTTTCCAACTTCTGCTGCTATCACCTTGGATGTGTTGAAAGGATCCTTTTTACAAATGGTTACTATACGACGATCAAGAACTGAATCCGTTTTTCGTGTCCTTCCGCGACTTTCCTTTTTGGGTTTGCCTTTCAAAGCATTTCTTACGAAATTATGCGACCTGCCCATTAACTTCTCAATATCCCGGAGCGATTTTCCTTGCTTTCTGAGGTTTAAAAGCAGCCGGCTCTCTTCCACAGTGCAGTGTGACTTGCGTCCCATCTGGTAGGTAAAATACTTCATTGATTTACTGCACTTTGATGCTTAATGAAAGGAAACTTACCACTTTATAAATAAAAACTTAAAAAACGGGATGACTTTTCCCTAACAAATATTATGTGTTTTGCAGTTGTAACTATTATTTTGAGCAGGAATTTTTTGTGCTTATTCACGCAAAACTGAAATTGTCACTAACTCGGGGATTCACATGCTTTGCTGCTGTTTGAAATAGCGATGCCATATTATACGAAATAAGGCAAAATCATAGAACATCTTGTTCTATCAAAAAAAAACATTTTTTTTTTCAAAATTGAGCAACAAGTTGTATGTGTAACTATTATTTTGAGCAGGTGTGTACATATTTTATTGTCGATTCAGGACAATAATATGAGTATTTATAAATAATCGATTAAATCTAAACTATGAATTTTGTAAAATGAAAATTAAAAATGTTTTATTTGGAATGCAATAAGAATAGTTATAATTCAAGGATTATTTACAAAAGGGGTACTATTTTATTGCCAATTCATGACAAAAAAATATAAGTATTTATAAATAATGGACTAAAACTAGTTAAAGCTAATGTTTTTACACAAAATTTACAAAGTATTAACTAAAATATGAATATTGTAATATAAAAAGAAAAAAATTCAGCCCTAAAATGCATATGGCCAATATCGCGGACTGATACGTTACAATCGGACTAACTTTTCAATACAAACTACTACAAAAATAGATGGATTTGGGCATTTTCAATATTTTTTGCATATGCATCTTAAAGTAAATTTCCCGAGTAACATTTTCTATAGATATGAAAATTTTTGTAGGTCTTCTTATTTAAGAGTTATGGACCACTTTGTTCGGACTGTTACGTTACAGTTTTTGGAAGAAGGTTTGGAGGTTGCTTCACATTATAGAAAAAGTCTGCTCTTTTGTCAGATTATTTTCAACATGCAGTATATGGTTTTAAAGGTTTAACTAGTATGTAATAAATGAAAAAAAAATACACTTAAAAAAAATTTTCTGCTTTTTATACACAAAATTGCTCGATTTGCCCTTAGATAAGAAGTGTATTGGAGCATTTAATAAAGCTTTAACTGTTATATTTCTTTGCAGATAGCCTAAATTAAGTTGTTTAGGGTTAGACATCCAAACATTTCCAAAGAATAAGCAAAGACTTCGAAGGAACCAAAAACTCATTTATTAATCTCTTGGTATTCATAGACACAAACCGGTTATTTCACGGGCTAGATTTTGCACAAAAAAACTATTTTGAGTTTGGGACTGTTACGTTACATAAAAAAATTCGGTCATATTCGTTATACTCTAAAACTCTCGTTACATTTTTCTGCCCTAAATATTTAATGGATTTAACTTCAACTAAACTAAATCTATCTGGGAAAAGTAAATACAACATTAAAGATAATATTCCTAAGAAGCAACTTACTTTTTCGTTCCGTAATGTAATTTTTTCCATTTTTTTTTTCAAGAGCACCAGAGAAACTATTGCAAACTTTAAAGAAAAATAAGAAATTATGTGATGACACATGGTGCATAGAATACTTTGGCGTCTATGTAACCCCAAAACAATGCAAAGCACAAGAAATTTGAAGCAAAAGTAAAATTTCTCTGCTTTCGTTTCTGGCGATATTGGCCATATCTTGACTGCATTCTTTTCTTTTTTAACGCAAGTTGCTTATGCCGGTTATGGCTAAGGGACACAAATTTTCTGATGTCCTCGATAAGTACGATTTTAGGCGTACTAGCAAAAGCATCTGTAGGGAAAATGAAACATATTATAATTTGCAAAGAAAATGTATTTATTACTATTTGCCTAAGACCCAAAACCTTCCCCTCCCCTCGTAGTTGTAATGGAAGGTCAAAGGGTCCTTTAAGGACATCCTTCACGGAAACCTCTGCTCCCTTCATTTTAAGTATTATGTTGAGCTGGAATGTATAACAAAATAAATATATATGAAGGGCTCAGAACCAAAAGGATCTAAGTAACATCGACGTTGAATTGAGATAATTAAGGTTAAAGTAAATTACTTATTGTAAATTCTGGGTAAATGCGTTTGAAATGATTCCTGTCTAAATGAATGCAGGTTAGTCAACTTATTCAAAGGATGTTTACTGCAGATGGAAAATAACTGTACATTTCTAAAAATTATTGCTCCGCAAAAAGAACATGTAGATTTTTTTCGAGTATGCAGTTTTGTAGTCCCTTTAATTATAGTATAATAAAGTGCAAGCGTACTTAGACCCTTTTGTGTCCAAAAATTAAATTAAATTTTATTGCTTGGAGGAGCGCACTTAGATCCTTTTGGCTCCAATAATTAATGCAATAAAATTTAGTACGTTTTTGTCCTGGCACTACAATGTCCGAAATCGGATCTCTTTGCCAACAAATAAACAACATATTTCACTATACAAATATGTGTATAACTCAATTTCAAAAAAAATTTCACTTAGATCCTTTTGGTTCTGAGCCCTTCATATAGTTTGTACACGAATTTTAAAAGTTACCATAGTGTCCGAATACGCCTTGCTCCCCAAGAGCTCATCCAAAGTATTCAAGCTATCCTGGGATACCAGTGGGACCATACTTTTAATTTTAGTATACTCCTCACTGATTACATCTCCAGTTATTTTGGCAATACTTTGGTGAACCTTTGAAACAAATAAAACATTCAGAAGTGTACTTAAGTATAATCTGGTAATAATTAGAACCTTATACCTTTTCAGCGAGGGATTTTTCCAGGTTGTCCACCTTCCTTTCTATCCTGGTGAGGACAGCCAATAACGCGACCTCCTTTTACCCTCTTCGTCATGCCCCTTTTTATCTACCACCCATATTGGGTTGTTGTAGGGAGAACGGGATGGCCTTATAATACCATTGCGCAGCATGTCTGAAATTTCATTGTTCACGAATTCCATTGCTGCCATGGGGTATGGGTAGGTCTTAGAATACACCGGGAGATCGTCAATGGTTCTAATTGTTCCAACAATGTTAGTGCTGTATGGCAGAGTCTCGTCTGGATCAGCGAAATCCCTAGCATGTCGCTTCAGAATTGATGTGGTGCTCTGCTCCGCCCCCGCCAAATTGTGGTCCGATGAAGCTAACTTATTTACGTCTGGGCAGCGGTAACAAAAAAATCTTTCACAACCTCCATCGTGTCTCAAAACTCCGTTTCTCAAATCAATATTACCGTTAACCTCCCTAAGAAGATCGAAGCCAATGATACCGTCAAATGTATCAAGACTAGGGAGGATAAAAAACTCAAAGTTATTATTAAAAATATTTATTGTGCAATACTGCTCAACTTTTTCGGTGCCATGTATAGATTTAACAGTGAAGGGTCTCTGCAGGCTTTTGATTCCCTTAAGAGTGCTTAAGTTTTTAATATAACTCTTGGCGGCACCTGTATCGACCAGGAACTTTAGACCTCTCCCCCGTAGTGTCCTGCTGACATAGGGCAAGAGGGACCCACCTCTAAAAAATTAACGTCATCGCTTGGATTAAATTCTTTTTTTTCAAACCGCTCGTCGAAATTACAGTTGGCATAGCCGCAGTCGTCTTCACTCGGATAAAGTTCGCCCTCCAAATCATTCATCTCATGAGAGAGGTGGTGAATACGTTCCTTTTTTGGGGTGGGGTAGCGTTCGCTTCCGTGTTGTCGTTTTTGTGCAACCGTGGCCGGCTGCGAATTACCTTGGGTGGTTGTGGGTACCGTCGAGTTGCGCGGGTTCCCATTATTTTGGTTTCGGGAAGAACCCTGAACCACTTGTCGGGCATCATTGTATGGCGCCGGTTGTAGGCCGGTTTGCCTAAAACGTGAGAGAGATGGGTCCACCTCCATCGGGACCGGACGATGTCGTATTTGTTCATTTGGGACCCTACGGTATTGTGGTGAATATTGGTATGAACCGGGGACCTGAGGTAAAAGATTCGTCCTTCCGATCGAATTCATTATAGTCATTTTTGTCATCCTCGCTCGGTTAGCCTCAAGTTCCTGGGCCAATGCCAGTGCAGAGGGTAGATCCGAGGGTTGCGACGAGAAGAGAATATCGCACAATGGCCGATTAAGGCCAGAAATAAAGACGCGAAGGGCATCTTCGCGATATTTTTTACTAAGCGACTCGATAAGTACCCTATTTCCGCCGTGAGTCATCGTAGTTTTATTGATTATAAGTGTTAACTTCCGTTCTATCTCGTCATAGAACTTAGCTACCGACAATGACCCTTGGCTCAACATTGAGAGCTCTTGCTCAATCAAATACACTGGTTTTTTATCAGCATAAGTGAAGTCCAACCTTGAGATTATTGCTTGAAAATTCAGGACCGTATTAAAAGAAGACAAAACCATATCAGCAGACCCCACAACCTTGTTCCTTATTATGCCCACAGCCTGGTAATGCTTTGAGCTTCCTACATAATTTTCAAAAACTTTATAGGCCGTATGCGCGGCCTGCCTCCAGGACACGTACCTTTCCTGATCACCCCTAAATTCCGGCATTGTTTTAACAAGACAACCTACTGGTCAGTTCCTCCACCTGAGTTTGAAACTCACGCTTTGTCTGCTCGGTCGCCACGCGAACCGCAACATTCAGAAGGGCCTGCATTTGAGCTTGAGCTTAACAACCGTCTCTCAAGGCAACACTTTTCAAAAACTCCTAACACTTTATTTATTTGTTTATTTATTTAAACGGTATGCTGAACACTCTACTTACATGCAGATATTCATATTTGATTTCATTTTGGTGTCCTTGTCCGATTGTCCCCGCTGGAGCAGCCTGTACCTCTTGTTGATTGTTGATTAGTTTATTTATTTATTCGGCAGTTATTAGCCCGTACGATTTGTATTTTTTTAGATGTTTAATTTATTTTCTTGTGGGTATCCAACCCTCTTTTGATTAACTTGTTCGTTGTTGAATAGTTTATTTATCTATTTAATAGGGATTAGCCCGTACACGTTTAATTACTTTTGTTTATTTTCTTTAAATGTTTAATTTATTTTTTGTGGGTACCTGACCCCCTTTTGACTAAATTAGTAAGTATCAACTCGTACGCGTTACACACGTTCAATTAGTTTTTGTGTTTTTACAAACGTTAAATTTATTTTTCTCTTGTGGGTATCCAACCCGAACGTGTTACACACGTTTAATCACTTTCGTAATTTTTACAAACTTTTAATTTATTTTTCTGTTGTGGGAATAGAACCCTTGGCCACGTTAACTTTCGTATCCTTTTATAGGGATAACTTCGCGTGGCCCCACGTTGGGCGCCAGAAATGCAAACGCTTTTTGTTCACAACTTTTATTATTTCCCTGACACGAGTCAGGCAACCAATCCGGTTCGGTAAGTTATTATGACTGAATACAAGAACTCGGTGACTGCACCTAAATGCCTATTTCCCTGATCGCTACTGTTGCCCGTGATAATGATGACTTGGCATTTGCCGTTCATTGGTATGCTCGAGTTTCACTATCGTGAGAACGCCCTCAGCTAAGTGTTCACTTGCTGACTAGGCGTCTGGCTTATTTGATGCTGTTGTTGTTGGCATACCTGCTGGGTGCCAACTTTGAGTTTGGGTTACAGTTGTTGTTGGCATTATTGTTGGGTGCCAACTTTGAGTTTGGGTTACAGTTGTTGTTAGCATTATTGTTGGGTGCTAACTTATATACTCAGTACTTTACAGGTCTGCTATTTACAATATATATAACAAAAATAAACTTTTAAGAAAAAACAAAAGCACTTTTATTATTTTTCAATTTATAAACAAAAATAAACAACTTTCACATTCAAATAACACAAAACAAACAAACTAAGATGTAAAGACATTTTGTCGCTCCAGAGGATATTTCTCCACTTTTTCGATCCTTCAGTCCCGCCCATTCCAGATGGTCTCTTGCAAAATTTAACCTCGCACTCAAATTCTTCGCCCGCATCAAAGGAACTTTCCTGGCTATTCGTCCCTTCTGTAGGCGTCTGCGAACCGTTTGGGCACTAACTAAGTTTCCAACTTCTGCTGCTATCACCTTGGATGTGTTGAAAGGATCCTTTTTACAAATGGTTACTATACGACGATCAAGAACTGAATCCGTTTTTCGTGTCCTTCCGCGACTTTCCTTTTTGGGTTTGCCTTTCAAAGCATTTCTTACGAAATTATGCGACCTGCCCATTAACTTCTCAATATCCCGGAGCGATTTTCCTTGCTTTCTGAGGTTCAAAAGCAGCCGGCTCTCTTCCACAGTGCAGTGTGACTTGCGTCCCATCTGGTAGGTAAAATACTTCATTGATTTACTGCACTTTGATGCTTAATGAAAGGAAACTTACCACTTTATAAATAAAAACTTAAAAAACGGGATGACTTTTCCCTAACAAATATTATGTGTTTTGCAGTTGTAACTATTATTTTGAGCAGGAATTTTTTGTGCTTATTCACGCAAAACTGAAATTGTCACTAACTCGGGGATTCACATGCTTTGCTGCTGTTTGAAATAGCGATGCCATATTATACGAAATAAGGCAAAATCATAGAATATCTTGTTCTATCAAAAAAAAACATTTTTTTTTTCAAAATTGAGCAACAAGTTGTATGTGTAACTATTATTTTGAGCAGGTGTGTACATATTTTATTGTCGATTCAGGACAATAATATGAGTATTTATAAATAATCGATTAAATCTAAACTATGAATTTTGTAAAATGAAAATTAAAAATGTTTTATTTGGAATGCAATAAGAATAGTTATAATTCAAGGATTATTTACAAAAGGGGTACTATTTTATTGCCAATTCATGACAAAAAAATATAAGTATTTATAAATAATGGACTAAAACTAGTTAAAGCTAATGTTTTTACACAAAATTTACAAAGTATTAACTAAAATATGAATATTGTAATATAAAAAGAAAAAAATTCAGCCCTAAAATGCATATGGCCAATATCGCGGACTGATACGTTACAATCGGACTAGCTTTTCAATACAAACTACTACAAAAATAGATGGATTTGGGCATTTTCAATATTTTTTGCATATGCATCTTAAAGTAAATTTCCCGAGTAACATTTTCTATAGATATGAAAATTTTTGTAGGTCTTCTTATTTAAGAGTTATGGACCACTTTGTTCGGACTGTTACGTTACAGTTTTTGGAAGAAGGTTTGGAGGTTGCTTCACATTATAGAAAAAGTCTGCTCTTTTGTCAGATTATTTTCAACATGCAGTATATGGTTTTAAAGGTTTAACTAGTATGTAATAAATGAAAAAAAAATACACTTAAAAAAAATTTTCTGCTTTTTATACACAAAATTGCTCGATTTGCCCTTAGATAAGAAGTGTATTGGAGCATTTAATAAAGCTTTAACTGTTATATTTCTTTGCAGATAGCCTAAATTAAGTTGTTTAGGGTTAGACATCCAAACATTTCCAAAGAATAAGCAAAGACTTCGAAGGAACCAAAAACTCATTTATTAATCTCTTGGTATTCATAGACACAAACCGGTTATTTCACGGGCTAGATTTTGCACAAAAAAACTATTTTGAGTTTGGGACTGTTACGTTACATAAAAAAATTCGGTCATATTCGTTATACTCTAAAACTCTCGTTACATTTTTCTGCCCTAAATATTTAATGGATTTAACTTCAACTAAACTAAATCTATCTGGGAAAAGTAAATACAACATTAAAGATAATATTCCTAAGAAGCAACTTACTTTTTCGTTCCGTAATGTAATTTTTTCCATTTTTTTTTTCAAGAGCACCAGAGAAACTATTGCAAACTTTAAAGAAAAATAAGAAATTATGTGATGACACATGGTGCATAGAATACTTTGGCGTCTATGTAACCCCAAAACAATGCAAAGCACAAGAAATTTGAAGCAAAAGTAAAATTTCTCTGCTTTCGTTTCTGGCGATATTGGCCATATCTTGACTGCATTCTTTTCTTTTTTAACGCAAGTTGCTTATGCCGGTTATGGCTAAGGGACACAAATTTTCTGATGTCCTCGATAAGTACGATTTTAGGCGTACTAGCAAAAGCATCTGTAGGGAAAATGAAACATATTATAATTTGCAAAGAAAATGTATTTATTACTATTTGCCTAAGACCCAAAACCTTCCCCTCCCCTCGTAGTTGTAATGGAAGGTCAAAGGGTCCTTTAAGGACATCCTTCACGGAAACCTCTGCTCCCTTCATTTTAAGTATTATGTTGAGCTGGAATGTATAACAAAATAAATATATATGAAGGGCTCAGAACCAAAAGGATCTAAGTAACATCGACGTTGAATTGAGATAATTAAGGTTAAAGTAAATTACTTATTGTAAATTCTGGGTAAATGCGTTTGAAATGATTCCTGTCTAAATGAATGCAGGTTAGTCAACTTATTCAAAGGATGTTTACTGCAGATGGAAAATAACTGTACATTTCTAAAAATTATTGCTCCGCAAAAAGAACATGTAGATTTTTTTCGAGTATGCAGTTTTGTAGTCCCTTTAATTATAGTATAATAAAGTGCAAGCGTACTTAGACCCTTTTGTGTCCAAAAATTAAATTAAATTTTATTGCTTGGAGGAGCGCACTTAGATCCTTTTGGCTCCAATAATTAATGCAATAAAATTTAGTACGTTTTTGTCCTGGCACTACAATGTCCGAAATCGGATCTCTTTGCCAACAAATAAACAACATATTTCACTATACAAATATGTGTATAACTCAATTTCAAAAAAAATTTCACTTAGATCCTTTTGGTTCTGAGCCCTTCATATAGTTTGTACACGAATTTTAAAAGTTACCATAGTGTCCGAATACGCCTTGCTCCCCAAGAGCTCATCCAAAGTATTCAAGCTATCCTGGGATACCAGTGGGACCATACTTTTAATTTTAGTATACTCCTCACTGATTACATCTCCAGTTATTTTGGCAATACTTTGGTGAACCTTTGAAACAAATAAAACATTCAGAAGTGTACTTAAGTATAATCTGGTAATAATTAGAACCTTATACCTTTTCAGCGAGGGATTTTTCCAGGTTGTCCACCTTCCTTTCTATCCTGGTGAGGACAGCCAATAACGCGACCTCCTTTTACCCTCTTCGTCATGCCCCTTTTTATCTACCACCCATATTGGGTTGTTGTAGGGAGAACGGGATGGCCTTATAATACCATTGCGCAGCATGTCTGAAATTTCATTGTTCACGAATTCCATTGCTGCCATGGGGTATGGGTAGGTCTTAGAATACACCGGGAGATCGTCAATGGTTCTAATTGTTCCAACAATGTTAGTGCTGTATGGCAGAGTCTCGTCTGGATCAGCGAAATCCCTAGCATGTCGCTTCAGAATTGATGTGGTGCTCTGCTCCGCCCCCGCCAAATTGTGGTCCGATGAAGCTAACTTATTTACGTCTGGGCAGCGGTAACAAAAAAATCTTTCACAACCTCCATCGTGTCTCAAAACTCCGTTTCTCAAATCAATATTACCGTTAACCTCCCTAAGAAGATCGAAGCCAATGATACCGTCAAATGTATCAAGACTAGGGAGGATAAAAAACTCAAAGTTATTATTAAAAATATTTATTGTGCAATACTGCTCAACTTTTTCGGTGCCATGTATAGATTTAACAGTGAAGGGTCTCTGCAGGCTTTTGATTCCCTTAAGAGTGCTTAAGTTTTTAATATAACTCTTGGCGGCACCTGTATCGACCAGGAACTTTAGACCTCTCCCCCGTAGTGTCCTGCTGACATAGGGCAAGAGGGACCCACCTCTAAAAAATTAACGTCATCGCTTGGATTAAATTCTTTTTTTTCAAACCGCTCGTCGAAATTACAGTTGGCATAGCCGCAGTCGTCTTCACTCGGATAAAGTTCGCCCTCCAAATCATTCATCTCATGAGAGAGGTGGTGAATACGTTCCTTTTTTGGGGTGGGGTAGCGTTCGCTTCCGTGTTGTCGTTTTTGTGCAACCGTGGCCGGCTGCGAATTACCTTGGGTGGTTGTGGGTACCGTCGAGTTGCGCGGGTTCCCATTATTTTGGTTTCGGGAAGAACCCTGAACCACTTGTCGGGCATCATTGTATGGCGCCGGTTGTAGGCCGGTTTGCCTAAAACGTGAGAGAGATGGGTCCACCTCCATCGGGACCGGACGATGTCGTATTTGTTCATTTGGGACCCTACGGTATTGTGGTGAATATTGGTATGAACCGGGGACCTGAGGTAAAAGATTCGTCCTTCCGATCGAATTCATTATAGTCATTTTTGTCATCCTCGCTCGGTTAGCCTCAAGTTCCTGGGCCAATGCCAGTGCAGAGGGTAGATCCGAGGGTTGCGACGAGAAGAGAATATCGCACAATGGCCGATTAAGGCCAGAAATAAAGACGCGAAGGGCATCTTCGCGATATTTTTTACTAAGCGACTCGATAAGTACCCTATTTCCGCCGTGAGTCATCGTAGTTTTATTGATTATAAGTGTTAACTTCCGTTCTATCTCGTCATAGAACTTAGCTACCGACAATGACCCTTGGCTCAACATTGAGAGCTCTTGCTCAATCAAATACACTGGTTTTTTATCAGCATAAGTGAAGTCCAACCTTGAGATTATTGCTTGAAAATTCAGGACCGTATTAAAAGAAGACAAAACCATATCAGCAGACCCCACAACCTTGTTCCTTATTATGCCCACAGCCTGGTAATGCTTTGAGCTTCCTACATAATTTTCAAAAACTTTATAGGCCGTATGCGCGGCCTGCCTCCAGGACACGTACCTTTCCTGATCACCCCTAAATTCCGGCATTGTTTTAACAAGACAACCTACTGGTCAGTTCCTCCACCTGAGTTTGAAACTCACGCTTTGTCTGCTCGGTCGCCACGCGAACCGCAACATTCAGAAGGGCCTGCATTTGAGCTTGAGCTTAACAACCGTCTCTCAAGGCAACACTTTTCAAAAACTCCTAACACTTTATTTATTTGTTTATTTATTTAAACGGTATGCTGAACACTCTACTTACATGCAGATATTCATATTTGATTTCATTTTGGTGTCCTTGTCCGATTGTCCCCGCTGGAGCAGCCTGTACCTCTTGTTGATTGTTGATTAGTTTATTTATTTATTCGGCAGTTATTAGCCCGTACGATTTGTATTTTTTTAGATGTTTAATTTATTTTCTTGTGGGTATCCAACCCTCTTTTGATTAACTTGTTCGTTGTTGAATAGTTTATTTATCTATTTAATAGGGATTAGCCCGTACACGTTTAATTACTTTTGTTTATTTTCTTTAAATGTTTAATTTATTTTTTGTGGGTACCTGACCCCCTTTTGACTAAATTAGTAAGTATCAACTCGTACGCGTTACACACGTTCAATTAGTTTTTGTGTTTTTACAAACGTTAAATTTATTTTTCTCTTGTGGGTATCCAACCCGAACGTGTTACACACGTTTAATCACTTTCGTAATTTTTACAAACTTTTAATTTATTTTTCTGTTGTGGGAATAGAACCCTTGGCCACGTTAACTTTCGTATCCTTTTATAGGGATAACTTCGCGTGGCCCCACGTTGGGCGCCAGAAATGCAAACGCTTTTTGTTCACAACTTTTATTATTTCCCTGACACGAGTCAGGCAACCAATCCGGTTCGGTAAGTTATTATGACTGAATACAAGAACTCGGTGACTGCACCTAAATGCCTATTTCCCTGATCGCTACTGTTGCCCGTGATAATGATGACTTGGCATTTGCCGTTCATTGGTATGCTCGAGTTTCACTATCGTGAGAACGCCCTCAGCTAAGTGTTCACTTGCTGACTAGGCGTCTGGCTTATTTGATGCTGTTGTTGTTGGCATACCTGCTGGGTGCCAACTTTGAGTTTGGGTTACAGTTGTTGTTGGCATTATTGTTGGGTGCCAACTTTGAGTTTGGGTTACAGTTGTTGTTAGCATTATTGTTGGGTGCTAACTTATATACTCAGTACTTTACAGGTCTGCTATTTACAATATATATAACAAAAATAAACTTTTAAGAAAAAACAAAAGCACTTTTATTATTTTTCAATTTATAAACAAAAATAAACAACTTTCACATTCAAATAACACAAAACAAACAAACTAAGATGTAAAGACATTTTGTCGCTCCAGAGGATATTTCTCCACTTTTTCGATCCTTCAGTCCCGCCCATTCCAGATGGTCTCTTGCAAAATTTAACCTCGCACTCAAATTCTTCGCCCGCATCAAAGGAACTTTCCTGGCTATTCGTCCCTTCTGTAGGCGTCTGCGAACCGTTTGGGCACTAACTAAGTTTCCAACTTCTGCTGCTATCACCTTGGATGTGTTGAAAGGATCCTTTTTACAAATGGTTACTATACGACGATCAAGAACTGAATCCGTTTTTCGTGTCCTTCCGCGACTTTCCTTTTTGGGTTTGCCTTTCAAAGCATTTCTTACGAAATTATGCGACCTGCCCATTAACTTCTCAATATCCCGGAGCGATTTTCCTTGCTTTCTGAGGTTCAAAAGCAGCCGGCTCTCTTCCACAGTGCAGTGTGACTTGCGTCCCATCTGGTAGGTAAAATACTTCATTGATTTACTGCACTTTGATGCTTAATGAAAGGAAACTTACCACTTTATAAATAAAAACTTAAAAAACGGGATGACTTTTCCCTAACAAATGTTATGTGTTTTGCAGTTGTAACTATTATTTTGAGCAGGAATTTTTTGTGCTTATTCACGCAAAACTGAAATTGTCACTAACTCGGGGATTCACATGCTTTGCTGCTGTTTGATATAGCGATGCCATATTATACGAAATAAGGCAAAATCATAGAATATCTTGTTCTATCAAAAAAAAACATTTTTTTTTTCAAAATTGAGCAACAAGTTGTATGTGTAACTATTATTTTGAGCAGGTGTGTACATATTTTATTGTCGATTCAGGACAATAATATGAGTATTTATAAATAATCGATTAAATCTAAACTATGAATTTTGTAAAATGAAAATTAAAAATGTTTTATTTGGAATGCAATAAGAATAGTTATAATTCAAGGATTATTTACAAAAGGGGTACTATTTTATTGCCAATTCATGACAAAAAAATATAAGTATTTATAAATAATGGACTAAAACTAGTTAAAGCTAATGTTTTTATACAAAATTTACAAAGTATTAACTAAAATATGAATATTGTAATATAAAAAGAAAAAAATTCAGCCCTAAAATGCATATGGCCAATATCGCGGACTGATACGTTACAATCGGACTAACTTTTCAATACAAACTACTACAAAAATAGATGGATTTGGGCATTTTCAATATTTTTTGCATATGCATCTTAAAGTAAATTTCCCGAGTAACATTTTCTATAGATATGAAAATTTTTGTAGGTCTTCTTATTTAAGAGTTATGGACCACTTTGTTCGGACTGTTACGTTACAGTTTTTGGAAGAAGGTTTGGAGGTTGCTTCACATTATAGAAAAAGTCTGCTCTTTTGTCAGATTATTTTCAACATGCAGTATATGGTTTTAAAGGTTTAACTAGTATGTAATAAATGAAAAAAAAAATACACTTAAAAAAAAATTTTCTGCTTTTTATACACAAAATTGCTCGATTTGCCCTTAGATAACAAGTGTATTGGAGCATTTAATAAAGCTTTAACTGTTATATTTCTTTGCAGATAGCCTAAATTAAGTTGTTTAGGTTTAGACATCCAAACATTTCCAAAGAATAAGCAAAGACTTCGAAGGAACCAAAAACTCATTTATTAATCTCTTGGTATTCATAGACACAAACCGGTTATTTCACGGGCTAGATTTTGCACAAAAAAACTATTTTGAGTTTGGGACTGTTACGTTACATAAAAAAATGCGGTCATATTCGTTATACTCTAAAACTCTCGTTACATTTTTCTGCCCTAAATATTTAATGGATTTAACTTCAACTAAACTAAATCTATCTGGGAAAAGTAAATACAACATTAAAGATAATATTCCTAAGAAGCAACTTACTTTTTCGTTCCGTAATGTAATTTTTTCCATTTTTTTTTTTCAAGAGCACCAGAGAAACTATTGCAAACTTTAAAGAAAAATAAGAAATTATGTGATGACACATGGTGCATAGAATACTTTGGCGTCTATGTAACCCCAAAACAATGCAAAGCACAAGAAATTTGAAGCAAAAGTAAAATTTCTCTGCTTTCGTTTCTGGCGATATTGGCCATATCTTGACTGCATTCTTTTCTTTTTTAACGCAAGTTGCTTATGCCGGTTATGGCTAAGGGACACAAATTTTCTGATGTCCTCGATAAGTACGATTTTAGGCGTACTAGCAAAAGCATCTGTAGGGAAAATGAAACATATTATAATTTGCAAAGAAAATGTATTTATTACTATTTGCCTAAGACCCAAAACCTTCCCCTCCCCTCGTAGTTGTAATGGAAGGTCAAAGGGTCCTTTAAGGACATCCTTCACGGAAACCTCTGCTCCCTTCATTTTAAGTATTATGTTGAGCTGGAATGTATAACAAAATAAATATATATGAAGGGCTCAGAACCAAAAGGATCTAAGTAACATCGACGTTGAATTGAGATAATTAAGGTTAAAGTAAATTACTTATTGTAAATTCTGGGTAAATGCGTTTGAAATGATTCCTGTCTAAATGAATGCAGGTTAGTCAACTTATTCAAAGGATGTTTACTGCAGATGGAAAATAACTGTACATTTCTAAAAATTATTGCTCCGCAAAAAGAACATGTAGATTTTTTTCGAGTATGCAGTTTTGTAGTCCCTTTAATTATAGTATAATAAAGTGCAAGCGTACTTAGACCCTTTTGTGTCCAAAAATTAAATTAAATTTTATTGCTTGGAGGAGCGCACTTAGATCCTTTTGGCTCCAATCATTAATGCAATAAAATTTAGTACGTTTTTGTCCTGGCACTACAATGTCCGAAATCGGATCTCTTTGCCAACAAATAAACAACATATTTCACTATACAAATATGTGTATAACTCAATTTCAAAAAAAATTTCACTTAGATCCTTTTGGTTCTGAGCCCTTCATATAGTTTTTACACGAATTTTAAAAGTTACCATAGTGTCCGAGTGGCGGCCACCGTGGTGTGGAGGTAGTGTTGCCGGCCTACCACACCGAAGGTCCGGGTTCGAGCCCTGGTACAGGTTACATCAAAGTGGTTTGAAAAAGTTTTTTCAAAACGGGGTCGCCCCTCGGCAGTGGTTTGGCAAACTCTCCGAGTGTATTTCTGCCATGAAAGGCTTCTCAGCAAAAATTCATCTGCTTTGTAGATGCCGTTCGGAGTCGGCGAAAAGCCGTAGGTCCCGCCAATTTGTAGGAAAAAATTTTTCAAAGCGGCACACCACAAATTGGAAGAGAAGCTCGGCGCAAAAATCTCCTAGGAGGTTGATGATATAACTGTTGTATATCGCGCCATATATATATATATATAGTGTCCGAATACGCCTTGCTCCCCAAGAGCTCATCCAAAGTATTCAAGCTATCCTGGGATACCAGTGGGACCATACTTTTAATTTTAGTATACTCCTCACTGATTACATCTCCAGTTATTTTGGCAATACTTTGGTGAACCTTTGAAACAAATAAAACATTCAGAAGTGTATTTAAGTATAATCTGGTAATAATTAGAACCTTATACCTTTTCAGCGAGGGATTTTTCCAGGTTGTCCACCTTCCTTTCTATCCTGGTGAGGACAGCCAATAACGCGACCTCCTTTTACCCTCTTCGTCATGGCCCTTTTTATCTACCACCCATATTGGGTTGTTGTAGGGAGAACGGGATGGCCTTATAATACCATTGCGCAGCATGTCTGAAATTTCATTGTTCACGAATTCCATTGCTGCCATGGGGTATGGGTAGGTCTTAGAATACACCGGGAGATCGTCAATGGTTCTAATTGTTCCAACAATGTTAGTGCTGTATGGCAGAGTCTCGTCTGGATCAGCGAAAGCCCTAGCATGTCGCTTCAGAATTGATGTGGTGCTCTGCTCCGCCCCCGCCAAATTGTGGTCCGATGAAGCTAACTTATTTACGTCTGGGCAGCGGTAACAAAAAAATCTTTCACAACCTCCATCGTGTCTCAAAACTCCGTTTCTCAAATCAATATTACCGTTAACCTCCCTAAGAAGATCGAAGCCAATGATACCGTCAAATGTATCAAGACTAGGGAGGATAAAAAACTCAAAGTTATTATTAAAAATATTTATTGTGCAATACTGCTCAACTTTTTCGGTGCCATGTATAGATTTAACAGTGAAGGGTCTCTGCAGGCTTTTGATTCCCTTAAGAGTGCTTAAGTTTTTAATATAACTCTTGGCGGCACCTGTATCGACCAGGAACTTTAGACCTCTCCCCCGTAGTGTCCTGCTGACATAGGGCAAGAGGGACCCACCTCTAAAAAATTAACGTCATCGCTTGGATTAAATTCTTTTTTTTCAAACCGCTCGTCGAAATTACAGTTGGCATAGCCGCAGTCGTCTTCACTCGGATAAAGTTCGCCCTCCAAATCATTCATCTCATGAGAGAGGTGGTTAATACGTTCCTTTTTTGGGGTGGGGTAGCGTTCGCTTCCGTGTTGTCGTTTTTGTGCAACCGTGGCCGGCTGCGAATTACCTTGGGTGGTTGTGGGTACCGTCGAGTTGCGCGGGTTCCCATTATTTTGGTTTCGGGAAGAACCCTGAACCACTTGTCGGGCATCATTGTATGGCGCCGGTTGTAGGCCGGTTTGCCTAAAACGTGAGAGAGATGGGTCCACCTCCATCGGGACCGGACGATGTCGTATTTGTTCATTTGGGACCCTACGGTATTGTGGTGAATATTGGTATGAACCGGGGACCTTAGGTAAAAGATTCGTCCTTCCGATCGAATTCATTATAGTCATTTTTGTCATCCTCGCTCGGTTAGCCTCAAGTTCCTGGGCCAATGCCAGTGCAGAGGGTAGATCCGAGGGTTGCGACGAGAAGAGAATATCGCACAATGGCCGATTAAGGCCAGAAATAAAGACGCGAAGGGCATCTTCGCGATATTTTTTACTAAGCGACTCGATAAGTACCCTATTTCCGCCGTGAGTCATCGTAGTTTTATTGATTATAAGTGTTAACTTCCGTTCTATCTCGTCATAGAACTTAGCTACCGACAATGACCCTTGGCTCAACATTGAGAGCTCTTGCTCAATCAAATACACTGGTTTTTTATCAGCATAAGTGAAGTCCAACCTTGAGATTATTGCTTGAAAATTCAGGACCGTATTAAAAGAAGACAAAACCATATCAGCAGACCCCACAACCTTGTTCCTTATTATGCCCACGGCCTGGTAATGCTTTGAGCTTCCTACATAATTTTCAAAAACTTTATAGGCCGTATGCGCGGCCTGCCTCCAGGACACGTACCTTTCCTGATCACCCCTAAATTCCGGCATTGTTTTAACAAGATCTAGTGATTCGTCACAGGTAACGCCAGGCTGAATTGTGACAGCCTCGTATTCTACCACTCGAGCAGTGGTTTCCATTATCGACAACCTACTGGTCAGTTCCTCCACCTGAGTTTGAAACTCACGCTTTGTCTGCTCGGTCGCCACGCGAACCGCAACATTCAGAAGGGCCTGCATTTGAGCTTGGTCCATTTTAAGACTAACACTTAACAACCGTCTCTCAAGGCAACACTTTTCAAAAACTCCTAACACTTTATTTATTTGTTTATTTATTTAAACGGTATGCTGAACACTCTACTTACATGCAGATATTCATATTTGATTTCATTTTGGTGTCCTTGTCCGATTGTCCCCGCTGGAGCAGCCTGTACCTCTTGTTGATTGTTGATTAGTTTATTTATTTATTCGGCAGTTATTAGCCCGTACGATTTGTATTTTTTTAGATGTTTAATTTATTTTCTTGTGGGTATCCAACCCTCTTTTGATTAACTTGTTCGTTGTTGAATAGTTTATTTATCTATTTAATAGGGATTAGCCCGTACACGTTTAATTACTTTTGTTTATTTTCTTTAAATGTTTAATTTATTTTTTGTGGGTACCTGACCCCCTTTTGACTAAATTAGTAAGTATCAACTCGTACGCGTTACACACGTTCAATTAGTTTTTGTGTTTTTACAAACGTTAAATTTATTTTTCTCTTGTGGGTATCCAACCCGAACGTGTTACACACGTTTAATCACTTTCGTAATTTTTACAAACTTTTAATTTATTTTTCTGTTGTGGGAATAGAACCCTTGGCCACGTTAACTTTCGTATCCTTTTATAGGGATAACTTCGCGTGGCCCCACGTTGGGCGCCAGAAATGCAAACGCTTTTTGTTCACAACTTTTATTATTTCCCTGACACGAGTCAGGCAACCAATCCGGTTCGGTAAGTTATTATGACTGAATACAAGAACTCGGTGACTGCACCTAAATGCCTATTTCCCTGATCGCTACTGTTGCCCGTGATAATGATGACTTGGCATTTGCCGTTCATTGGTATGCTCGAGTTTCACTATCGTGAGAACGCCCTCAGCTAAGTGTTCACTTGCTGACTAGGCGTCTGGCTTATTTGATGCTGTTGTTGTTGGCATACCTGCTGGGTGCCAACTTTGAGTTTGGGTTACAGTTGTTGTTGGCATTATTGTTGGGTGCCAACTTTGAGTTTGGGTTACAGTTGTTGTTGGCATTATTGTTGGGTGCTAACTTATATACTCAGTACTTTACAGGTCTGCTATTTACAATATATATAACAAAAATAAACTTTTAAGAAAAAACAAAAGTACTTTTATTATTTTTCAATTTATAAACAAAAATAAACAACTTTCACATTCAAATAACACAAAACAAACAAACTAAGATGTAAAGACATTTTGTCGCTCCAGAGGATATTTCTCCACTTTTTCGATCCTTCAGTCCCGCCCATTCCAGATGGTCTCTTGCAAAATTTAACCTCGCACTCAAATTCTTCGCCCGCATCAAAGGAACTTTCCTGGCTATTCGTCCCTTCTGTAGGCGTCTGCGAACCGTTTGGGCACTAACTAAGTTTCCAACTTCTGCTGCTATCACCTTGGATGTGTTGAAAGGATCCTTTTTACAAATGGTTACTATACGACGATCAAGAACTGAATCCGTTTTTCGTGTCCTTCCGCGACTTTCCTTTTTGGGTTTGCCTTTCAAAGCATTTCTTACGAAATTATGCGACCTGCCCATTAACTTCTCAATATCCCGGAGCGATTTTCCTTGCTTTCTGAGGTTCAAAAGCAGCCGGCTCTCTTCCACAGTGCAGTGTGACTTGCGTCCCATCTGGTAGGTAAAATACTTCATTGATTTACTGCACTTTGATGCTTAATGAAAGGAAACTTACCACTTTATAAATAAAAACTTAAAAAACGGGATGACTTTTCCCTAACAAATGTTATGTGTTTTGCAGTTGTAACTATTATTTTGAGCAGGAATTTTTTGTGCTTATTCACGCAAAACTGAAATTGTCACTAACTCGGGGATTCACATGCTTTGCTGCTGTTTGAAATAGCGATGCCATATTATACGAAATAAGGCAAAATCATAGAATATCTTGTTCTATCAAAAAAAAACATTTTTTTTTTCAAAATTGAGCAACAAGTTGTATGTGTAACTATTATTTTGAGCAGGTGTGTACATATTTTATTGTCGATTCAGGACAATAATATGAGTATTTATAAATAATCGATTAAATCTAAACTATGAATTTTGTAAAATGAAAATTAAAAATGTTTTATTTGGAATGCAATAAGAATAGTTATAATTCAAGGATTATTTACAAAAGGGGTACTATTTTATTGCCAATTCATGACAAAAAAATATAAGTATTTATAAATAATGGATTAAAACTAGTTAAAGCTAATGTTTTTACACAAAATTTACAAAGTATTAACTAAAATATGAATATTGTAATATAAAAAGAAAAAAATTCAGCCCTAAAATGCATATGGCCAATATCGCGGACTGATACGTTACAATCGGACTAACTTTTCAATACAAACTACTACAAAAATAGATGGATTTGGGCATTTTCAATATTTTTTGCATATGCATCTTAAAGTAAATTTCCCGAGTAACATTTTCTATAGATATGAAAATTTTTGTAGGTCTTCTTATTTAAGAGTTATGGACCACTTTGTTCGGACTGTTACGTTACAGTTTTTGGAAGAAGGTTTGGAGGTTGCTTCACATTATAGAAAAAGTCTGCTCTTTTGTCAGATTATTTTCAACATGCAGTATATGGTTTTAAAGGTTTAACTAGTATGTAATAAATGAAAAAAAAATACACTTAAAAAAAAATTTTCTGCTTTTTATACACAAAATTGCTCGATTTGCCCTTAGATAAGAAGTGTATTGGAGCATTTAATAAAGCTTTAACTGTTATATTTCTTTGCAGATAGCCTAAATTAAGTTGTTTAGGGTTAGACATCCAAAAATTTCCAAAGAATAAGCAAAGACTTCGAAGGAACCAAAAACTCATTTATTAATCTCTTGGTATTCATAGACACAAACCGGTTATTTCACGGGCTAGATTTTGCACAAAAAAACTATTTTGAGTTTGGGACTGTTACGTTACATAAAAAAATGCGGTCATATTCGTTATACTCTAAAACTCTCGTTACATTTTTCTGCCCTAAATATTTAATGGATTTAACTTCAACTAAACTAAATCTATCTGGGAAAAGTAAATACAACATTAAAGATAATATTCCTAAGAAGCAACTTACTTTTTCGTTCCGTAATGTAATTTTTTCCATTTTTTTTTTCAAGAGCACCAGAGAAACTATTGCAAACTTTAAAGAAAAATAAGAAATTATGTGATGACACATGGTGCATAGAATACTTTGGCGTCTATGTAACCCCAAAACAATGCAAAGCACAAGAAATTTGAAGCAAAAGTAAAATTTCTCTGCTTTCGTTTCTGGCGATATTGGCCATATCTTGACTGCATTCTTTTCTTTTTTAACGCAAGTTGCTTATGCCGGTTATGGCTAAGGGACACAAATTTTCTGATGTCCTCGATAAGTACGATTTTAGGCGTACTAGCAAAAGCATCTGTAGGGAAAATGAAACATATTATAATTTGCAAAGAAAATGTATTTATTACTATTTGCCTAAGACCCAAAACCTTCCCCTCCCCTCGTAGTTGTAATGGAAGGTCAAAGGGTCCTTAAAGGACATCCTTCACGGAAACCTCTGCTCCCTTCATTTTAAGTATTATGTTGAGCTGGAATGTATAACAAAATAAATATATATGAAGGGCTCAGAACCAAAAGGATCTAAGTAACATCGACGTTGAATTGAGATAATTAAGGTTAAAGTAAATTACTTATTGTAAATTCTGGGTAAATGCGTTTGAAATGATTCCTGTCTAAATGAATGCAGGTTAGTCAACTTATTCAAAGGATGTTTACTGCAGATGGAAAATAACTGTACATTTCTAAAAATTATTGCTCCGCAAAAAGAACATGTAGATTTTTTTCGAGTATGCAGTTTTGTAGTCCCTTTAATTATAGTATAATAAAGTGCAAGCGTACTTAGACCCTTTTGTGTCCAAAAATTAAATTAAATTTTATTGCTTGGAGGAGCGCACTTAGATCCTTTTGGCTCCAATAATTAATGCAATAAAATTTAGTACGTTTTTGTCCTGGCACTACAATGTCCGAAATCGGATCTCTTTGCCAACAAATAAACAACATATTTCACTATACAAATATGTGTATAACTCAATTTCAAAAAAAATTTCACTTAGATCCTTTTGGTTCTGAGCCCTTCATATAGTTTGTACACGAATTTTAAAAGTTACCATAGTGTCCGAATACGCCTTGCTCCCCAAGAGCTCATCCAAAGTATTCAAGCTATCCTGGGATACCAGTGGGACCATACTTTTAATTTTAGTATACTCCTCACTGATTACATCTCCAGTTATTTTGGCAATACTTTGGTGAACCTTTGAAACAAATAAAACATTCAGAAGTGTACTTAAGTATAATCTGGTAATAATTAGAACCTTATACCTTTTCAGCGAGGGATTTTTCCAGGTTGTCCACCTTCCTTTCTATCCTGGTGAGGACAGCCAATAACTCCTCGCCCATATTTATTTGGGCGCGAGCAGTTTCTTGAACCTGCGTGATTGATGGCGGCGGGCAAAAGAACCGCTCTTGGTGAGTCACCGCCAGTTCAAAACTTCGTCTTGAAACTGTTAGTCAAAAGAAAACAAATTTTAAATTTAAAATTATATGAAAGAAAAAAGATCGAAATACCTCTGGAAACTTGACTGCTCGAGCATGGTACCTCACTCTCCCCAGGAAAAAGTTCCGACTCCATAGCTCTAGGAAAAAGAATGAAAGAGATTATGCATAATCGGAACTAATGTGAATGTGTTTACGTTTGGTATGCAAAAATATTTATAATCTATATCCCCCTGACTAACTACTACTTTATCTTCAGTCATCACACCTACTAAAATACCTCAAGCAGGCATTGACTCTAAAGGTTCCGAAAAATAATTTTGTAAATTAGATATGTATAAGGAATGCGTTAAAATTGCTGGATCTTTGTTCTACTCCAACAATTTTAATGAGTCCCTTATTACTATGAAAAAAACTATCTTTATATTTTTTTTAAATTTATTATAAACGACCCCATTTTAGAAGTTTTGCTAGACCTGCAACAACATCCATTCTTTCAAGAATACTTAAATACATTTGCTGTAAAATTTGATTAGGCTTATAAATAATTTGGTTTAAATATTGCATAAAGTTTTCAAATTTATGCACAGAAAAACTGTCTAAAGGACCAAATTTCTTACTTATTCAATGTTCGCCATAAATAACCCCGAATAAACTGACAAACTCTTTTAATAACTCATTAGCGACGTTCGACCCTACTTTATAAGATTTCTCACAAGAAAGAAATCGAATTCCGGCATGTAATAAAATAAAATGGTAGTACAAATAATCAGAAATGCAGTCTTTTAAAACAAATGGACCTGTATATACAAGAAATGGCCGGAATTCAGTTGACTTCCAATTATTTAACTGATCGAGGTATCGGCTTAATCTACAAAACTCTCAGGGAACTAATAAGCTTTTGATTCATTTGTGTAACGGTCCCTCTCTTTACAATTAACTGAAGTAATTAGTTACACCTAAATCCACTAAATGCATGGGTATCCAACGAAAGGGGAAGACCACAGGTTTCATTTTGGCTTCGATATATTTCGATAAATTTATCGATAACTAAGTTATCGGTCAAAATGCGATTGCTCGCAAACCTTAATATTACCCTACAATATGGGTATCAAACGGAAGGGGATGGCCCCAAGTTTCATGTGTACTTCGACATATTCGGATAAATTTATCTATAACTGAGTTACCGGTAAAAATGCGATTGCAGAAAAACCTTAATATTACCCTACAATATGGTATCAAATCAACATTTGAATTTGCATTCATCCTGGCACAATTTGTCAAAATTGAATTCTTGAAAGTCCCCCTAACATTACCAACGAATACCGCAAAAGAAAATTTTTGAAAACCGGTTGTCAATACTCTTTTTTAAAAATTTTCAAAATATTTGAATTTGGTAAATTCTTCATCCCGAGCAACGCCGGGTACCCTGCTAGTGTACCATAAATATGAATGTAAAGCTAGCTTACCTTTATAAAACACCAATCCTTGTGGCCAGTTTCCACTGAAGATTCTGTTCTGCAAAAATTTTGTCGTGTTGGGCTCGTACTTTTAACTTTCCGCTCTTCAATTAATTAAATTTATATTTTACAACTGATTTTTATTGAAAAACTTTGAAAAAATTAATTTTGCTAAAAAATGGTTTCTGTGCACCAACGCAGATCGTATTCAATTAAACATTTTTTTCACAAATGGCGCTGAAATTTTGATTTTGGGATATTTTTGAAAAGCTCTTGCTGTTTCATTCGCACTCATAACATAATGAATGTTACAAAATCAGCAAGGTTTTCTCTTTTCACAATTCTTGTGCACATTAACCTGCATATATGTTTGGTACTTATGGGCACATCTCTATATATATAAAATTCTCCTGTCACGGTGTACGACGCCATACTCCTCCGAAACGGCTTGAACGATTTTAATGAAATTTTGTATGTATATTCGGTAGGTCTGCGCGATGGTTGTTATCTATTTTTTATGTTCGTAAGTGTTACCGGGATCGACCTATTCAAAACTATTTTATATGTGGGCCGATTTGGTTGAAATTTGGTACGTGGGTAGCGCTATGCCCAAGTTGAAATATGGGATAATTTTCCTTTCGGGAAGTGGACCCGGGACCGACCTATTCAAAACTATTTCATATGTGTCCAGATTTGGTTGAAATTTGGTATGAGGGTAGCGCTATGCCCAAGTTGAAATATGGGATAATTTTTCTTCCGGGAAGTGGACTCGGGACCGACCTATTCAAAACTATTTCACATGCGGTCCAATTTGGTTGAAATTTGGTATGTGGTTATCGCTATGGCCAAGTTAAAATATGAAAATAAATAAAATTTGTATGTATGTATGTATATTCATTAGGTCTGCGCGATGGTTGTTATCTATTTTTTGTTCCTAAGTGTTACCGGGATCGACCTATTCAAAACTATTTCACATGTGTCCCGATTTGGTTGAAATTTGGTATGAGGGTAGCGCTATGCCAAAGTTAAAATATGGGATAATTTTCCTTTCGGGAAGTGGACACGGGACCGACCTATTCAAAACTATTTCATATGTGTCCCGATTTGGTTGAGATTTGGTATGTGGGCAGCGCTATGCCCAAGTTGAAATATGGGTAATTTTTCTTCCGGGAAGTTGACTCGGGACCGACCTATTCAAAACTATTTCACATGTGACCCGATTTGGTTGAGATTTGGTATATGGGCAGCGCTATGCCCAAGTTAAAATATGAAAATAAATAAAATTTTATGTATATTCGTTAGGTCTGCGCGAAGGCTGTTATCTATTTTTTATGTTCCTAAGTGTTACCGGGATCGACCTATTCAAAACTATTTCATATGTGTCCCGATTTGGTTGAAATTTGGTATGTGGTTATCGCTATGGCCAAGTTAAAATATGAAAATAAATAAAATTTGTATGTATGTATATTTGTTAGGTCTGCGCGAAGGTTGTTATCTATTTTTTATGTTCCTAAGTGTTACCGGGATCGACCTATTCAAAACTATTTCATATGTGGGCCGATTTGGTTGAAATTTGGTACGTGGGTAGCGCTATGCCCAAGTTGAAATATGGGATAATTTTCCTTTCGGGAAGTGGACCCGGGACCGACCTATTCAAAACTATTTCATATGTGTCCCGATGTGGTTGAAATTTGGTACGTGGGTAGCGCTATCCCAAAGTTAAAATACGGGATAATTTTCCTTTCGGGAAGTGGACCCGGGACCGACCTATTCAAAACTATTTCATATGTGTCCCGATTTGGTTGAGATTTGGTATGTGGGCAGCGCTATGCCCAAGTTGAAATATGGGATAATTTTTCTTCCGGGAAGTGGACCCGGGACCGACCTATTCAAAACTATTTCACATGCGGTCCGATTTGGTTCAAATTTGGTATGTGGTTATCGCTATGGCCAAGTTAAAATATGAAAATAAATAAAATTTGTATGTATATTCGTTAGGTCTGCGCGATGGTTGTTATCTATTTTTTATGTTCCTAAGTGTTACCGGGATCGACCTATTCAAAACTATTTCATATGTGGGCCCATTTGGTTGAGATTCTGTATGTGGGCAGCGCTATGCCCAGGTTGAAATATGGGTAATTTTTCTTCCGAGAAGTGGACTCGGGACCGACCTATTCAAAACTATTTCACATGTGACCCGATTTGGTTGAGATTTGATTTACTGAAGCGCTATGCCCAAGTTGAAATATGGGATAATTTTTCTTCCGGGAAGTAGACTCGGGACGGACCTATTCAAAACTATTTCATATGTGTCCCGATTTGGTTGAGATTTGGTATGTGGGCAGCGCTATGCCCAAGTTGAAATATGGGTAATTTTTCTTCCGAGAAGTGGACTCGGGACCGACCTATTCAAAACTATTTCACATGTGACCCGATTTGGTTGAGATTTGATTTAGGAAAGCGCTATGCCCAAGTTGAAATATGGGATAATTTTTCTTCCGGGAAGTGGACTCGGGACCGACCTATTCAAAACTATTTCACATGCGGTCCGATTTGGTTGAAATTTGGTATGTGGTTATCGCTATGGCCAAGTTAAAATATGAAAATAAATAAAATTTGTATGTATATTCGTTAGGTCTGCGAGATGGTTGTTATCTATTTTTTATGTTCGTAAGTGCTATCTATTTTTTATGTTCCTAAAGTCAATTCGTACATTTACGATTTGGTTGAAATTTGGTATGTGGTTATCGCTATGGCCAAGTTAAAATATGAAAATAAATAAAATTTGTATGTATATTCGTTTGGTCTGCGAGATGGTTGTTATCTATTTTTTATGTTCCTAAGTGTTACCGGGACCGACCTATTCAAAACTATTTCATATGTGGCCCGATTTGGTTGAAATTTGGTATGGGGTTATCGCTATGGCCAAGTTAAAATATGAAAATAAATAAAATTTGTATGTATGTACATATATTCGTTAGGTCTGCGCGATGGTTGTTATCTATTTTTTATGTTCCTAAGTGTTACCGGGATCGACCTATTCAAAACTATTTCATATGTGGGCCGATTTGGTTGAAATTTGGTACGTGGGTAGCGCAATGCCCAAGTTGAAATATGGGATAATTTTCCTTTCGGGAAGTGGACCCGGGACCGACCTATTCAAAACTATTTCATATGTCTCCCGATTTGGTTGAAATTTGGAATGAGGGTAGCGCTATGCCAAAGTTAAAATACGGGATAATTTTCCTTTCGGGAAGTGGACCCGGGACCGACCTATTCAAAACTATTTCATATGTGTCCCGATTTGGTTGAGATTTGGTATGTGGGCAGCGCTATGCCCAAGTTGAAATATGGGATAATTTTTCTTCCGGGAAGTGGACCCGGGACCGACCTATTCAAAACCCGATTTGGTTGAAATTTGGTATGTGGTTATCGCTATGGCCAAGTTAAAATATGAAAATAAATAAAATTTGTATGTATATTCGTTAGGTCTGCGAGATGGTTGTTATCTATTTTTTATGTTCGTAAGTGCTATCTATTTTTTATGTTCCTAAAGTCAATTCGTACATTTAATTCATGTTTTCAAATGACATCATTCGGAGCAACAGAAATAGTTAGGAACTATAAATGGTCAGCAATTCAACTCAAAATTCAAAATTAAAGGCCCAATTTATCATAAAGTAGGCCCATTGCTGCCAATGCCAAAAGAATCACCCAAATTTGTATTTCAATTGAATAGGTACACTGCCGCCCTATGTGGGTATCAGCATATCTATACTATAATAAATCTCTAGAAGGGTCGTGTCTGCACATTGAAAATTTCTTTGAAAAGATGACTGGGGGTGACTTGGGGGATACTATAGAGTTCATCTGACCCATTTTTAGAATTATTGTCTGTCTGTTTGTCTGTTTGTCTGTTTGAACTTAAGGATCTCGGAAACTAAGCAATGGATTTTGATGAGACTTTCACAAATATACTGCTTGAAGCTTAGAAAGGGATCTGCACTTTGTTTTATCAAAATCGGACCACAAACAAAAAAGATATACTAATTTTTAGGGAGGAACCTATAAAATTTTTTTTCTTAAATAAATTTAAATAAATATTTATGTGGGTATCAGCATATCTTTAATAAAACTCTAGAAAAGTCGTGTCTGTGCATTGAAAATTTCTTTGAAAAAATTACTGGGGGTGACTTGGGGAATACTATAGAGTTCATCTGACTCATTTTTAGAATTATCGTCTGTCTGTTTGTCTGTTTGAACTTAAGGATCTCGGAAACTAAGAAATGGATTTTGATGAGACTTTCACAAATATACTGCTTGAAGCTTAGAAAGGGATCTGCACTTTGTTTTATCAAAATCGGACCACAAACAAAAAAGATATACTAATTTTTAGGGAGGAACCTATAAAATTTTTTTTCTTTAATAAATTTAAATAAATATTTATGTGGGTATCAGCATATCTATACTATAATAAATCTCTAGAAGGGTCGTGTCTGTACATTGAAAATTTCTTTGAAAAGATGACTGGGGGTGACTTGGGGGATACTATAGAGTTCATCTGACCCATTTTTAGAATTATTGTCTGTCTGTTTGTCTGTCTGTCTGTTTGTCTGTTTGTCTGTTTGTCTGTTTGAACTTAAGGATCTCGGAAACTAAGCAATGGATTTTGATGAGACTTTCACAAATATACTGCTTGAAGCTTAGAAAGGGATCTGCACTTTGTTTTATCAAAATCGGACCACAAACAAAAAAGATATACTAATTTTTAGGGAGGAACCTATGCAATTTTTTTTCTTAAATAAATTTAAATAAATATTTATGTGGGTATCAGCATATCTATACTATAATAAATCTCTAGAAGGGTCGTGTCTGTACATTGAAAATTTCTTTGAAAAGATGACTGGGGGTGACTTGGGGGATACTATAGAGTTCATCTGACCCATTTTTAGAATTATTGTCTGTCTGTTTGTCTGTTTGTCTGTTTGAACTTAAGGATCTCGGAAACTAAGCAATGGATTTTGATGAGACTTTCACAAATATACTGCTTGAAGCTTAGAAAGGGATCTGCACTTTGTTTTATCAAAATTGGACCACAAACAAAAAAGATATACTAATTTTTAGGGAGGAACCTATGAAATTTTTTTTTTAAATAAATTTAAATAAATATTTATGTGGGTATCAGCATATCTATCTATACTATAATAAATCTCTAGAAGGGTCGTGTCTGTACATTGAAAATTTCTTTGAAAAGATGACTGGGGATGACCTGGGGAATGCTATGGAGTTCATCTGACCCATTTTTAAAATTATTGTCTGTCTGTTTGTCTGTTTGAACTTAAGGATCTCAGAAACTAAGCAATGGATTTTGATGAGACTTTCACAAATATACTGCTTGAAGCTTAGAAAGGGATCTCCACTTTGTTTTATCAAAATCGGACCACAAACAAAAAAGATATACTAATTTTTAGGGAGGAACCTATGAAATTTTTTTTCTTAAATAAATTTAAATAAATATTTATGTGTGTATCAGCATATCTATACTATAATAAATCTCTAGAAGGGTCGTGTCTGTACATTGAAAATTTCTTTGAAAAGATGACTGGGGATGACCTGGGGAATGCTATGGAGTTCATCTGGCCCATTTTTAAAATTATTGTCTGTCTGTTTGTCTGTTTGAACTTAAGGATCTCGGAAACTAAGCAATGGATTTTGATGAGACTTTCACAAATATACTGCTTGAAGCTTAGAAAGGGATCTGCACTTTGTTTTATCAAAATCGGACCACAAACAAAAAAGATATACTAATTTTTAGGGAGGAACCTATGAAATTTTTTTTCTTAAATAAATTTAAATAAATATTTATGTGTGTATCATCATATCTATACTATAATAAATCTCTAGAAGGGTCGTGTCTGTACATTGAAAATTTCTTTGAAAAGATGACTGGGGATGACCTGGGGAATGCTATGGAGTTCATCTGACCCATTTTTAAAATTATTGTCTGTCTGTTTGTCTGTTTGTCTGTTTGAACTTAAGGATCTCGGAAACTAAGCAATGGATTTTGATGAGACTTTCACAAATATACTGCTTGAAGCTTAGAAAGGGATTTGCACTTTGTTTTATCAAAATCGAACAAAAAAGATATACTAATTTTTAGGGAGGAACCTATGAAATTTTTTTTTTTAAATAAATTTATATGAAGAAAAATTCACTTAGTTTGTCAAAAAAAAACTAAGCGTGCCTTTCTAAAATTTTTGTTTACTTTGTTTTCAATGTCTGCTAAATCAAAAATCAATTGCATAGGTACACTGCCGCGCTATGTGGAAAGTAACAAAGTTTGTTACGTTTTCACGCCAAAACTAAGGCACCTAGCAGTATGAAACTTTGTACACATTTTCTCTGTGACCTGGAAGGATTCATGGAGATGATATTTGTTTGATAAATTAATCGATAACAGAGTTATCGGCGAAAATAAGGTTGCCCTAAAACCTCAAAACTTTCCTACAATTTGAGTATCAACCGAAAGAGGAAGTCCCCTTTTTTCATTTAAACTTCGATATAATTCGATAAATTTATCGATAACTTAATTATATGTCAGAAAATCCAAAAATCTTAAAATTTCCCTGCAATATGGATATCAAATGAAAGGGGAGGTCCAAAGGTTTCATTTATACTTCGATATATTTCGATACATTTTTCCATAGCTGAGTTATCGGTCAAAATATGATTGCACAAAAACCTTAAAAATGGCCTACAATATGGGTATCAAACGAAAGGGGAAGGCCCCAGGTTTCATTTGTACTTCAATATTTTTCGATAAGTTTATCGATAACTGAGTCATCGGTCAAAATGCGATTGCCCGAAAACCTTAATATTACCCTACAATATGTGTATCAAACGAAATGAGATAGCTCCAGGTTTCTTTTGGACTTTGATATATTTCGATAAGTTTATCGATATCTGAGTTATCGGTGATTGCCCAAAAAACTTAACACTACCCCATAATATGGGTATAAAACGAAAGGAGAAGGCCGCAGGTTTCATTTAGACTTCGATTGGTTTCGATAAATGTATCGATGATGAGTTATCGGTGAAAATGCGAATTCCCGAAAACCTAAATATTACCCTACAATATGGGTATCAAACGAATGGGGATGGTCCCGGGTTTCATTTTTACTTCGATATATTTCAATAAATTTATCGTTAATTTTATTATCGGTGAGAATGTGATTGCCTTAAAATTTACCTACAATATGGTATCAAATCAGCTTTTGAATTTCGATTCATCCTGACTCAATTTGTCAAAATTGAATTCTTGAAAGGCCCCCTAACGTTACCAACGAATACGGCAAAAGAAAATTTTTGAAAACCGGTTTTTAATACTCTTTTTTCAAAATATTCGAATTTGGTAAATTCTTCAGTAGGCAATAATCTATATATATAAAATTCAAATTATGTAAATATATATGTATGTATGTATGTAGGTATAGATCGACTTGCGTCCTAAACTTATAAACCGATCGTAACCAAACTTTACACACCCACTGTACATCTTCCAGGGATGGTCACAGGCTAAAAAATATTTTGATATATATAGGGGGCGTGGCACCTCCCATACAAATGGAATTTTCCATTGTCCGTATCTCCGGAAGTATTTATGTTAGACCATTGAAACTCGGTAAGGGGTTATATGGGATCGATCCCTACCACCTCCAAAACAACTGGGTATAACGAAAAAGTGGGCGTGGCACCTCCCATACGAATGAAATACTTCTTAGTCGATATCTCTGGAACTATTTAGGTTAGATCATTGAAACTTGGTTAGGGGTTATATGCAATCGATCCCTACCACCTCCAAAAAAACTGGGGATAACGACAAAGTGGGCGTGGCACCTCCCATACGAATGAAATACTTCTTAGTCGATATCTCTGGAACTATTGAGGTTAGACCACTGAAATTTGGTTAGGGGTTATATGGAATCGATCCCTACCACCTCCAAAAAAAACTGGGATAACGACGGTGTGGGCGTGGCACCTCCCATACGAATGAAATACTTCTTAGTCGATATCTCTGGAGGAAGTATTTAGGTTAGACCACTGAAATTTGGTTAGGGGTTATATGGAATCGATCCCTACCACCTCCAAAAAAAACTGGGGATAACGACAAAGTGGGCGTGGCACCTCCCATACGAATGAAATACTTCTTAGTCGATATCTCTGGAACTATTTAGGTTAGACCACTGAAATTTGGTTAGGGGTTATATGGAATCGATCCCTACCACCTCCAAAAAAAACTGGGGATAACGGCAGTGTGGGCGTGGCACCTCCCGTACGAATGAAATACTTCTTAGTCGATATCTCTGGACGTATTTAGGTTAGATCATTGAAACTTGGTTAGGGGTTATATGGAATCGATCCCTACCACCTCCAAAAAAATCTGGGGATAACGACAGTGTGGGCGTGGCACCTCCCACACAAATGTGGAAGTATTCGGGTTACACCACTGAAATTTGGTGAGGGGTTATACGAGATCGATCCCTACCACCTCCAAAAAAAATGGGGTTAACGAAAATGGGGGCGTGGCACCTCCCATTCTAATTTTTCAAGCTAAATATCTCCAAAAGTATTTAAGGCAGGAACCTGGAAATTGGTATAGAGCTAAATGATATCAAAACAATTTTCGCGCATAAAAGTGGGGTTATCGTAAAAGTGTTTAAAGTTAGGACCTGAAAATTGATCAGGAGATTAATGATATCAATAATTAATTAATTTTTTCGCTATTTTCTTATGCTCCGGGACAGAAAACTAAAAATTTTGTGTATCGTGTAGCCTTAAACGGAATACTAAAATTTTATATTTTTGAAGTTGTATGCGCAATGAAGTAGTGAAAAATTAATAAAAAAATCTATTTTGGGAAGAACGAAGTTTGCCGGGTCAGCTATTTTTATGTATATAAATATGAAATCTTAAAGTATATTATTGATTTTGAAAGGCCCCCTAACTACTTACATCCCGAGCAACGCCGGGTACCCTGCTAGTCTTTAATAAAACTCTAGAACAGTTGTGTCTGTATATTGAAAATTTCTTTGAAAACTGACTGGGGATGACTTGGGAAATGCTTAGGCACAGCTAAAGAGTCAAATGGAAAAGAGATGACCAGGCCCGTGCGCACGGGGCGGGTTTTGGGGGTTAAAACCCCCCCATGACCAAATCTAAGTTGCAATGATTTTACAAAAATTTTCAAAATACAGTTTATAAATCTTGTATTGAATCTTGACTAATAATTTTTGACAAAATTAGTTAAAATAATTTTACGGAAGAAGAAATTGGTGAAAGGTGCAAAGAATAAGGTTGGCCAATACATAAGTCCGGCACTTTGAATTCCACTTGGAGCTTTCCGAAATTACAAAGTTGTGTAGCGTATGGGCATTTTTTGTTCTTAAATTTTACCGATGAAAACAGTTAGCAGCTTCAATTAACAGAGCGAATAAACTGCAAGGCTCAATTATATGAAAGATTTCGAGTGTTTTCTGACCCTTTTTATTGTAGGCGTAAAGAGAATTGTGAGAAAATGAACGTTGGAGAGCAGATGAGCGACAACGTTCAATTATTTGAATGTTTTCAAACATTTTCTGAGGTTTTTTTTATTTTACCTAACAGAAGATAAAGATCGCATTTTTCATGGACGTTTATCAATAGTCTGTGGAAAATAAACATAGCATATTTCATATTTTCCGAATAGTGCCAATAAAACTTCATAAACCTTATTTTTTATTATTTATAATAATAATAATAACAATAATAATTCCCCACGGATTATCCACCATATCCCGCCTGACCGGCGCATCCGCAATACGCGCGGATTGTTCTTTCGTGCCGAGTCTTTGAAAGGCTTTGGTTTGTTAATCGTCGAGATCTAAAACTGCTCAGCTACAGAGAAAACCTCATCAGCTAAGTAAGGTATATAAAAAAATAGATTACACAATTAATAAACAATTAGTTGACAGCGGATAGTTATTGTAAAGAATAAAGATAAGAATCAAAGGATATGAAAGCAAATTGTTGCTATGTATTTAGGATAGAAAGAATTGACTTTTTTATGCTACATAGTGAGTCTGAAATATCAAACGTACCAGAACGAGAGTTATAATCTTGACACAAACAACGAAAAGGCTCATTTAATTCAAAATTAGTTCGGCACTCTTTCAAGATAAGTGGTTTAAAATGTCTTGATGGACGAGAAGATACATTGAAGTTCACTTCGCTCAAAAGAAACGGGCATGTGATTGAACCATTTCGTAATTTAATCATGAAAACAATTCTAAGCATTTCCCTCCGACTAGAAAGGCTGTGAAGATTAATTAGTTTTAAGCGACTCGTATACGATGGCAAATTATACAAGGGATCCCAGTGAAGATCTCTTAAGGCAAATAGTAAAAATTGTTTTTGAACTGATTCTAAGCGATCCACGTGGACCTGGTAACACGGGTTCCAAATAATAGAACCGTATTCAAGTATCGGTCTGACTAATGTAGTAAAGAGAGTTTTAGTTACATAAGAGACATAAATAACATCGGATTCACAATTTTTAAACACTACTTTTTGTGCTCTGTCGCTAAGGTAAGAAGAGATCTAACGATTGAGACCCGGCTGGAAACCTAACTGATCCAGTTTATGAAGAGTGACACACTTTATCGAAAGCTTTGCTGAAATCAAAGTAAATTCAAGTAAGTTTGTAACGGTGGACTTTCCCTTACAGAACCCGTGTTGACATTCTTAAATCAAGGTAGAGATAGGATTCGTAAGCTGATTGGTAATAATAGCTTCACACACTTTTGGGATGGCAGAAAGCTTTGCGATGCCACGATAGTTCTCTATAGAAGCCTTGCTTCCGCTTTTATGAAGCGGTAGAAGAAACGACTCTTTCCATGCTTTTGGAAAAACACCACTTTTTAGTGACAGATTGAACAAATTGGTAAATATTGTTAGCACACTTCTTCAAGAAGCATGTAGGAATCCTATCAGGTCCGCATTTAAAAGGTTCCTTCAAGGTTTTCAGATAAATAAGAACATAATTGGCGCATATAGTTGGACAATTAATTAAATTGTTCCCATGTAGCTCATAGGGATAATTTAGAAAGTCTGAGTTGGTGACGGCAGAATAGTTAGAAGTGAAAAATTGCGCAAAGAAATTATGACCCAAAAGAAATAAAAAACGACCCCAAATAATCTTCAGAAAAACACCAATAAAAGGCTCCGAAAAGTGTCCAGAAACCCTCTGAATGGATGAATGAAAGAAAAGCACCAATTAAAGGGCTGCGAAAGGCGTCTGATAAGGCTCCAGAAACCCTCAGAATGGAGGAATAAAAGGCTACGAAAAAGGTTCAGAAAAGCACCAATAAAAGGCTCCGCAGTTCATTTAGAAAGAGTCAAAAAACGCTTCAAATTCATCGAAATCGGACTCATTTCGGACTCTTTTTTATGACTTCGTTGGAGTGCCCGCGTAGAGCGATTTTTCGCTCCATTTGGGCTCCGAAAGAAGCTCATTTTGGAGAGTAAAGTTCTGAGAAATGAGCGTTTTATGGCTCCGAAAGGAGTCTTTTTTTGCACTTTTTTAGCTGGGATATGCCATCATATCACCAATTTTCTATCAAATACAGAAAAATGTGTACAACCAAAAAAATTTTCTTGGGTATAGTTTTAGGTATAAGAGTATGCAGTTTCAGAAAAGTTAAAGAACATTCAAATTTATGATGTATGGGTCTAGGTAGTATCTGTTTCAGCAAATATGTTTACCTTAGTGAAAAATGTATGCGAATGCAAATCTAAATTAAAACCCCCCCCAAGGCCAATTCCTGCGCACGGCCCTGGAGATGACAAAAGGTCGAAGTTAGACTGTTAAGGAACGGATCAGTTGGTTGCCGTAGAAATAAACAGGATATAATGTGGGAAAATAAATATTGTTCTGAACCTTCTCTGCCTGTAAATTGTCTTCTCAAGTGAGGGTAGCAGAACTTTATGAACTACAGTAGAATCGCGAAAAAGTTAACCAAACCGTTCCAAGGGTGTTTTACTTTTCCGAAATATTAACTTTTCCAAAGGGTTCTCGAATTTGAAAAAAAAACACGGAAATGAACATAATTTTGGGAATATAATACGTTCAACAAAACAGAAACTTAGATTTAGTTTGTACTTTTTCAAATTTTACATACATATATGTACATATTAATTTGTAAGGGCTGGTTTAAAGAAGCGGTCGAGACTTGTTTGTTTCTTTTCTTTGTGTAATAGCTCCTGACAATTTTCGTGCGCATATTAATAAGATCTTATATCTGATTTGCATCGATTTGCCAATCGATTTCCACGAATACCTTCATAGATTTTTCTTAAAATCTCAGCTTTTTGATGCAAATTTAATCTGATTTGCAATGATTTTTTCTGCTTAGTTGACATTTTTTAACACACTAACTATAAACAACTCACAAGCTCAAACGTTCATGGCAAACTACGTATGTACCAACCAACACCGACAATAATTTTTTACATACAAATTCGGGGAATACATAGCAATAAGGGGAATACCCGAGCTTGTTTTTCTTGCCAAACAAACGGTTGGGTTTGAAAAAATAGATAAGCTCGAAAAAGTTAACGAAAAGTTAACTTTTTAGAGCGGTACGTGGACGCTCAAAATCGGTCAACTTAGCCGAAGGTTCAACTTTCTCGCGAGTTAACTTTTGCGCGATTCTACTGTACTTCCATCCCGAGCAAGGCCGGGTACCCTGCTAGTATTTTAATAAAACTTGGAGCAATTTTTTTTGGTCACCTAAGGTTAACAAAATCATTCAAAAATTTTGGAAATTTGGGAATCTAAAAATGCATATGTGTTGGTATTTTTGGAAAATGTGGTTAGCAGTGGTTTGTAGGGGAACGATCGAATCTATTAGTGTTAGTGTTTATATAGGCTAATGCACCTTATCATCATTGCGTGTAAGAATGTGTGTATGTATGTATGTAGCTTAGCATGTTCATTAAGGTGGTGTGAAAATTATTGGAGATTTTTTTGTTTGTTTTTTTTGAACGTAACCTTTATACGTTTAAACGAACCACATTAGATTTTATGCCGATAGGATGACTTTTTGATTTGCCCCCAGGCCCTCAAAGTTGAAAGCAATAAGCAAGATCTGGTACAAATGTGAAATTTTGAAAATTATAAAGTCAAAAAACCAAGTATGATGTTTGATAAACATGGTTAAGCTGAGTATCTCTGTGATTTTTTTTTTTTTTGGAAACCAATTTGTTTTTAATATCTTGAGTGGGTTTTGATTTTTGACTGATATATTTCCTAATTTGACTAAACCAAAATTACCTTTCATCCCCAATATTTTGATATGAACCGTTTATTTTGAAAGGGGTTTAAGTCCATTTAAGTTTCTGGAGCAAAACGTATTTTTCTAGTACAGTTTACAAAAGGTATTGCGTGATGTATTCTAAAATAGTTGAGGTAACAAAGCCGTAAAAAACAACTTAATACCAGTTAAAAATATTTTTGAAACAATTCATACCGAAAACATTAAAACTATCAATGTAAAAAAAGGCTCTACTAGGGCTAAAAACAATTGATTCAACACCATCGAAAACGGACAGCTTCACAACACAAGCGTCGTCCCTATGTATTGTTCTATTTCAATCCTTGAAAGCTTTTCGGCAATTAAGCAACTTCAATGGTTTGTTTTATTATTTTTATGCCCAGCGTACTAGTACTAGTACAAGGGTATTATAATTTTGTCCACATAACGGTACTACGTAACGGCGAAAAATAATCGAGTTATATATAGAGCTCCAGTTATGAAAGTTCTTAGGTTGAAAAGAGGAATTGATTAAGGCATGTCCGTCCGTCTGTCCGTCCGTGTACACGATAACTTGAGTAAAAATTGAGATATTTGCATGAAAGGTTACTTTCTGGCCAAGGTAGGTTGCTATTGAAAATGGACGAAATCGGATCATAACCACGCCCCACTTTTCGATATCGAAAATCACATAAATTAATATAACTTGGGTAAAAACTTAGATATTTGCATGGAATTTGGTGTATTGGTTACTTTCTGGCCAAGCTAGGCTGCTATTGAAAATGGACGAAATCGGATGATAGCCGCGCTTCCTTTTTCGATATGGAAAATTTCGAAAATCACATAAATTAACATAATTTGAATAAAGATTGAGGTATTTGCATGAAATTTGCTATGCAGGTTACTTTCTGGCCAAGGTAGGTTGCTATTGAAAATGGGCGAAACGGATAACAACCACGCCCCCTTTTTCGAAATCGAAAATCACATATGTATCTCAGTAGCCGAATTAGCTAAAAACTAACGCTGGGTATTTAATGTTCGGTTCACCCGAACTTAGACTTCCTTACTTGTTTTAATTGAAATATAGACCTATCTTCCGCTAAAAATCAAATAAAATAAATTAACAACAACAAATCCTAGGCTAACGAAAATTATAGAGAATACGAAATTTCGTTCACAATACATAATAATGGCCTATATTCATATATGACCGGAAAGTCTTGTCTCTCCGTCTGCCCTGTTAGGACTACAACTGCAGCAGATACATATGCCGTTCTTCTTGAGGTGGTATACTGCGAGAACGCTTCCTGCCCACTATCGGCAATTAAGTGGCATCTTTCAAATACGCGCTAGTATGCATGTTCCATCGCGATACTTTTAATACGTACACAGCCCTAGAAAATTTTTCTATATGCCAATATGTATTTCTTAGCTGGTCCGTTAAGAAGTCCACATCAACTATGATATCGTCAACACTTTCTGCCACTGTAAAATTGTGTAGAACGTACCCGTTTCCAGTAGCTATTTTACATATTACATTAGCTAGAACATGCTTGTCTTCACCAGTGGGCTTACGTTAATTCGCTCCATGCAATGTTCACACTTCCTTGTTAACTAAATTACACGGAATAATGGAATATAATGCTCCTGAATTCACAATCAGTAAGCGCTCCTTCGCATCCGCATATCCTCCAACCATAAGAATACTAGCTCCGCTTCCGATTTGAGAGACAGAGATTCAACTGTGGGAGTCAGTCCACGCCCTTTCTTTGGGTGATTTGCTCATCTCCGTACAATTGCCGCTTTGGTCCACTTTTCTTTGTATTTTTTCTTCTTGAATATAGTGCGAAAATTTTAAGTATTTGATAAAATACTTTACAAGGCGCTTTGCAGTTGGTTGGTTGGAGTGGCGAGTGAAATTAGCGCTAACGCGCGGTTTTGATACCACAGCTCGTGACCTAAACAATGAATATTGCTACAGAAACTTAGCATGGTGGGACTCTCATAGCTCTATATTCATGTCGTTGAGTTCAAAAATTTTAGAAGATCCCAAAGCTTCATATCGCTGAGCTCGCAAAGGCTCCTGAACAAGGGTTTTCCCAGAAATGCCCAATGAAACTAATCTGAAAAGGTCCCTTCTGTTGGTCGTGAGAAGGGTCGAAGATCGTGCTTCATTGTACGAGGACCATAAACTACTTGACAATCTGCAGGACTGCTGAGAGATCCGACCCTTGAGCAGTCCCAAGGATGCAAAGCCCACGCCGTGCCATTTCAGAGGCAATCTCGTTTCCCTGTATGTTGCGATGCCCCGCCACCCATATTTGGAAAGCGGTATGTCGAGTTTAGCTTCTTGGTCCACTCCCTGTACTGATCCACAAGGCTCGATATAATACTCGCTGATCCAAAAGCCTGAAGTGCCGCCTGGCTGTCCGAGAAGATTGCTATCCCATTACCTGTGTTGTGTGTGCATGCCTGCTGGAAGGCGTAAATTTCCGATTGAAATACACTCGCTGAGTCCGAAAGACGCATAGATAAGGACACGGCTGGGAGAATTTTTAAAACCCCCGCTCCCACTCCGCAATCCATTTTAGAGCTAGCTTGTTTTTAACAGCTTAGATTGTATTCTGTTTGTATTTCGTTGTATTTTATATTTTTTTTTACACACCACGTTTTTACCAATTCGTAAATTTTATTTGGCTATCTCTATTGCCTAAAAAAACAGCATAAAATACAAGAACAATTCGAATGGTCATTTGAGCATTAGAGTAATTAACCAAACTGTCAATATTTACATCTTTAACAACTTAAAACCTAAAATCAATGTGCTGATGAATAACCTTACAAACTGTTCGTTCCTAATGCTCAATGTACTTAAAAATGACCATACACACATTTCATACATAAATGATGTCACCAAGTATTCACAGCAAATGTTCAAACCCCAATTCTTGTTTTCACTGCCTTTAACTATATTAGTCGCTTCCTTGTTCATCCGCTCATTTTCATACGAATTTAGGGAATCTTGGAAAGTTTTTTAGCGCTCTCCCGATTGAGCTTGGAACGTAGTTCCCAATTCGGTGACAATGCTAGGTGTACGATCACATAGATCAGCAATGAATGGCCATGCAATGTATTGCCAGCGAAATTCTTCTAAGCGGCGCTTATGGAGAAAACTGAAATTTCTGCAAAACAGTGAGGAATGTCGTTATCGATTTCTAAGTAACTTCTCAGCTAGAGACTCTAAACTTCTCACATACATAGTTCAGAACCCGGTGACAACCCAACATTTCATAAAAGAAATCTTTAGGTGCACGGAGAGAATTGTGTGCAGAATTTATGCGATATGAGCACAACTTATGCACAAATCGTTCACGAAAAATTACCAAGAACAGTTGTTCATAATCCATGCACACTTGTCCATAATTTAAGTTCAGCACTATGAGCATGTTTTATGAACAAGGGCATAGATTATGAACAACTGGGCATACGTTCTGAACAACTGGGCATACGTTCTGAACAACTGGGCATAGGTTATGAACCACATTTTCATTGATTGTGAACAAATAGGAACAATTTTCACAACTTATGCCATTGGAGACAATTGCTGCGGTTGAAAAAATTCAATCTATTTTACTATAATTCATATAAAATATGCTTTGTCACATTTGCAAGCCGCTACTCGATCATTGACCACGGAACTATATGCCAGTGCCAATTTCATCATTAAAAATCTCTTAAATGTCATAATTTTGACCTTTGCCCCCGAATAACTTTTTAGCACACATGGGATCGATGGGAACTTTTGAAGTTTTCTTTCTGACTGCGTGCCTAAGCTCTCTACCAAAATTTTGCCTTGTGGGAATTGCCGTTATTAAGGGTCCAAAATTGAGTTTGGTCAAAATTGAAATATTACCACCATCGAATTCTCCGTATTAAGATCTATGATGGCACAAATTTTTACTGAAAAACTTGAAAAAATAACTTTGGTCGCTTGGCCTTATTGCCCCAGATCTATTGACGCTCCCGAATTATTCCCAAAGGAAACTGAAACACAGTGTTTATAGTCAAATATTATGCACAATGTTCACATATGTATTATGATCAATTGTGTTTAATTTTCAAATAATTAAGCTGTGAACAATGTTCACAAACTGCACATTTTTTGTGTATAACTTATGCACAATTTCATCGAAATATCTTTATATATACCTTTTCTTCTCATACTTACAAACATCTGACCAAAGTTATTTGTAATACCATTTCATGTTCATGAAAGGTATATTAATATACAATAAAATAAGGTCGGGAAAAAAAAGAAGAAGATAGGAAAAGAAAATAAATTAAAAGAGAAAAAAGAAATTGAAATGAGGGTATATGCATTTGTAATAATAATCCCAGCCCCAAAAATCCGACCAGATTTTAATAATACGCAAATCTAGGAAAAAAGCTGTGATACCAGAATTGACACATTCCCTCTTTGTTGATTTGAAAGCTGCCTATATGCTACTATATCTGAAATTGGTTTCCCCGCAAAAGGTATTATGCAAAATTACGTAGATCAACACCACCAGCTCGGCAAGAAAGTGTGAAATTGTGAACCAATGTTAAATCCGAAAATAGTGTCAGTCGAGAAATTCAAGGGAAAATCACTATAGCTAACTACTACAATAGCTTCTATGAAGAGCAACAATAAATGCTTAAACAAACACACGAAACTGGCATTTCGATACTTCGTTTGTCATAACAATTGTAATAGATATTCAAATTTTTTTAAGAATAATCAAAGCAAAAATAAATACATATGTACATATGTACGTCAAACGTAGGCAAGCCAAATTTTAAGCAGGGCAACGTGGGTGGTTTCTTAGAAGGAAATGATATCATATAAGCGAAGTGTTTATTATGGCGGATACAAAGGTGTAGGGAAGGCTTAAAATTACCAATACCTATGTACATGTTTACTTATTTTAATGTGGATTTAAATCTTGTATTCCAATGTATAGCTCAACCAAAATTGAATGTACCTCCGAGATTTCGTGATACCGCCTATTTCGACAAGGGAGAGAACGTTGTTATAAAAATTCCTTTCACTGGATATAGAAGACCCAAGATCTCCTGGATTCGAGAAGGCGAGACAATTGAATCAGGTGGCCACTATAGTGTGGAAGAAAAGGAACGGCACGCCGTGTTAATTATACGCGACGGATCCAAACTGGATTCAGGAGCTTATGTAATTACCGCCGAAAATGAACTGGGTTTCGATACAGCAACAATTATAATTCAAATCAGTGACCGACCTGACCCTCCACGTTTCCCAATGATTGAGAGTATCGCTACGGACTCATTGTCACTAAGTTGGAAAGCACCAAGTTGGGACGGGGGCAGCCAAATAACAAATTATTTGATTGAAAAACGTGAACATCCAATGTCATCATGGATTCGTGTTGGTAACACGCGCTTGACATCAATGGCCATTACAGGCTTAGCACCTGGCAAAGAATACGAGTTCCGTATATACGCTGACAATGTTTATGGTCGATCAGATGAATCGGAAATCAGTACCTTAATTAAAACAAAAGATACTATCAAGAAGAAATCCACCGAAAAGCGTTGGGAAATCGACGAGAAAGGGAAAAAAGTTCGAGGAAAACAAGATGGGCCCATAAAAGATTATGACTCGTACGTTTTCGATATTTATTCCAAATTTGTGCCGCAAGCGGTTGAAATTTCCCATGATACCGTTTACGACAAATACGACATATTGGAGGAAATTGGAGCTGGTGCCTTTGGAGTTGTACATCGGTGTCGCGAACGTAGTACTGGTAATATCTTCGCAGCCAAATTCATTCCAGTATCACATGCTATCGAAAAAGATCTTATAAGGCGGGAAATTGATGTTATGAATCAGTTACATCATCACAAACTGATCAATCTTCACGATGCCTTTGAAGATGAAGATGAAATGGTGCTAGTGTTGGAATTGTAAGTAAAATAAGTGGGTTATGTATTATGTTATACTAATAAAGTAGTGGTATTTTAAAATTTTTCTCTTATTATAAATAGGTAAGAATGTTGATAAAGACTACTGTGATGAAATGGTTTTTATTACGTTTGTATACCGGGTGACATGGCAGATTATGTTAGTTAAATTTTTAACTAATTTAGAAACTAATTTCAATTAAATAAATTGAAGTTATTGTAGTATAATAATATTGTGCCAGATTACATCCGGGTATAGGTACTGTCAGGCCCGTGCGCACGGGGGGTTAAAACCCCCCTCATGACCAAGTCTAAGTTGCAATGATTTTGCAAAAATTTTCAAAATACAGTTTATAAATCTTGACTCATAATTTTTGAGAAAATTCTTCTTCTTTCTTCGAGCTCTTCTCTGGTTTCTTGCTCAATTTCTCCATTTAAAAGGGCAGAGAAGTGATCCCTCCATATCTCTAGTATTCTCTGAACATCAGTCACCAGGTCGCCGTTCTCGTTCTTAAACGAATTTGCCCCGGGTTAGAAACTTTCCGTCATTCGCCGAATTTTTTTATAGAATTTTCGGGCATTATTCCCATTGGCTAGCATTTGAGAAAATTAGTTAAAATAATTTTACGGAAGAAGAAATTGGTGAAAGTTGCAAAGAATAAGGTTGGCCAATACATATAAGTCCGGCACTTTGAATTGCACTTGGAGCTTCCCGAAATTACAAAGTTGTGTAGCGTATGGGCATTTTTTAAAAAATTTTACTGATGAAAATAGTGAGCAGTTTCAATTAACAAGTACTGTAAACAGTACTTTTCAGGACCTGATTAATTAAGTTTTGATGAATCAGAATTATGACTTATCAAAATATGATTTAATCTGTTCATCGCACGTCCCTAATTTGTACCAGTACAATTGATGTCATGGCCAAATGATGCTAAGGTTGTGTCAAGTGACCAGCTGACTTCTACTTTTTTCATGAGTATTGACAGAATTCTTTTCCGTACCTCGAAGAGTTGCAATGTTAAACGGACTTTAATTATAGTATTCATAAAAGTGCGAATAATCCCAGCTTTCCAAAGTAGGAGCGCTCTAAAAAAAGCATCTAAAAAGAGTGCGTAATTGGAGCCTTTTCGGAGAGAAGAAATGAATATTGTAGAGAGAATGAACTGTAAGGATCAATTATATGAAAGATTTCGAGTGTTTTCTGACCCTTTTTGTTGTAGGCGTAAACAGAATTGTGAGAAATTGAACGTTGGAGAGCAGATGAGTGACAAAGTTCAATTATTAGAATGTTTTCAAACATTTTCTGAGGTTTTTTTTTATTTTACCTAACAGAAGATAAAGATCGCATTTTTCATGGACGTTTATCAATAGTCTGTAGAAAGTAAACATTTCATATTTTCCGAATTGTGTCAATAAAACTTCATAAACCTTATTTTTTATTATTTATTTCCCAAAAGAAATAAAAAAACCACCCCAAATAAGCTTCAGAAAAACACCAATAAAAGGCTCCGAAAAGACTCACAAAAACCATCTGAATGGATGCATAAAAGAAAAGCACCAATTAAAAGGCTCCAAAAGGAGTCTGAAAAGGCTCCAAAAACGTCAGAATGGAGGAGTAAAAGGCCCCGAAAAATTTTCAGAAAGGACCAATAAAAAGCTCCGCAGTTCATTTAAAAAGAGCCATAAAACGCTTCAAATTCATCGAAATCGGACTCATTTCGTACTCTTTTTATGACTCCGTTGAAGTGCCCGCGTAGAGCGATTTTTCGCTCCATTTGGGCTCCGAAAGAAGGTCATTTTGGAGAGTAAAGCTCTGAGGCTTCGCAAGGAGTCTTTTTTTGAACTTTTGGTTAGCTGGGATATGCCATCATATCACCAACTCTCTATCAAATACAGAAAAATGTGTACAACCAAAAAAATTTTCTGGGGTATAGTTTTAGGCATCAGAGTATGCAGTTTCAGAAAAGTTAAAGACCATTTAAATTTATGATGTATGGGTCTAGGTATCTGTTTCAGCAAATATGTTTATCTTAGTGGAAAATGTATGCGAATGCAAATCTAAATTAAACTCCGCCCCCCCAAGGCTAATTCCTGCGCACGGCCCTGGTAAGTGTTAATTGTTAAAATTTAAAACAGGTATCGGGATCTATAGGTTTCAATAAAATAAAGCTAAATATCGCGATGAAAAAAATTTAAAAGCGTGGCTCCTTTTTTAAGTTTAAGCGAAATACAAGTAGTATTGGTCTGTTTTCATAAATATTTTGCTTTGTTTCTTATATTCCAAAAGTTTCCTTCAATATTATAAAAATAACCTAACCAATTTTTTTTTGTAAGGTGGAACAAATGAGTCACGGCAAACACAGTTTATGTCATAGTGGAAATACCTTGATTTTCTTGTACCATGGTTTACTTTAAATTGTTTTTAAAACATTTACAGAAATGCTTGTTGGGTTGTTACATTTGCCGTCGAATTCAGATTTTGAGCAAGGCTCGTATACCGGTGGGTTATTTAGGCTGGGTCTGTATGTGATAAACTTTTTTGTGAATAATTATAAATAAACTAAACTATATCATTTTTCTTTTATTACTATTTTAGCTCTCACTATTATCCACATAAAAAACAATCAAAAGAAGAGATTGTTATTTTTGGTATTTTTTCCTAGCTTTTGAAAAATTTATTTTATTTGAAATTTTCAGAATCCGCGACTGGCAAGCCGAATGCAGTGAATTTTGAATTTTACAGTAATCAAATACCAAAAAACACTAACAAAATACATGGGAATAGTAGATAATTGGCATTGTTTTGTTAAGATCATAATAACATGGCTTGCTTATCTACGGCCTCAGAAACGAATCGTTCGGCTATTTGTAATATGTAAGACGTTATAGCCAACGAAAAAAAAATTCAAATAAAATAAATTAGTTGTGAAAAACTTACAGGGAAACGAAAATGAGAGAGAATACGCTTGCTAGACGAAATGGTTAGGAGGCGAATCGTTCGTCTGAGCTTTCGTTCGTAATACAGAATGAGGCCCTTAATAAAAAACGTTGAATATGTGCCCGTGAGACAAATGACCAAAAATGGAAATACAGTTATATTTGAAGGCAATGAATGCAAAACTTATAGCAATAAGCAAAATTTTATAGCAACCGTCGCACAGAAGAATGGGTCATGTTTGCCCTGAGCATTTAAAGAAAGCTAAAAACGCTTCTGTTGGTATTAATTAAGTAATTAACACAAATCAAAAGTGTTTGATGAGTTTGTAATATCCAAAAAAAGAGTTGAACGGCAATGTGTGCGTAAAATAAAGGTATTCCCTGCAAAAAGCATTGGTCCTATAACACAAAATTAGTGGTATATAGATAGCTAGAAAAATCTAGTTTTTATCTAGACCAATATGACTAGTTGTGCGCATGTAGTTTTGCTTTGCCGAATTGAAGAAATATATTCACTTGTTATGTTAATGAGCACAAAAATTATGTATAGACCAAACGGTCTATCTTTGGTCTGGACTGTACACGGCATAAATGGTAGAATGGTAGACCAAGCCTAGGACATGCTCCGTGTAAATTAGTCCTATGGTTTTACATGAGATTGGTCTAGACTTGGTCCGGTAGTATGTCAACGAAAGACTGTATTTTATACAGTCTTAGACCAGACTCACTTTTTGCAGGGTTTAGGTCCGATAATGGCATCAAATACGTAAACGATAAATTTAAGAAATTTTGTGAAGTGGAAGGTATAGTGCACCAAACTACCTCGCCTTACACTCCAGAGCAAAACGAAGTTGCCGAAAGGCTGAACCGAACAATAATTGAACGGGTGCGGTACATGTTAATAGATTCTGGTTTGAAACACAAATTTTGGGCTGAAGCTGCCAATACAGCGGCGTATATTCAGGAGCGGATTTACATAGGGCAACATGGGCAGCTGCCCAGGGCGCCGTTTCAATAGGGGCGCCAAAACTAAGACAAGAAAACATTTTTTTTATATATCAAAAAAGAATTTTTTTTTGAATATTACAACGCGCCACTATCAAACAGACCGCTTGTCAAGCGAAAAAACAAAAATTTTTTGCTTTTCACCAACGCGAGCCGACAACAAGTACGTGTGACCCGATGATATTCGATTGCCTCCGTTGCTGCAGTAACCATCATTCAAATGTTGAGGTGGCCGCTAGGCTTAAAAGTTGTAGCAGCTTGTGTGCAGTAAATGACGTGAAAGATTCAAATTTGATTGAAATTTAAAATTTAAAAATCAAGTAGGCATTGAAGTATTTTTTCGGGAAAAGAACGACCTTACTTTTTCAAAGGAAACTAAGATGTGAATATTTTCTGTTTCTGGATAATTTGAATAGTTCGCGCCTCTGTGCAATGCGCTGCGTACATTTTATGTAATCTTAAAAGTCGCTCCGATTTAAAAATATCAAAAAAGTGTCAGTGAACATAGAAGAATGAGTGCAAATATGAAAAAGTTAAGCGGCGCAGCAAACAAAAAACGTACAGCCGAGAAAGTGCAGAAATACAAAGATTTACTGTCGAAAATCCCTAAACTTGATTATTGTTTTCAAAGTCCTTGAAAAGAAAATGACTCCGTTGTTGATCATAATCTAAAAGGTAAAAACGCATAAGTTAATTGAACGACAGCTAGGTTAGCCAAGGTATATTCTGGGATAATTTGACTGTGGAATTAGAAGTGAGACGCAAGGCATATGATAAAATCAACAAAAAATGTATGATTATCCTCAAGGCGAGCGAATTGTCTTCTAACAAAGATATCAGAATGGAATCGAAGGCTCTGATATCTACGTTCTCGTCTGATTTGGAACCATTTGCTTATTGCAATGAAAATAATATTAAGACGAAATCTCTACTGAATGTTATGAAGCTGATTCGGTCCGATGATTTGAACACAATTTATCCGAACGTTGACATCGCATATAGCATGTTTGCTACCATGGCAGTGACTAATTGCAGCGCCGAAAGGTCTTTTTCTTGTTTGAAAAGAATAAAAAATTACCTTCGCTCCAAAATGACTGAAGATCGACTCAACAGTTTAGCACTGCTATGTATTGAATCTGATATTCTTCTCTCTTTGAATTTTGAACAATTGAATACAGATTTTGCCTCCTAAAAAGTAAGGGGCAGGTGTTTTTGAATAATATTTTCCATATGTCTGTGTTATTAGTTTTCTGCCAATCTATAAGTTTCCTGAAACTAAAAATATTTTCTGATAGGCATTATTATATGTATATGTAGATAAGAATGAAATAAATATTCTTTCTAAGAAAACTCGAATCAAATTTTTTCAATCCGTAAAATAAGGCAGTAATGAAATGTTACCACACGAAGGCAAGTACGGTTTTTTTGGAAGGGTGTATGAATTAGCCCCCAACGAACTAACCCCCACAGGGCAAAATGACTTAAGCCCCACCAATTTTACCACGAAATTAAAAATGGCAGAAAGTGGGGCTAAAGTCATTTTCGTGAGGATTAATTCATTTTTTTTTAGTGGCGATTCTGTCATGTAAAAACCCCCACGTTTGGTGGGGCTTAATTCATTTTGATTGGTGGGGATAAAATCATTTTCGTGGGGTTTAATTCATTTTAAATCACTAATAGTGCACATTTCGTAACAGGAGAAACCATAATTTTGTAAATTCTAAAATAATAATTGAAGGGAATTTTTCCTTTTACGAAAGGTTAAAATCACTAATAATGCACATTTCGTAAAAGTAGAAACCATAATTTTGTAAATTATAAAATAATAGAAGGGAATTTTTCCTTTCACGAAAGGTTAAAATCACTAATAATGCACATTTCTTAAAATGAAAAAACCATAGAGTGTGACGAAAATTTACATATTTTTATTTAATTATTTTATTTTTCTCACATTTTCATATTTTCATTTAATTCTTAACTTTTTTCTTTTTAATTGAATTTTTGTGAAAATTTTGATTTAAAAACTTGAAGTTTGAAGCAAGCAAAATAAATTAAAAATGAAGTAAAGTGGGGCTAATGTCATTTTCGTGGGGATTAATTAATTTTTTTTTCGTGGAGATTCTGTCATGTAAGAACCCCCACGTTTGGTAGGGCTTAATTCATATCGATTGGTGGGGTTAAAATCATTTTCGTGGGGCTTAATTCATTTTTTCTTCGCGGGGATTCTGCCATTTTTGGTGGGGAAAGATTCACTGAGATATTGGTGGGGCTTAAGTCATTTTGCCCGGTGGGGGCTAATTCATACACCCTTTTTGGAAATATTGGGTCGCGGCTTGATTTGTTTGCCCAGGGCGTCTTACGAGTTAAATCCGCCCCTGCGTAAATTCTCAATCGAATACCATAAGCCTCGAATGAAAAAAGTCCTTAGGAAATCTAAAACTTATAAAAGTGTTTGGTTGTAAAGCCATGGTGCATGTGCCTCGTCAAAAGCGAAGAAAGCTTGACCCGAAATCGATTGAGTGCGTAATGGTTGGCTATTGCAGTGCCTTAAAATCGTATAGATAATTCAACGCTAAAACGCAAAAAATTTAAATAACCCGCTTTGTTGAGTTTATTGAATCGCATAATAATAATGCGGAAAAAAACTATGTATTTGATTTGGGATGTAAATCCTCCGAAATTATTGATTCAGGTGAGGCAGATATGGGAATCACCAAATAATAAAAATTAGCCGCCAGCAGTAGTATGTGAACAAGCTGATTCACACGGGCCAGTTAAAATAGAGAATAATAGTGAACAAGCCAATAAACTAATGCCTGATAGGGTAAAACCGGGATAGATGCCCCACTTTTTGGAAAAGCTGCCTAAATTTGAAAGTATTAGTTTTATTTGAATAATTTTTTTTAATATAGCTAGTTCAATATTTTAACTTTAATTATTTAAATTTTGGTTTACCTATCTTACACAGTTTTTCCAGAAATTAGTTTTTCCTGAAACCTTCTTTTTGAGGGATAGATGCCTACCTTAGGGATAGTTGCCCCACCATGAAAATATTGCGAAGGATAGATGCCCTTTAGGGCATGTAAGCGAAAAATACAAATCGAACGCAACGTAGTTCTACCCCTACTCAAAACCATAATAAATTAAACATGTTGGGTTTTTTAATCTTTTAATTACTATCATTAGAGGAATGTAACGCTGAAGTATAGCGTATGAATCCAATTGTCTTCTTTATTGAATTGCTTTCTCTTTTATACAAAATCTTACACTAATACTTACAAATTATTTACAAACTAAAACATATACAAATAGGTACCTTACTAATACATATAAGCTAAAATGCATAATTCTAAAATATGCTAAGTCAACATATTATTGCAATAAAAAAATAAATATGACAGTCGCATTGACAAACTGACGTTGTGTTCAGTTGGTCATAGCGACTGTCTTTGGCGGTGTCTTTGACCGTCCGCACAAGTGTAACAAGATCCTCGTTATGTGCGGCATATGCAGTATTTGTATAAACTCCCGCTGAGTTCAATGTAGCTAATTGGGTAGAATGTTGTTTGTATACATTCATATTTGTTTATACAAGATACCTAAATTTAGTCCTAGTGCCTAAATTTGAAAATATTAGTTTTATTTGAATAATTTTTTTTAATATAGCTAGTTCAGTATTTTTACTTTAATAATTTAAATTTTGGTTACCTATCTTACACAGTTTTTCCAGAAATTAGTTTTTCCTGAAACCTTCTTTTTGAGGGATAGATGCTTACCTTAGGGATAGTTGCCTCACCATGAAAATATTGCGAAGGATAGATGCCCTTTAGGGCATGTAAGCGAAAAACACAAATCGAACGCAACGTAGTTCTACCCCTACTCAAAACCATAATAATTTAACATGTTGGGTTCAATGTAGCTAATTGGGTAGAATGTTGTTTGTATACATTCATATTTGTTTATACATTATTTATGTATGTGTACATGACAATTAAAGTAAAAAGGGCGATGTGTTTATGTAATGCTACAAGATACCTACATAAATCTAGTATTAGGTGTAGCTGTATACAGTACCCAAAGTCTGGTGATGGTATGGTGTAGAAGTTTTATGCTCAATTTTTAACAATTTACACAGTTCTTTGAACAGGCTATTTTTGTATTCTGTTCCCATGTCTGTTAAAATTGTTTTCATTTGACCATAAATCAGGATGAAATGTTCGAATATTGCTTTAGCATGTTTGCTTGGAACTGGAATTGCTACCAAATATTTGGTTAGATCGCATATAATGGTAACTGCATATTCGTTTCCATTTATCGACTTGACACTATTACCAGTGACACTATTACCTGTCACCCTGCCGTCTACGTAGGTACTGATTTCATCTGCCTGACCTCGCCTACCGAAATTTTTAATGTCTTAGATCACCCCTTTTTATAAGCCAGTAGGCAAGCGACACGTATCGATGGCTTCGTGAGCAAATGTCCTAAGTCCATTTTTTTTGAAAAATGAGATTTTAATGCAGAACGATAGTACAGTTATAAATACATCGTTTACCATCAAAAAAATTACCAAAAAGTCGATTTTAGGTATTGTTATGTAGTGGTATGCAAATGTTCTAAGTCCACCAAAAAAAAAAAGAAGAAAAACGTGCGTCGTAAGTCCAGTTGAAAATAAGTTTTTATTTGTTTCATTCAATTTTATTCCTGGAATCATATCCAACTATTACGTATGATGTATTTTAAGCCTGACTTTAACCGAATTGATGGCAAGGTCCCCGCTTGCTGTGCAAACTCGTTTGAAGTTCTTAAAAAATTGCTATAGTTTTACTTTAGCTAATAACTACTTGTGGCTAATAAAATTTTAGACAAGTACCAAGAAGGCCATGCTTTCTCTTTCCTTGAAAAATTAAATTTTTTGGTTTTAGTTCCGCTGTAGTAAATACGCGATTATAGTCGTTGAGCAAAGTTGTGCAAATATTAATAGCTATTAATTTATTTGATTTAACTTTACCTTGAACGAAGAAAAATACCTTCTAGAAAATATGAAGATTTGCAATTTATAAAACAAACTTTACCCAAGGACCATCACAAATTTTATGATGATTTACCTTACCACTGATATATCTTAAAAAGTATAATATGTAGTAGTTTTTGTTAGCAGCCATGAAAAAAAACTGTAATTATTTATTATTTGGTTTAACAAAATAAAATATATTGCATGAAACACGCAACAAACACAACATTTTTTTAACTGAAAATGTTCTAGTCCATGTAAATAATACCCTGTAAAACCCTGTGAACCACCCAAATTGGCAAAAACCCATAATCTTAGAATGATTCATTCTATTTATATATCAAATGTTATCCAATTCGGTTAAGCAGTTCCCGCGATATAAGGAAAAATAAATAAAATGCGGTTAGGTGGCAACCCCCGGTGACAACCCTGCTTGAACTTGTCATACTTTGCTCAATATTTATAAAAACGAGATAGGTGGCAACCCTGTAAACCGTCCCAAGTGGCAACACATATGTAGGTATATATTCTTAGAATTAATCATACTGTCTATATGCAAAATTTCATCGAAATCTGAAACAAAACAAACACAATTTAATTGTAAGAAAATGTTCTAAGTCCATGTAAATATAACAAAATCATAGAAAGAAAATGTTTTAAGTCACAAAAGTGCTCATAACTTTGCATTTACTTTATTTAGAAATATTCTGACAACTGATATCTAAGCAAGCTGAACTGAAGGAAAAAACTGCATTTTTAGATTCTAAAAATATTGACAACAAAAAAAGTTAGGCGGTTTTTTTCCTCTCCTGAACAATTACAAAAAATGGACTTAGGACATTTTCTCACGAAGCCAGCGGTATGCATATTTGCAGGCAGAGGAACAGTGGGATTTATGTAGACCGCATTGCTGGGTTGTTCGTAACAAAGTAAAACTAGAATCAAAAGTCGTGCTGAATTGACATATTTACTTTCACATCACTATAAAGAAACCCAGAAATTGTGATGGTTCATGAAGCGTTTATAAGATTATTATTTATTATTTTTCAGTCTATCCGGAGGAGAGCTATTTGAACGCATAACTACCGAAGGATATCGAATGACCGAAGGGGAAGTAATCAACTACATGCGTCAGATAGGCGAAGGGATACGGCACATGCATGAGAGAAATATAATTCACCTAGACATAAAGCCGGAAAACATCATGTGCCAGACTCGTATTAGTACCAATGTTAAACTTATTGACTTTGGTTTAGCAACTCGTTTGGATCCTAATGAAGTAGTGAAAATAACAACCGGTACTGCAGAGTTTGCTGCACCTGAAATTGTTAACCGCGAACCAGTTGGCTTTTACACGGATATGTGGGCATATGGAGTGCTTGCATATGTGCTGTTAGTATATTATTATTTAAGGAAAAACATATGAATGTATATTTTTTTGTAATTTATTTTCTGGTTCTCTTTTCAGTCTGAGTGGGTTGTCGCCATTTTCAGGTGATAATGATATTCAAACCTTAAAGAATGTTAAAAACTGTGAATGGGACTTTGATCCAAACTCTTTCCGCCATATATCCGACGAAGCTAAAGACTTTATACGGAAACTGCTTGTCGCCAATAAAGAAAAACGCATGACTGCACATGAGTGCCTTTTACATCCATGGCTAACAGGAGACCATAGTAATCGCTCGCATCATATAACTCGTGAATGTTATATTGAATTTCGGGACAAACTTCGAAACAAATATAAGGATTTCGAAAAGTTTGTTTTACCAATTGGGCGTTTATCAGAGTATTCTTCCCTGCGCAAATTACTAATGGAAAAATATAAAATACACGAGACTTCGTTCGATCGTAGGCAGGCAGCTCCACGCTTTGTTATAAGGCCTACTTCACAGTTCTGTTATGAAGGTCAAAGTGTTAAGTTCTATTGCCGTTGTATAGCTGGAGCCACACCCACACTAACTTGGTATCACAACAATATAGAACTACGACAAAGTGTTAAATTTATGAAGCGATATACTGGCGAAGACTATTTTTTCATTATAAATCGCGTTAAACTCGATGACAGAGGTGAATACATTATTCGGGCGGAAAATCATTATGGTTGTAGAGAGGAAGTTGTTTTTCTGAATGTGCATCCTTTGCCGAAAGAGCAGCCTCGTTACCGCAGTGAAACGACACCTATACGGCGGCGCGATCCACTACCATATACATTCTGGCAAGAAGATTACGAATCGGCGCCAAGCTTCACATTTCTCTTACGTCCACGTGTCATGCAAGCACGCGATACGTGTAAACTTTTATGTTGCCTCAGCGGCAAGCCTACGCCCACGGTTAAATGGTACAAGGACGGGCGGGAACTGAATAAATATGAATATTCCATGTCAGCTTCGGATGGTGTTATCACAATGGAAATAGTTGATTGTAAGCCCTCAGATTCTGGTAAATACATCTGTAAAGCGACCAATGCTCATGGTACGGACGAAACAGAATGCGTAGTTATTGTTGAAGGTAAGTATTGACTTTATTAAAATATAAAAAGTGGTTATTTCAAAACAACCCAAAGTCGCAAAACAACAATAAAGAGTATAAAGTCGCGTAACTTACAAATAATATATTAATAGCATAGCAGGGGCCAATGGAGTTGAGCATGAAAATCATAATAGTTTCGTTGTTGATGACTAATCGGTTGAGTTCTTATAAGCGGCTTCCTTTCTCCGAAACGTCACTGGGAAAGGTAGTGTGGAATATGAACATGAAATGGTATTATAACTTTGGTCCGATGTTTGTAAATATGAGAGGAAGAAGAGATAGACCCCCAATTATGTATACCGAAATGACCAGGACGATGAGCTGAGTTGATTTAGCCATGTCCGCCTGTCCGTCCGTCTGTTCCGATAAACGGGTTTTGGCCTATAACTCTTGCAATTAAAAGGCTAGAAACGTGACATTTTGCGAGTTTGGTACTTTTTATATATGTATGTGATGCGTGTAATGAAAATCATACAGACCGAAGTAACATGACATATAGCTCCCATACAATCGATTGTTCCGATAGATGTGTTCTGAAGAGTTTGTACCAATTGTATGTAAGGATCGGGCACTCAAAAAATTATGCGTATTCATGAAAGGTATGAAGCCTTCGGCACAGCCCTTCCTTACTTGTTTTTAAGATATTTCGTTGCTAACGGTCTACCTCAGCTGGTGTGGAAATGAGTACATCGTAAACTTTAAAACCCTTCTCATTCGTCCTTGAAGGTGATCTCGTATAATTTCAGATATCTGTACAGAGCCAATTTTCATGGAAAAAAGTTGTTTTAAAATGCTTCCCAAATCACAAAGATTTTACTCGATATTTACATTTGAAAACCATTTTCCATTCAATAAATGGCAATTAAGGTAATTTACGTCCTAATGTTTAATAAAGCACGTGTCGTAGAATGTCTTATTTCTTGAAAATACATTTGAATTTAAAACCTACTTTCCAGAATTGTCCCCAAATTTTATTCGGAAGAGGATCTATTATTTCCCTTCTCTATACATTTCGTAAATGCAACTATGCTAGGTGACAGTTAGGGAGCTTCAAGTCTGATCTGTCAAAGACTGGCAAACCTTGTATAATTCAACAAAGGAAAAACCTATGGACCTACATACCGCTTTCTTCGTGAGAAAATGTCCTAAGTCCATTTTTTTTAAAGAGATTTCAATGTAGAACGATAGCAGAGTTATAAATATACCGTTTACCATCAAAAAAGTGACCAAAAAGTCGATTTTAGATATTGTTATGTAGTGGTATGCAAATGTTCTAAGTCCACCAAAAAAAAAAGGCACGTCCTAAGTCCAGTTGAAAATAAGTTGATATTTTACTCCTGGAATCATACCAACTATTACGTATGATGTATTTTAAGCATGACTTTAACCGAATTGATGGCAATTTGCTATAGTTTTACTTTAGCTAATAACTACTTGTGTGCAACAACTTTGAACGAAGAAAAATACATTCTAGAAAATATGAAGATTTGTAATTTATAAAAGCAACTTTACCCAAGGACCACCACAAATTTTATGATGACTATAGAAGAGAATGCAAAGAGAGTAGACGCGTTTTAGTTTCGCTGCAATAAACTTAAATTAACTAAGTGTTAGACGTAACAATAAATTGTTTAACTTCGCGCAGATTCTTTTTATTTATCTATTTTCAACTTGTGTGAGCTACACGGCTACAAAAATTTGTTTTTCACCAACAATTTCTTCAATTGTAATAATTAATAACGCCAATAACAAAATTTGCCATCTAAACAAAAAGCAACAACAAAACAACTGCCGCTAAATATGTTTCCACCGCCAAGACCTGCAAGAAACACACGTCAAGCTACTGCCTCTCCACATGTCAGCCCAAGTTTTGCTAAGGCTTCAAATATGGAGAGCCCACCGCCAGCTTCAATGGAGATTGCGCGCCTAGAAGCAAAATTAATTTTGTGGAAAGAGGGAATGACGGAGCAGCTGATGGAATACATAAGAGAGTCGGAGCAGAGAGTTTCGTAAAGATTCGGTGACAAACGAACACTGGCTCTAAGTGATATTGATTTCGTTGGAAATGGTAAAATATATGTGCATGAGTGCTTAAAAAAAAGTAACCGCGAGGTGTTACAGCATGCACTGCAGCTAAAAAAACAAAGACGGCTTACTTCTGCTTTCTCGCTACGTGGATGTGCGTATGTGCGTACTAGTCAAGTAGTTGACGCTGTGAAGATAAATACACTAAAGAGAGCGCTGACAGCATTGCAGTAAACAGCAAAACAAGTGATGGAAGCAGCACTACAGCAGCATGCTAATATGCTTTACTTAACTATATTTTTTAATATTTTCTCTTTTAATATTATTGCTTCTTTTTTCCTATTTATCTCCCGCCCCATGCTCTTTTTCTCTTCATTTTTCTTTTGCTGCTCTGTTGGTATTTTCTTGCTTGTTTATTTTGGTTATGGATAGCTTGAACAATGATTGTGCTGACAGTGGGCATGTGAGGTGGATTTTGCGTCAAATTTGTAAAAATAATCCTGCATTTAATATACATATGTTATTTAAATAGCCGTAGTCTTAAGGCTCATAAATTGACCTACCTTTCCTACTTAGTTGGTAAACATGGTTTAAATCCGTCATTGATGATCACTAGTACTCATTAGGAAATTATGTATTACTAAGAAATGATAGGGAGGATAACATTCGTGGTGGTGGAGTTACTATATACTGCAAAAAAGGTTTGAATCCAAAAATAATTTACCGCTCAGAGCATGACAGTGAGGTTGCAAGTATATTTATCGAAGTAGGTGATTCTCGAACAAAGTGTTTTGTAGCTCGCGTTTACAATCCTAATAGGTCGAATGATCTGCCCCATCTTTTAAATAAGTTTGCAGAATTCACAGTAGAAATCTCACATGTAACTTTCAGGCATATGATTTAAGTATTGTAAATAAATTCGCAACCCGTTTTTCCCCAAACAGTAACCCTAGTTTACTAAATTTAGTCTGTGTTAACAATGCCAATAATATAAATCATATTGACCAATTTCCCATGGATGGTATTTCTGACCATGAAATGTTATTTTTGTCATATGATTTGAAATTTAGCTCGAAAGAGCCCGACTTTGAAAAGGCTTACAGGCACTACAATGGTATAAACTTTGGCTAAGTAATGAATCGCCTAGGCTCGATTGGAATGGATGTCTGTCTTTCCCTAGCGTAGACGAAAAGTTGGAGTACTTTAACAATCTTGTCAGTTACCTATTTTATAAATTTGTTCTGCTAAAAACTATTAAAATTCAGGGTCAAAAAAAACCTTGGTTTACGAGGCATATTTTGAGCCTCATAAGAAATGTGAGAGAGCTTATAGGGAATGGAAGCAATTTTCCAACGGAGAGCGCTGGGATGTCTTCGCCGTTTGCATAATCAAGTTACCCTATCCATCCGCAATGCAAAGATAGCATATCTAAAATGTAAATTTAATTCTAATTTGCCTCCTAAAATGCTTTGGAAGAATCTTAGGAATCTCGGAGTATCTAAAAAGGATAATACTAAATGCAACCTTGGCGTGATGAACTCAAATTTCTTGAGTGGTAATACAAATGATAATTGTATAAGAATATTAATAGTTTTGATTTTTCAGTGGTAACAGATGATGAAGTGCTGAGCGCTATATGTGACATTAAGTCTAGCGCTGTAGGTATCTATGGAATTAGTTTAAGATTAACACTGGAGTGCACGCGCGGCCTACTATAGTAGACCATTGGTATATTTTTGTTGATAACTTAACAATTCTGTATGTTAGAGCGGAGTAGTTCCAGGAAAGCCCTATGCATTAAATTTGTCGTCAAGTCACTAACGTGAGAGCTTTCTGCTCGTACACATATTTCTGAAGATTAGCGAAAAAGTCTCGGGACCACCATAGCAGCAAGAAATCAATCATCAAAAAAGTGGTGCAAAACGTGCAACAAATGGATTTGTCCTAATCTACCGGCTGTGATGTGTAATAAATGTCACAAAAATTGGTTTTTGATAAACTTTAATAATGTAAGAAAAAATTTGAATCATTGGTCTCAAAAGTACAAGTTTTGGTATTTTTTACTATTATAGAACAAAATTGGCTTCAATTTTAAAATGTTGTTTTCTATGGATAAATTAAATCTTAAATTATTCTTTTAAATAAATATAAATACGCTTTCAATCATTAGTTTCAGTAATATGTAATGAAAAAATTTGTTATTGCTATTTTAAAATGGTCTACCATAGTAGGCCTCGCGTGCCTTAGTGTAAAAAAAAGGCGCGGGTACTCTAGTGTTAAGCATATTGCCTGCACTATCAAAGGTGTTTGAAAAGCTGCTAGCAAAGCAGATAGTTAATTTTGTTTATAACAACAACCTTTTATCAGGCGTCCAGTCGGAATTTAGAAGAGGGCATATGTAGTTGCGCAACTGCTATGCTAAAGATCTTTAAAGATATACGTCCTGCCTATGACTGTAATGATTTTAGTATACTTATCCACAAACTTGAAATATGCTATAACTTCAGCTCGTATGCTAAAAAATTAATACAAAACTATCTCGTCGGGCATTCTCAGCTAGTTCAATGTAGTGATAAGGTCTCAAACTTAAAGTGCATAACCGCTGGTGTCCCACAGGGATCTATCTTAGGTCCAATACTGTTTACAATGTTTGTTAATGATATTGTTAGTTGCTGTCACAATGCTTCGATACATCTTTATACAGACGATATGCAAATATACTTGTCCCGGTAATCGGGCTTACCGAAGACTTGTTTGCTCGACTGAATGAAGACCTAATGCGTATTGGACATTGGGCTTACTCAAATAAATTATCCCTTAATGCAAGGAAGTCAAAGGCGATAGCAATATCGAACGCAGCATATGACCTGAGCTGCCTTAATGATATCATACTTAATGGGAATAAAATACTTTTAAACGATGTTGTCACCAATTTAGGTTTTAGACTCAACTCCAAGTTAACATGTGTTGACCATATTAATATTGTGGTCGGTAAAATATATAACACCCTTCGAAACTTGTACCTAACAGCCTATTTACTGCTATGTGATACTAAGATGAGGCTAGTCAAAACTTTAATAATCCCTCAAATTTCGTATGGTGAGCTTGTATATGGTAATCTTGATTCGTCCTCGCTCAATAAATTGCAGCTTGCCATAAACAATGCTGCTCGGTTTGTTTGTTCTAAAAGAAAATTGTATCATGTATCTTTGTATGCTACGCAAATCCTCGGGAGCGACGTTACAAATTTTCTTAAGATCAGAAATCTTAGCTCTTCCACTCCCAATATCCTCCCTACTTATTTGAAAAGTTGAATATGTGCCAGTCTTCTCGAACTCTGAATATATGGTTAAAAATTTTAGATACATGACATCCTGCAGATTGTTCTTTGTCAGTACAATCCGTCTTTGGAACTCACTCCATCAGAGACAAAAGCTATTCAAAAAGGAAGATGTTTCAAACTAGCAGCAATATCCTTTCTTAACCCCTAACTTACTTTAAATTGTCTTATAACTTCTGTTATTCTACAAATATTAATATGTAATCATTATTTGGGGCAATTTCTCTGTTAAATCACCAGTATTAAAAATGCATAAATTGTACATAAAGTATCAAGTGAAAACCCGATTATGTATAAATCATTTTGTAAAGTTTTTGTCAACCTATTTAACTTTTCTGATTCTTCTTTGCACCTATAGTTTGTAAGCTTTTCTTTGTAATAACTTTATCAGATTGAGGTCCTACCTAAAAGACTTACCCCCCGATTCTGTGTTCTTGATAAATTGTCAACCTTGATAAAATATCAGGAAAAAAATATTTGAATCAAGTGTTCTGAATTCTGCTTTAAAATAATTAATTAATTCTTTTCATTTTAGCGTAAAACTCAAAAAACATGATACAAATATTTTTCCCTTGATTTTTTATCAAGATTGACAATTTGTCACAGAATCGGGGGGTTAGTCTGACTTGTACATACAAACAACTTTAAATAAATAAATTTACCTCATCACTGATATATTATAGAAAGTATAATATGTATTTAGTAGTTCATGTTAGCAGCCATGAAATAAGACTGCAATTATTTATTATTTGGTTTAGCACAATAAAATATATTGAATGAAACACGTAACAAACAAAAAATGTATTTAACTGAAAATGTTCTAAGTCTATGTAAATAACACCCTGTAAAACCCAGTGAACCATCCAAATTGGCAAAAACCCATGTTCATAATCTTGCAATGATTCATACTATCTATATACCAAATGTTATCCAATTCGGTCAAGCAGTTCCCCGGATATAAGGAAAAATAAATAAAATGCGGTTAGGTGGCAACCCTAGGTGACAATCCAGCTTGAAGTTGTCACATTTGCAATTGGACACTTTTCATTTAATGTCATATCTTGCTCAGAGTGGCAACCCCTGTAAACCGTCCCAAGCGGCAACACATATGTATATATTCTTAGAATGAATCATACTGTCTATATGCCAAACTTCATCGAAATCGGAAACAAAACAAACAAAACTTTATTGTAAGAAAATGTTCTAAGTTCATGTAAATATAAGAAAATCATGTTCTAAGTCACAAAAGTGCTCATAACTTAACATTTACTTTACTTAGAAATATTTTGATATCTGATATTTAAGCAACCATTTTTAGATTGAAACTAGTAAGGAAGTCTAAGTTCGGGTGTAACCGAACATTAAATACCTAGTAGTGATCTGTTGCTTTATCCCAATTAACTCAGGTCTATTTTAATACCTGAAAAGGTTGTATAAAACAACTGATTGTTTTCGATTAAAAATTAAACTATCACTAAATAACAAAATATAAATAGTTTTGCATGGGGCTTATGAAATGTATGAAAATAAAAAAAATTAAAAAAAAAAAGGCTATAGGGAGTTAACTACTTTCCCGTAAATCTTGCTTGTTTGTCATTCGATTTGCATAATTTTTGGCAGGAGTATACTACATACTATTGGGAAGCATCTCACTAACTTTCATTGAAATACCTTCTTGAAATTTCAAGCAATCGCTTTTGAAAATAAGAGAGCTTTTTTGCTGAAAAGTGGGCGGCGCCACGCCTACTTCAACAAAATCCACAAAATTTGTTTGCAGTTTAGTTTTTCTTAAAAAGCTTATTAAGTGTGTAAAATCTTATATATATAACTTATACAGTTATGGAAATATCGCGATTTTAATTTTACGAAGAAATTTTTTAGAACTGTGTTCAAAAAGTGGGTGTGTCCGTTCACCGATTTTGTTTATTTTTACAGCAAAGAGTAAGCTTTATATGTTGAACACTTTCTGTATATATCGTTTCAATAAGTCAATTTTTACCGGAGTTATGGCATGGAAAGTTGTATGGAATAATCCCCCATAAAGGGGCGGGGCCACGCCCATTTTCCAAAAATTTTGTGTTTTCGACTTTCTTTGCCCACGAACACTTTAGAGGTGAAATAGAAATGATATACAGCTAGTTTAAGCAAAGTTATAGCATATTCAATATATCTATGATCCTTTTCAAAATCTTTCGTATAAAATTGGGCGTGGACCTAACCCGATTTCCATAATTTTTTTTCGAAATATTGCCTGTATTAATATAAATATGTGTGCTGAATTTCACTTTGCTATCTTGAGCGGTTTTTGATTTATGATTAATAATATTTCCAAATTTGACTTAATCAAAAGTGGGCGGTACCAAGCCCCATTTTAAAAATTTCTTCAAAAATGTATTTTTTGCCATAACGCTAAAGCGCACACGAAATATTATAATTATAGGTGTATTATGTACTGAATAATCACTCTTTTTGTATTTTCTAAAATATTATATATATAGAAAGTGGGCGTGGCTTTTAACCGATTTTGCCTATTTTCAATAGCGCTCCGAGATAAGTGAAAAGGAACCTGCATACCAAATTTCATTGAGATATCTCAAGATTTACTCAAGTTATCGTGTTCACAGACGGACGGACATGGCTCAATCAATTTCTCTTTTCCTCCTGAGCATTTTGATATATATAAGTCAATATCTATCTCGATTCGTTTATGCCGTTACATACTACCGTTAGGCGAATGAAGTTAATATACCTTGTGTGCGAAGCACTACTAGAGGTAAAAAGGCTATAGGGAGTTAACTACTTTCCCGTAAATCTTGCTTGTTTGTCATTCGATTTGCATAATTTTTGGCAGGAGTATACTACATACTATTGGGAAGCATCTCACTGACTTTCATTGAAATACCTTCTTGAAATTTCAAGCAATTTTTGAAAATAACAGACCTTTTTTGCTGAAAAGTGGGCGGCGCCACGCCTACTTCAACAAAATCCACAAAATTTTTTTGCAGTTTAGTTTTTCTTAAAAAGCTTATTAAGTGTGTAAAATCTTATATATATAACTTATACAGTTATGGAAATATCGCGATTTTAATTTTACGAAGAAATTTTTTAGAACTGTGTTCAAAAAGTGGGCGTGTTCGTTCACCGATTTTGTTTATTTTTACAGCAAAGAGTTAGCTTTATATGTTGAACACTTTCTGTAAATATCGTTTCAATAAGTCAATTTTTACCGGAGTTATGGCATGGAAAGTTTTATGGAATAATCCCCCTTAAAGGGGCGGGGCCACGCCAATTTTCCAAAAATTTTGTGTTTTCGACTTTCTTTGCCCACGAACACTTTAGAGGTGAAATAGAAATGATATACAGCTAGTATAAGCAAAGTTATAGCATATTCAATATATCTATGATCCTTTTCAAAATCTTTCGTATAAAATTGGGCGTGGACCTAACCCGATTTCGATAATTTTTTTTCGAAATATTGCCTGTATTAATATTAATATGTGTGCTGAATTTCACTTTCCTATCTTGAGCGGTTTTTGATTTATGATTAATAATATTTCCAAATTTGACTTAATCAAAAGTGGGCGGTACCACGCCCCATTTTAAAAATTTCTTCCAAAATGTATTTTTTGCCTTAACGCTAAAGTGCACACCAAATATTATAATTATAGGTGTATTATGTACTGAATAATCACTATTTTTGTATTTTCTAAAATATTATATATACATATAGAAAGTGGGCGTGGCTTTTAACCGATTTTGCCTATTTTCAATAGCGATCCGAGATAAGTGAAAAGGAACCTGCATACCAAATTTCATTGAGATATCTCAAGATTTACTCAAGTTATCGTGTTCACAGACGGACGGACGGACATGGCTCAACCAATTTCTCTTTTCCTCCTGAACATTTTGATATATATAAGTCAATATCTATCTCGATTCGTTTATGCCGTTACATACTACCGTTAGGCGAATGAAGTTAATATACCTTGTGTGCGATGCACTACTAGGTATAAAAATATTGACAACAAAAAAAGTTAGTCGGTTTTTTTCCTCTCCTGAACAATTAGAAAAAATGGACTTGGCACGAAGCCAGCGATATTATAAAATTGTAACAGTTCGATGTCTGTACATTGAAGAGGTTCAAGAAAAACGTATAGAAGAGGTCGTTATTAGAACAATTTTTTAGAATTTTTGTCTGTCTGTATGATTGTCGGGGCATAACTCAACAACTTCTGAATAGAACTTACTTAAAATTTAAGATAGTTTTCATTTGGATATCTCATCCTGTTCCCGAGTTATTGACCAAAATGTGGGCCCAGGGTGACCAAAAATGTGGTTTTTTTACATTCACCATTATATTATTAGACGTCTATCCTAAATTTCAAGCTAACCATCTCCAAAGCTGGGGGCAGTGATGCGTTATTGCAGGATACGATTACAGCGATACGACCGTCAGTAAATAAGAATTACCTGTAAAAACACATATTTATATGTTTACATATTACATATCTATACTTGTATTTATTTAAAATTTTTCTCTTTCTACACGGCTAAAAATTTAGCCTAAATTTTAAACCATTCAATGGTTTACACAATTTTTAAAACTTTTTGGTAATAAATTTCAATTACCTACATAATTCTAAATTTTTTCACAACCGGCGTAAATTTAATTCTAAACCAAATTTGATTTGGTCATACACCTAAACCAGTATGTCTGCGTTCAAGGTCTTTTTTTGGAATTTCCATTAAAATTAACTTCTTTAGACTAATTTCATTATTTTTGAATGAAAGCATGTGTAAATACACAGTAAAAATACTGCAACTCAACTCAGTTAAGAACCTGGTGGAAAATTCAAGAAAACTTTATTAAAAAAAACTGCTTTTAGTCGGCTAGAAAGAAAATTGCCAAAAATCGAGTAATTCTTCTAGCGGCTTAAGATTGGTATCTTTGTTCACTTCAATTGAACGAGCTACAAAGCTGCATACTCAAAAAAAATCTAAAAGTTTTTACTAAAAAGTTAGAACGTTTGATTCAAACTTTTCGAGTTTTCTTGAATTTTCATGAATTTTGCACAAAGTTCATAACTTTAAGTTGCAGTATTTTTATTGTGTTTGCACACATACATATGTACATTCATACAAAAATAATGAAATTAGTCTAAGGAAGTTAATTTTTCTGGAATTTAAAAAACAAACCCTTTGAACGCAGACATACTGATCTATGTAGCCCCAATGAGTTTCAAATCTAGGCTAAAACTTTTAGCGGTGTACAAAACAATATTTATTTTTATACCTAGTAGTGCTTCGCACACACGCCCTCTTTCTATGTATATATATAATATTTTCAAAAATACAAAAGGAGTGATTATTCAGTACATAATACACCTATAAGGATAATATTTGGTGTGCACTTTAGCGTTAAGGCAACAAATACATTTTTGAAGAAATTTTTAAAAAGGGGCGTGGTACCGCCCACTTTTGATATAGTCAAGTTTGGAAATATTATTAATCATAAATCAAAAACCGCTCAAGATAGAAAAATAAAATTCAGCACACATATATATATTAATACAGGCAATATTTCGAAAAAAAATTAGCGAAATCGGGTTAGGTTCACGCCCAATTTTATACGAAAGATTTTGAAAAGGATCATAGATATATTGATAAGCTATAACTTTGCTTAAACTAGCTGTATATAATTTCTATTTCACCTCTGAAGTGTTCGTGGGCAAAGACAGTCGAAAGAACAAAATTTTTGGAAAATGGGCGTGGCCCCGCCTCTTTATGGGGGATTATTCCACAAAACTTTTCATGCCATAACTCCGGTAAAAATTGACTTATTGAAACGATATTTAGAGAAAGTGTTCAACATATAAAGCTAACTCTTTGCTGTAAAAATAAACAAAATGGGTGAACGGACACGCCCACTATTTGAACACAGTTCTAAAAAATTTCTTCGTAAAATTAAAATCGCGATATTTCCATAATTGTATTAGTTATATAAATAAGATTTTACACACATAACAAGCTTTTTAAGCAAAACTAAACTGTATAAAAATTTTGTGGATTTTGGTGAAGTAGGCGTGGCGCCGCCCACTTTTTAGCATAAAAGTTCTGCTATTTTCAAAAGCGATTACTTGGAATTTCAAGAATGTATTTCAATGAAATTTTGTTAGATACTTCCCAATAGTATGTAGTATACTGCTGCCAAAAATTACGCAAATCGAATAACAAACAAGCAAGATTTACGGGCAAGTAGTTAACACCCTACTGCCTTTTTTTTTATTTTCATACCTTTTATGAACATGAGGAAAGGTATTTATATTTTGTTATTTAGTAATAATTTAATTTACCACTCACAACAGAAGTGTTTTTATCGAAAACAATCAGTTGCCTTTATAACAAATTTTCAGGTATGTATTAAAATAGACCTTAGTAAATTAGGATACCAAAACAGATCACTACTAGGTATTTAATGTTCGGTTACACCCGAACTTAGACTTCCTTACTAGTTCTTGTTTGTTTTGAAGTTTTGTTTAGGATTTCTTCAGGAGTTACTTCAATAAAAGAGTGGATGTTAAGGAGAGCCAGCCTCCCCTGCCCCATTGCACTTAGGTAAGTTTTTAACCTCCGAAGGGATGAGAAATACCGTTCGCTAGGAGCAACGGAAACTGGAATTTTTATGTATCGATATATAATAGGGGAAAAAGACACGGAACAATTATTTAATGCATCAATGAACGTGCTTGGCCGTTCCTCCTTTGGGATTGGAGAAACGCTTAAAAAAAATTTCTTGTGTCAGAATCTCTTCTACTTTTCTACTGCTAATTTCTGGAATTTTTTTACAAAAAAGCGACCTGGGCAACTCTGGCTTTGGCAAGAATTAAAAAGTTGTCGCTTTATTTCTTTCTTAAACTTTTTCAATTATTTTTTGCCAAATTAGCGTCACTTTTTACTATCACCTGACAAGTATAAGTACAATGTAATTGTTACTCTCTCTGATAATTCAATACGACTGCGTTGTGTACTGCTTGGTCAATTTTGGTAATTTTTTTTAACTCCTTGGTCATTTTTTTTGGTTAAGCTTATGGGAACCGTGACTACAATAACGAGAGACACTCATTTTTACGTTTTTTGCCCGATGTAATCATAACTCGAAAAGCAGTTAATTTGAATTTCAACAGACTTAACTTCGAATCACTCTTAATGAACCGTTACAGGAAATTAGTTGTGACCTCTCAGATTTGATCTGATAATTGATTACCGACTACCAATAACTTCTCTCAGTGTAAAATATTATTTAATTTTATTCTTTCGTATTTTCATTATTGCTATTAATTCTAATTTCTTAACCGGGGTTTTAAAAGTGAATAGAGTAATTATTCTAGTACAGAGGTATATTTCTTAATTTTCGGAAATTTCAGGGGTTTGAACAGCCAAACCCCTCCCCTCCCCCCTGAATTCGCGCCTGTCTGTGGGATTTTATTCATCTTTTGTTTAAAAAAGTGAGTGATTTGGTAAAAGAGATGAAGTGTGTCGGCTAATATCAACTTACATTGGAATAGATACATTCAGTTGGATCTTTTTTTTCAAATGAACTAAATGATAAAATCTAAACGAAGTTTGGCGGGTCAGCTACTTTTAAATAAATCCATAACGAAATATCGTTTCCATATCACTACCTAAAACAAACAAGTAAGGAAGGGCTGTCTTCGGCTGTTCCGAAAGCTTTATACCTTTCATGAATACGCATAATTTTTTTGAGTGCCTAATCCTTACTTACAATTGGTACAAACTCTTCAGAATACATCTATCGGAACAATCGATTGTATGGGAGCTATATGTCATGTTACTCCGATCTGTATGATTTTCATTACACGCATCACATATATAATAATTACCAAACTCGCAAAATTTTACGTTCCTAGCTTCTTAACTTCAAAATTTACAGCCCAAAACCCATTTATCGAAAGTATCGATTATATGGGAGCTATATGTTGGTCATTTGGGTGTTGGGTGATTTTCCATACATACGTTACATGTATAATATGTACCAAACCTGCAAAATTTCAAGTTTCTAGCTTTTTAATTGCAAGAGTTATAGGCGAAACCCCCTTTTATCGGAACAATCGATTGTATTGGCATAGGCACAAAGTTTAATATATTGATTTTAATAGTTCTCATTGAAAATAAAAGCTTTTCGCTCTAAACATTGAATGTGTATCGAAGGTGAGCTCGAACTCTCTTTCTTCTCGCAAGTGCGTCCTAGGACTCTCCTTCAGACTACTTTATCATTGTAGTTTGTTCTAGGCTGAGGTATCTCCAATCATGGAGTGGATACAGGCGCGTATTCAGGGGGGCTTTTGGGGGTTAAAACCCCCCGAAATTTCCGAAAATTAAAAAATATACGTCTGTACTAGAATCATTACAATTACTCTATTCACTTTTAAAGCCCCTGTTAAGAAATTAGCTAATAGCAATAATGAAAATACGAAAGAATAAAATTAAATAATATTTCATGCTGAGAGAAGTTATTGGTAGTCGCTAACAATTATCGGAGCAAGTCTGAGAGGTCAAAACTAAATTCCTGTAACGGTTCACTCATTTGGAGCTTTAAGAAATTCGCAAATATGTACATAGCGTATTAACAATAGCAAGAGTGATTCGAACTCATATCTGTTGAAATTCAAATTAACTGCTTTTCGAGTTATGAATGCAGCGGGCAAAAATCGTAAAAATTAGTGTATCTCGTTATTGTAGTCACGGTTGCCATAAGCTTAACCAAAAAAATGGCCAAGAAGTTAAAAAAATTACCAAAAATTACTAAGGAGTACACAACGCAGTCGTATTGAATTGTCAGAGAGAGTAACAATTAGATTGTACTCATACTTGGCAGGTGATAGTTAAAAGTGGCTAATTTGGCCAAAAAGGATTGAAAAAGTTTAAAAGTAAAAGCCCGTAAAGCCATTTATTTCCTGACCATGAAACTGTCATGAATAGCCAAGAAATTTTGAGGTTCCGTTTTGCATGTTGAATAATTGCAATTTGCCGCTTTTTATATGAATTTCAATGTTATTTTATTATATCTTATATATAAAATTCTCGTGTCACAGTTTTTGAAACCATACTCCTCCGAAACGGCTTGACCGATTCTCATGAAATTTTGTGAGCATATTGAGTAGTAGTTGGTCTGAGAATCGACCAACATCTATTTTTCATTATTCTGGGAAGTAGACCAGGGACCGAAATATTCCAAACTTTTCTGTTTATGGTGCGATTTCCTTCAAATTTGGTACAAAGGTACCACTCTACTTTTGTTAAAATTCGGGCTTTCTTTTTTTCCGGGAAGCGGACCAGGGACCGAAATTTTCCAAACTTTTTTATTTATGGTGCGATTTTCTTCAAATTTGGTACAAAGGTACCACTCTACTTTTGTTAAAATGCGGGGTTTCTTTTTTTCCGGGAATTGGATCAGGGACCGAAATATTCCAAACTTTTTTATTTATCTTGCGATTTTTCCCTAAATTTGGGCAGAACAACGTCTGCCGGGTCCTTCTAGTCTATATATAAAAATGGAGCATATTTTCCTTGCTGACGCTATAACTCCAGAACGGCAGGACCGAATTAAACGAAATTTTGCACGTAGTTTTCGATTGAGCCCGACATGGTTTATGACCAAAAAAAGTATAAGAAACCGGGAAGGTTTTGGAGATATTCCACAAAATGTGGACCAGGGGTGACTCCAGAAAGTGTTTGTACGATATGGGTATCAAATGAAAGGTATTGATGAGTGTTCTAACATGGAGTGGTTTTGCGTCCCATATGTGGTCCCGTTTCCGAGATATTGACCCAAATGTGGACCAGGGGTGACTCCAGAAAGTGTTTGTACGATATGGGTATCAAATGAAAGATATTGATGAGTGTTCTAACATGGAGTGGTTTTGAGTCCCATATGGGGTTTCGTTTCCGAGATATTGACCCAAATGTGGACCAGGGGTGACTCCAGAAAGTGTTTTTACGATATGAGTATCAAATAAAAGGTGTTGACGAGCGCTTGAAAATGGTGTAGTTATTAGTCCCATATAAGACCCCGTATTCGAGGTATTTCCCAAAATATGGACCAGGTGTGACCCCAGACGGGTTTTCTACAATATGGGTATCAAATAAAAGGTATTGATGAGTATTTAAAAAAGAGGTGATTTTCAAGACCCTATGCGACCCGTTTTCCGAGATATCTACTAAAATGTGGACCAGGGGTGACCTTAGACGGTGTTTATACGATATGGGTGTCGAATAAAAGGTGTTGATGAGTGTTTAAAAAAGAGGTGATTTTCAGGACCCTATGCTTCCCCGCTTACGAGATATCCAAAAAGGAGGACCAGGGGTGACCCTGGTATAATATAAAAATAAGTCGGAAAGCAGGAAAATGATGGAAGTCATTTTTCACATACATCGCCATTAATTTTATGTGACATTTTTTCTTATGCGCACGTTGTTTCAAACGCAAATTAAAACCGGTATTGTGTTCACTGTGAAATTGAAAAATGTATAGTAACTCATCAATTGAGAACGCCTTAACCGATTTCACAATTTTTTTTTTGGTATTTGTTTGTGCCCCGAGAATTCTAAGTCAATTCCACAGAACTCTAAGTCAAGTCAAGTAGGGTAATCGGATACATGCAAACTTCATTAAACAGAACGCTAAGTGGCAGTTCCAAGTCAAGTCAAGTCTATGCTAAGTATGCATAATGGCTGCTTTAGCTAACACGCTCCCACATATGGGCAATCCTGTAAGCTCAAAGATTTTAAAACTCATTCATTTTACATACATACATATTCATACATACTTATGAGGGGAAGCCATGCGATTATAAACAATACCGAAAAATTGAGAAATCGTCATTCTCTCTGCCGAAAATTTCTGCGCATTTGGTTTCTTCTACTCGGTGCGTGAAACACTTGCTCAAATTTTCAAATTTTTTGCCCTCATTCCTTTTACTAACCATAGATAAATAGATTTAAGACTCTTCGTTTCGAGATGCACATTTTTTATAACATTTGTCATTGGTGCCACTCCGTGAAAGTGGAGTAAAACTGAGTATGGCTATTTTCATCATATATTTTGGGGATTTTAAAGTTTTTGCTTTAATTGGACTTTTGAAGGAGTAAATAAATTTTTCGAAACTTATTTTTCAAAAATATGACAAATTAACGTATCTGTAGGCATACAATATATGTACAAATGAAGTTTAAATGCATCATATAACACTGCCATGAGTTGATAATGAAATATTGAATTTATTGATAAATATGGATTGATAGGATCAAAAGCACTATAAAAACCGTTGGTGGGTGCATGGGGGCTGGTCCTCAACTTAAAATTTCTGAAGTTCTTCTCACAAAATCAATAACATAAGGCCAAGCAAAAAATGTACTTAAGGTTTTTTGTTGATAAATTTTGACTGGCTTATAGTATTGACCTTCCGCCTGCATATTATTATCAGGGACACCGAACCGCATGTTTTGGTGTAGCACTCAACATTTTTCATAACTTCTACCCATTTGACCCCAAAGCTAAAGAGTTACCTACTATTTCGGCACTTTTTTTCGTTGCCTTAGTCTGGCCTTCTGCGAAATGCCATTTATTTTGACTCTCCTGCTCCTGCATTGTACAGAACAAATTTTCTAAAATTTTTGCACGCCATAACTGCAAAAACACCTAGAAATAGTAGGGTAATGTAAATTGGCATACATACATTATGTTGGTGTAAAACTGATAATATGAAGTATGTAAAAGTAAAAGTTAAAGAAACAGTTGAAAGAATTAAATAAATTAAAAAATTTTAAAAATTATAATTTTGTCACTTAGAAAGTTATTCCCGAGGATGCTTCAATTGCCTACCTCATTGATGGTGTGGAAATGGCAAGACCTTTACTTTAGTACCAACTCACCAATTTGCTTCTTCTGGCAAATGTTTCGTTTGTTGGTTAGAGCCTTTGTGAATCAAATTAACGCACGTGAGCGTGAGTGAGTGGAGCCTTCTATAACGTACGAAAATGCGTTCACGGACATTTATCAATTGAGCTCTTATTTTCAATAAAATTTAAAACAATTTAATAGCGAGATGATAAAATAAGCATATTTGCGACCTTTAGGGCCGTTTTCACGACTAGGCGTCAATTTTTTCAACTTTTTTTTTATATTCACCAAATTATTGGAAAAAGCGACTGATATAAACCAGTTATACGAAGAAAAGTTGTTTAAGTTCACGAAGAAGTCTATGACATGCTATATCTCCTGTGACAAAACTAAACCAAGTAAGTAGCTCTCCCGCGACTTATGCAAAACGGAATAAGTCTTAGTTATTTTTCCACCTACTTACTTGGTATTGCATTTGTCACGGGAGATATGTATGTTAAAGAAAAAATTGTGGCCAGGAAAATAAGTATTTTATTTCAAAGTTTTATTTTTAGAGGAGCTGAAGAAAATTTAAACTGGTCGAATTTCGACCACGGGCGATACTAGTATATTATTAATAAGGATGCATTAAATATTTGTTCAGTGTCTTTTTTCCATATGGTATATCGATATTTAAAAATTGCTGCTCAAAACTTATCTAAGAAGTACAATGGGGCAGGAGACGCTGGCCCTACCTCACATCCACTCTACTTTTAAATTAACTACTGAAGAAATCCTAAACAAAATTTCAAAACAAACAAGAAAAATAAATATTGTTTTGTACACGGCTAAAAGTTTTAGCCTAGATTTAAAATCTTTTGGGGCTACATAGATATACACCTAGACCAGTATGTCTGCGTTCAAAGTGTTGTTTGGAATTTCCAGTAGGATAAACTTCCTTTGACTAATGTCAATATTTTTGTAGGAAAGTATGAGTACAAATACAATAAAAATACTGCAACTGAAAGTTAAGAACTTTGTGGAAAATTCATGAAAATTCAAGAAAACTCAAAAAACTTTCATCAAAATTTCTAAGTTTTTGTATATTTAGATTTTTTTCGAGTATGCAGTTTTGTAGCCCGTTCAATTCAAGTGAACAAAGATACCAATCTTAAGCCGCAGGACATTCTTCCTGAGAAAAGGCGCTATGCCCTTTGCCACATGCAGGCTACTGCTAAAGGAATATACTTATCGGCAAGCCAACAAAAGATGGCATCGAACCCCAGACTGTCGGATATTCAAGCAAACCTAGCCAAAAAGGGATCCCAAGAGATAGTGACAAAGCTACACCCTAAGAAAAGCTGATATTTCCAAGTTAATAAGAATAATGACTAGGCATTGCCTTATTGGGAGGCACGCGGAAAGGCTAGGTTTTTCCCTATTGCTGCAGGAGATGCAAAGACGAAAATGGTACGCCTCATCTGCAACTGCCCTGCACTTAGCGGAGTCAGATGGCGCTGCCTAGGAGTTCCCTTCCTAGACAACATTCGCCAGATTGTGGAGTATGACATCAAGGACTAGATGGCCCTACTTCAACCTAGCCCAACCTAGTGACTTTATTTGAAATAAATTTTGTTTGTTTCCGTTTAGTAAAATCTTTGCCGTATGACCTAATATGAAATAAAAAATTCGTAAATCCTTATGTAATTGTCCTATGGTCATGATTTACTGGATCTTGTCCTCCAAATTTTTATTATTTATTTTTAGAGATAAAGATTCAAAGAATGAAACGAAATTAAAAAAGAAGGTTTATACCTTAATTTAATGTCACAAATTAGCCATTGTAATGAGACCATGCTATACGGAATAGGATACCCAAAGGGTTAATATACTACACACATATACATATGAAGGGCGAGAGTCCAAATGGCCTAACCCACACTTTTTTCGAAATTGAGTTTTTAATTTTTTCAGTTTGCCAAAACACGTCTTGTCACGTAGGCGTTGACCAAAAAATTCTAAAATTTTTTTTGAATTTTTTATGAATTTTCAAAGTTGGCCGAGGTGCTAACCCTCGGGGTAGCAAGAGTGCAAAAGGGCCTAAGCCCTCATTGCGCCTTATGGGGAAACCGTGTTTTTGTTCATATCGCTCAAGTTTAAACAAAAACCATAAGTCTGCGACGACATCTAGGGTGTTTAGCGTTAATGAGAAGCTTCAAGTAATTATACTACGACAGTGTTTTTTGATTGTGTTTTCCTAGGTTATGTTGTGACAGTTCAAAGTGCGATCGGTATGTTGACGTTTATGTAAATCGTTTTGTATTAGCAATTTTTAATCAAAATTTCAAAAAACCGCAATCAAGGCGTTGTGGAGTAATCCCCACTAATCATTTTCCACTTTATTTCATTTCTCTAGATTGAAAACAAGCGGAGAAATGCCAAGACAACGAGACTCTCGTCGCGAATCGCGACGCCAGGGTCACGCGTATACGACAGCCAAGGGGAAAAACATCAGTGCGAAACAGTCTCCGACTGTTGATGTGAGTGTGCAATAATAATTAAATAAAAACAGGAAATGAACAATAGCTGACGCCGGCAAAGTGAAAGGCACCTTCGGGTTAGGCCCTTTTGCACTCTCGGCACCCCTTGGGTTATTCCAAGAGAGAAATTCGAAGTCTCGTAATTCCGAAACTACTGCACCGAATCGCATGAAATTTGAACCCATAAGAAATGCTATCAAGATCTAAAAGTGATTTCACTTTCAGATCAATACACTGAAAATTCGTAAAATGCGAACGTTTTTCTCGCGCCTTGAAAAATTTTGAAAAGCTTAACATTAAAACACGGCTTATATAAATTTGGCCGTTCAAATCTATTAATGTACAGAACGTCGTATTATGTTGCTTTACAACTTGTTGCGCGCTTGACACAAATTGTAAAATATGGTATCCCAATTTACGTAGATCTACACGACTACATATCAGATTGCAATCTAACAACAAATACATATGAAGGGCGAGAGTGCAAAAGGGCCTAACCTAATTTTGTGTGCGAATTTAGTTGTGATTCCGACAAAATGTTATTGTGGATCGAAGATACGGAGACCACCAGGTGTATTTACAAGACTTTCGAAATTTCCAAGCACAACTCTTAAGGAATACATTTTAAAGATTATTTGAAAACACGGTCTCTCCAACTTTCTAGGTAATAATCAATGATTTCTAAGCACAACTTCTTTGTATATATCGACCGAACGTTGTGGGTGGATTGGAGAATCGGCCTCTTCAACCATCCAGTGAATAATCAAAGTTTTTTAGCGCAACCTTGAATGTATTCATCGACCGAATTTGTGGGCGGTTTAATTATTCTGGATGGTTGCAGAGGCCGAGTCTCCAGGCCTCTGCAACCATCCAGAATAATTAATGTTTCCTAGCACACAAACATACTGCATAAAGCCTGGTGCAGTGTTCAGGGGCGAAAGATGATTCAATAACCTCCAACATCATAAATAAAGGAAAGCAATTGTTGCGTGAAAATAAAGACATTTTGAATTAGAGGCAGGGATGCAAACCGCTTCGAAAATCTCTCCGGTTCGGTTCAGTGGTTCGAACCACTTCCCGAAAATCTGGGTGGTCCGGTTCAGTGGCTCGAACCATCTTGTTTAACCTTGAACCTTCAGACCATATATCAACCCAGCCAAAAACTGAAAAGAAATAATTTTAAAAGAAGCATATTAAAATAAAAATTGTAAAGAAATGTCATTTTAAGAGATTTATAAAAATTTGTTAACTTTTATAAATATGCATTTTTGTAAGTTTTGCAAGCTTGAGATCAGAGAAACAATAATTCGTAATGAATTTTAATTTCAGTTTTTGGCAAGAACAAACAAACAAAAGGGAATTAATTGAAGTGGAGATAAGTGCATTGTGACGTCACAGGGCATCATAGCTTAGATGTTAGAATTTTCTAAGAGCGGCTTTGGTGCAGACACTGGTTCGAATCCCAGTGTCCGAAAAGGGATCTGATGATGAGCTTGGAAACTCTGAAACATGTAATCCTATCCATCGCTGTGATTTAACAATGTAATTTTTCTCCAATTATCAATTTTTCCCAAAAACTGACAATTAAAATTCATTACGAATTATTGTTTCTCTGATCTCAAGCTTGCAAAACTTACAAATATGTAAAAACAAGAAAGATCGCAAAAACCAACAACATAAATATGGTGATAAATGTATAAAAATAAAACGCTTTGTTATTGTCATTTATAGATAATATTTATTAATATATCGCCAAAAAGTTATAAAAGCAATACAATACTGAAAATTATAATTATGTAATGATACATATTATTACTGAGATCAGGCGCGTATTCAGGGGGGGCTTTCAGGGGTTCAAACCCCCCCGAAATTTCCGAAAATTTGAAAAATATACGCCTGTACTAGAATAATTACTCTGTTTACCTTTAAAACCCCTTTAAGAAATTAGCATTAATAGCAATAATGAAAATACGAAAGAATAAAATTAAATAATATTTCACACTGAGAGAAGTTATTGGTAGTCGCTAATCAATTGTCAGAGCAAGTCTGAGAGGTCACAACTAAATTCCTGCAACGGTTCACTCATTTGGCCCTTTAAGAAATTCGCGCAAAAATCGTAAAAATGAGTGTCTCTCGTTATTGTAGTCACGGTTGCCAAAGGTTTAACCAAAAAAATGAACAAGAAGTTAAAAAAAATTTCCAAAAATTACTAAGCTGTACACAACGCAGTCGTATTGAATTATCAGAGAAAGTAACAATTAAATTGTACTTATACTTGTGAGGTGATACTAAAAAGTGAAGCTAATTTGGCAAAAAAAGATTGAAAACGTTTAAAAGAAAGCCCGGTATGCTGTTGAAAAGAAAATGTTTAAGAAATATTTTCAAGTATTTCTTGACTATGAAATTGTCATGAATAGCCAACAAATGTTGACGTTCCGTTTTGCATATTGAATAATTGCAATTTTCCGCTTTTTATATGAATTTCAATGTTATTTCATTTTTTGTTTTTATTTTTCCGAAGCTTCAGTTTTTCTTCAAGAAATAAAGCGACAACTATTTACTTCTTGCCAAAGCCTGAAGAAATCCTACACAAAATTTGAAAACAAACAATAAAAATAAATATTGTTTTGTACACGTCTAAAATATTTAGCCTAGATTTAAAACTTTTTGGGGCTACATATTCAAAGTGTAGTTTGGAATTTTCAGTAAGATTGACTAATTTCATTATTTTTGTATGAAAGAATGTGCAAAAAAACAAGAAAAATACTGCAACTCAAAGTTAAGATCTTTGTGGAAAATTCATGAAAATTCAAGAAAACTCGAAACATTTTCATAAAAATTTCTAACTTTTTAGTAAAAATATTTAAATTTTTTCGAGTTTTCAGTTTTGTGGCCCGTTCAATTAAAGTGAACAAAGATAGCAATCTTAAGTCGCTAGAAGAATTACTCGATTTTTGGCAATTTGTAGCCAAGTGCATTATCTTCCATACAAATTTATAAGCGTAATATTTTTATATTAAAGAAAATGCTCTTGGTCGACTTTTGACAATTGAACGAGCAGCAAAACTGCATACACGAAAAAAATCAAAAAAATTTTACGACAAAGTTAGAAATTTCGATGAAATTTTTTCGAGATTTCTTAAATTTTCATGAATTTTCCACAAACTTTTGAACTTTGATTTGCAGAAGTTTCATTATGTATTTGCACATACTTTCATTAAAAATAATTAAATTAGTCTAAAGAAGTTAATTTTACTGAATATTCCAAAAAAACCCTTTGAACGCAGGCATACTGATCTAGGTGTATGACCAAATTTGGTTTAGAATTAAATTTACGACGGTTGTCATAGAAATGCGCCTAATAAAAATTATATAAATTTTATACCGAAAATGTTGTTAACAATTTTTTATGTTTTTTTAAAAAATGTTAGGTCTCGAACCGACGTGCCCCAAATCAGTGCGCAATGCTCTACCTACTGAGCTACGGCGCACTCATGAATTTTGTGCGAAAAGTACAGTGTTTGTTTATCCCGGTTAAATTTTAAATCTAAACCGCAAAAAATTGAGAAAGGTTTGGAATTTATTACCAAAAAGTTTTAAAAATTGTGTAAACCAATGAATGGTTTAAAATTTAGGCTCAAATTTTTAGCCGTGTAGAAAGAGGAAAATTTCAAATAAATAAAAGTATAAATATGTATGTAATATGTGAAAATATAAATATATGTGTATTTATAGGTAATTCTTATTTACTGACACTTTGGCCAAAACCCCCCCCGAAATTTTTTTCTGGCTACGCGCCTGACTGAGATTAAATTCATTAAAATTTATCGAAAATTACATTGTTTAGAAAAAAAAAGTTATTTTTTGTTTTCGTCACACGTAATGCACGGTGGGTTGTAAGCATGTTTTATTAAAAGTAAATGTCCCTCCATTTTTTCTTTTGAATTCTCAAATATGCATTAAAATAAGATGATATGTTGACTTTTTTCCCCGAGCTCTTTTTTAAAAAACTCATTCTAAAAATGGAAAATACCAAATTTTGAAATGTTTTGCATTTTTCTGGAAAACGTTAAGTTTTATCTTAAAACTACCTGAAACAAAGTTGTAGACCTGAAAATTCTCTACAAAAAAGGTTTGAACAGTTTTTATCTAGGAGTCACCAGTTCTGAGATATCGCGATTGCACATCAAATTCCCTAGCTAGAGCCAAATTTGCTCCATTCGTGATATCAAAAAGTAATAGTGGCTTAAATTTAGATATCTTGAGAGCTTAGGTTGACCCCCAGAAAGAAAACTGCAAAAGTATCCATCGATCCCACCTGTGCAAAAAAAGCTAATCGTGGTCAAAGATCCATATTTTAGGTTTTTTTGAATTTTTCCCGACTTTTGACGCTGAATAACTTTTTTAGCACATAAGGGATCGATGAGAATCTTTACAGTTTTCTTTCGGGGGTCAACCTAAGCTCTCCACAAAAATGTAGCTCTATCGAAATTTCGTTATATATACACGATATCTAAATTTAAACCACTATTACTTTTTGATATCACGAATGGAGTAAACCCAAAGGGGTTTACAAAAATAACTTTTTTTAATTAACCGGAAAAGTCTATATGTGGCATTTATGTGCATATCTTCTTTTCTTTTTTTTCTTTTCTAATATATATAAATCACGTGTCACATGTTCGAGGACGATGGACTCCTAAGCTACTCAACCGATTTTGATCAAATTTGCACGCTTGATCCAACTTGAAAGATAGGATAGCTTATATCTCAGTTTATAAAAAGGGGGCCTGTAAATCGGAAAAAAGCTATAAATTTTTTATTTACACGGCCATAAATCATAAACGAATCAACCGATTAAGCTGAAACTTACTTGAAGTTAAACTTTGAAATATTTTCTTTCGTCCTGCACCAAAAAAAATAGTTGATTCATATCCTATTAAACTAAAATTGTTTAAACAAAAGTAGCACTTTTTCCAAAAAAAGCTGTTTGTGTGTTTGTTCGCTGCCGACCGAATGAATCGATTCAAGTTAAGCGTGAGCTCACCACAGCGCTAGCGTTACTTCACTTCGGAGGGTTGGGAAATGGCATTTCATGAATTGTACTAAATCCATTCAAAAATCGTACTTTTTTCGTTCAAATTGTATGTACTTAATTTTTTTTTGTAAGGACTCGCATATATTGTCCTATTACTCATTTACTTTTTTTTTTAGGACCGAAATAAAAATACAATTGTAAACAGTTTTGCTTCTTAAAATGTTTTTATTAGGTCGCTTTCGTCGTATCTGTCCGCGGATTTTTGCATTCGATTTTAAACCAACTGCCTGTTGAGCTAGGGTCTTGAAATTTTCACCATAGTTCAGGTCCCGATGACAATGCAATATTATGGAAAAAAAATTACGATAGGTGGGGCGTGGGTCGCTATATTTCCAAAATTCGCATTTATGGTCCGATTTGGAGGAAATTCGGAACATGTATTACTACGATGAAAAGAAATATTTCGGAAAAAAAAATTCCGCAAGGTGGGGCTGAGATCGGGTAATAAAAACTCAAAATGTAATTTTGGGCCGATTTGGCAGATATTTTACGTGTGTGTTACTTAATCAATTTCCAAATGCTCAAAAAAAATTGGATCCGCTAGGTGACGCTTGAGTCGCTCTATTTAAGAAATGCGAAGGTTTGTTTTCGGTGTCGATTAATTCGTTTTTCAACGAACTTCCCGTCTTCTGGAAATTTTCATCATCGTTTAGTTTTCTGCCCCCACACAATATAACAAAAAAAAAATTTCGATAGGTGGCGCACGGGTAGAGATATTTGAAAAGTTTCATTTCCAGAGATTGCTTTGGATTTTGAACTAACTTGCAGTTGAGCTGGGGTTTTGCAATTTTCATCATCGTTCAGGCTTCGCTAACAATGCATTATACGAAAAAAAAAAATCAAAACTATTGCTTAATTTCATAAATCCCATTTATCGTCCTATCATGAGTTTAGTCGTTTAGTCTTATTGCCACAGATATTAGAGGAAGTAGTGGATTATAGCATGACGTTCGTTAGTTAATCTTTGGCGCCATCTGCACATTAGTGGATTATAGCATGATGATCGATAGTTAATCTTCGGCGCCATCTGCATGTGAAAACGCATATCAAACACATTCATTCGGGCGGTTGAATGCAGATGGCTTGCGAATTGATGAACTAGATTGATCTAAACTTACTAGTAGTACACCATGCAACGAAGATGCAATGACGGAAATGCGCAGGAGAAATTTATAAGATGCATCACCTTAGGTTATTCATGTTAGCATAAATATGTTTCGATTAGGATACATACATATGTAGTTTATCATTCAGTTGGATATTTCTTTTTTTAAATGAACTATTATGGGCAGAATGAAGTTTGCCGGGTCAGCTAGTATGTAATAATAATATGTATCATGTATGTGTTCATATTTAAGTTTTTCAAAAAGCTCTTTGAACTAAGAAAAATATTTCCATATAAATAATAAAAAATAGAATAAAAAAATATTTTTAATTTGAAATGTTTTTAAAATTAACTAAAAACTGCAAAACAATTTCTCTCTGCCTACATAGATTTTTCACCACGTAGAGCTTGTCCTGAACATTTATTAGTGGGAATTCTCAAAGGCATTACAGTACTTGGCAAAACTGATATGTATAAAAACATTGGCGCACGCTGTAGATGGTTCACATAAGGTTCTAAAAATCTTACTACCGAAATGAGCTTTCCCAAAAAAGATCATCTTTTCACGATATCTATAGCAAGCGCCAAATGTTTTTATGCATATCAATCTTGCCAAATACTGTAATGCCTATAACAATGCCCACTACTAAATGTTCAGGACAAGCTCTACGTGGTGAAAAATCTATGTAGGCAGAGGAGAAATTATTTTGCAGTTTTTAGTTCTTTTTAAAAACATTTCAAGTTAAAAATATTTTTTATTCTATTTTTTATTATTTATATGGAAACATTTTTCTTAGTTCAAAGAGCTTTTTAAAAAACTTAAATATGAACACATATGTACATGATACATATTATTATTACATACTAGCTGACCCGGCAAACTTCATTCTGCCCATAATAGTTCATTTAAAAAAAGAAATATCCAACTGAATGATAAACTATGTATCTATTTCAATGTACATAAGTTGATATTCGCCGACACACTAAATCATTTTCACCAAATCACTCAGATATTGATAGTCTACACATTCGCAACTGTTCATTTCGTAAATATAAACTATTTAACACGAAAAGCTACCGCTACCACTTCAATTACTATATTAGAAATAATATTATAAGCTGTATTTTAAGAAGGGTAAGTGAGAGTATTGGTGTAATAGTTATATCTCTACAATGGCTTTCGGGTTCCTACCACCAACTCTTTTAAATATAGTCAGCCTACATTTTTTTTCTTCTAACATTGTATTGATATCGTATATCTCCATAGTGATTTATATATCCCTACCTTAAATCCTTTCATAGATATTCAGCTTTCAACATTAAGTATGTATGGGAGATGCTACGCTCCCTTTTCGTATAACCCCAATTTTTTTTCGGTACTATTGAATTGATATCGTTTATCTCCATACCAATTTCCAGGGCCCTACCTGAAACCCTTTTAGAGTTTAAGGTTTAAAATTTCGCATCTAGTCATCTTTGGTGCTAAGCGACCTACGAGTGTAAGTACACAAATGAAAGCAACGTTGTTATTTGTTCGAAAGAAGGTTGCCATAGCGCCAAAATACATTAGAATATTAGCTGTAGGCGAAATTGTACCAAAACCGACAGCGTAGTACTTCAGTACTTTCTTGAGCCAAATTGTATCGAAAAATCCAACCCTGCTTCGGACATACAAAAGAGTTAAACGAAGATTCACCACATTAGATCCTATGGTGAAAAAGTTGTTATTAATCGTGTTTCATTTTGCCATCCAGATCCCGCTCACGCTCAAGAACAAAATGAAACAATACAGATCAGAAGTATGAGAGTTGTTTGTGTACATATGCCCTACCAACCATGGCTAACCATGGTGAAACTCTGATTCCAAAAATTCACAAATTTTTACTAGCACCAACGCATATTTTTATAATTTGTATGGAAAACGACAAGTGCCTAAAAGTATGCTTCACACTTACACGCAAAAATCTTTTTAACATGGGTAAAAAGTGAACCTCTCTGAACAAAATTACCCACTTTTTTATCCTCTTTTTTGGTAAGCGCGACTCAATGATTATCCAGATTTTTATCCGATCATGGTTGGCAGGGTGTACGTGTATATATGTACATACATACATACAAGCAGATAAGGGTTGGCTGTTAAAAAATCTACTAGGTACAATCTATACGGATCATAAACTGACCCAGATAACTATCAAGATCACAGCGTTGTTGTTGCGTTTGCATGCAAACGTGATTTATACGTATCTGGATCTGGCAAAATGAAACACGACTATTAAGTTATGCATGTATGTGAAACCCCGTTATTCGCATTTTTACAATTTTTGGTGCTAGCTTAGCCGAACGTGTTCTTAAAATTAAATTCAAATAATAGTAAAATAATAATAATATTCATTGCATACAAACTTAATTTTTCAAGCTGAAAAGCGTTTAAGGTTGGGACCTGAAAATTTATCAGGAGATTAACGATATCAATAGATCTATGTGGCGTGTTTCCGTGTAGGAAAACCGTCCTCGCTGTTTATGAATTAAAAATGTTGTGTATCGTGCAGCCTTAATTTGAATACTAAAATTATATATAAAGGGTTTAGAACCAAATGGATCTAAGTGACTGCGAAATTGATTTGAGATATTCAAGTTTTAAGTTTACTGCCTGTTGAAGTTTCTGTGTAAAATCTGGGTAGGGCGTTTATTGTATGGGAAATAGATGACACTACGATGTCCGAAATGACTTGGATCTCTATGCCAACAAATAAACACCATATTTCACTATACGAATGTGGTTATAGCTCACACTTAGATCCTTTTAGTTCTGAGCCCTGAATATTATAAATTGTATACGAAATGAAGTGAAAAATCGATAATTTTCTATTAAAAAAAATACCGGTGTAATAATAATTTTTGAAATGAAAGTAATAAAAAAATTTATTTTGAGCAGAACGAAGTTTTCCGGGTCAGCTAGTAATGTATAGAATTAGATTTGCAATCGCGATATCTCAGAACTGGTGACTCCTAGATAAAAACTGCTCAAACATTTTTTGTAGAGAATTTTCAGGTCTACAACTTTGTTTCCGGTAGTTTTAAGATAAAACTTAACGTTTTCCAGAAAAATGCAAAAAAATTCAAAATCTGGTTTTTTAAAAAAGAGCTCAGTGAAAAATGCTAAAAATCAACAGATCATCTTGTTTTAATGCATATTTTTTAGAATTCAAAAGAAAAAATGGAGGAACATTTCTTCTTCTTTAAATGGCCATCTAACCGCCTGAGCCATTTTGACCGTCCAAACATTTACTTTTAATAAAACATGCTTAAAACCAACCGTAATGGTCAATTGATGAAATGAAATGAATAAAAATTATAGAATGTAAGCTGCAAAAACCATCAGCTTATTTAGTATTTAAGGTTATCAAAAGAATTTATTCTAACAAGTCTTCATCTAAATTTGCCTTCAAGTGATAAAATAAATTTTAAAGTGGAAAATGCTCTTTCGACCGACAGTTGTGTGGCAGGAACTACCAGAACAATCTCAGCAATTTTTTTTAATTCTTGCTAAAATTTGTTTTCCAGAATTTCAAAACGTCTGAATGTGGAGAAAGGCGTTTTATATTATCGAAACAATTAATGACGTCCACTAAAGTTTTCTTATCCGGTAAAGCTTCAGTTTTATTTAATTTTTCCACAATCTATTCCAGCTCATCGTACTGACTTGTTGTTGTAAAATCGGTGTATCTTACTCCTGTAAAATTTTAGTTATTTGAATAGTACTGGGGATCGCGACAGTGTTGGATAGGCTAAGAATTATTTTATTGAAGCGTGCCCAAAGCCGCCAACGCGAAAAGTTATCTGCACATAAATCGCTTAGCGGGCTCTGGAAAATAAAATTTATCAAGTTATAAATTTCTTTTCACATTAGTGTCCTTTTTTATTTCATATGTATGAGCATTTCCGTAGAATGGTCAACCAGAGCAAAAATCTTAAATGTTAATAAAAATAAATTCTTTTTTAACCCTGTTATACAAAATTACCCAAATTTTTATAAAAATAAAGGAATATTTGGAAGTTAATTTGAATATATTTATGAAAATTTTGGCTTGAAACCTGAAAAAAAAATTTTTTCATTTCCAGCCAGTTTTAAAGGCCTGTTTCTTTTAAATTTTTTCATATGTACGACTTATACTAGCGATCCCTTTTTGCAACGAAATACCCCCATGAATATCAATTAAGACTTTCAAAATGAAAGAAGAGTGAACCATGATGTATGTATTAATGGTAAATTTTTATTGAAACTTTTACCTCTGCCTGGATCATACGTTGGCGACCAAAAAAATACATTTTTTGTTACTACTTCTGAAGGTAAGGAAATGTCTAGAACTACATTGCTATAGCCAGTTGAGTGCACTTAATTGAAAACCAAAGATACTTGTCGTGAAGGTTTTACCAAACCTTTTTTTTAATTCTCAAGGTGCGTACGTTCGCGACCGTTTTGCATTTAGATATATTTTTGCTTTACCAAAAACTGAAGGAAGAAAAAAGAGGTTGTTAATAGACTTTATTTTTTTTATTGTACATGGTTAATAATGGATCATAGGGTTTTATATAATTTTAATGAAGTTATTCATAAATTTTACAACCATACATTATAGTGAGGATACTTTATGTTATGCAAGCCACTTTCGAGCCTTTCGGGGTGAGCCGCGGGATTTTAGTAGAGTCTAAGCATTTATGCTTTGTTCCTTTCTTTATAAAAGGCTTTATACCGTTCAAAATTTTACGTTCCTAGCTTCTTAACTGCAAAATTTATAGATAATGTCCAAAGTTTTTAGTGGATCTCTTTTAAACTTTCCAGATTGGTTCAGAAAATTGTTGTGTACGATTCAGGCTATATCAATTTTTGGAAAAGTAGGCGGTGCCACGCCCTATGTGTACGATTTAGGCTATATTAATTTTTGGAAAAGTGGGCGGTGCCACGCCCCCAAGCTATATAAAATTTAAATCATCATGACTTTGAATATATTTGGTCTAAACTAATGATTAGAGTATTATAGGATTTCCATAAAATCGTAATAGTGGCGTTAAGTGGTAGGTATAGGATATAATTAAATAAATACTAACTACACATCTGCTCAGCAGCGCATAATGGTTTTTTTCATACCCATTGAGTTCAAAAATCCGTTTTTTGAGTTGGACATCCAAAAAATTTATTTGTTTATACCAAAGACGGGAGAAACCTAAGGTTGGTGGAAAGGTGGGCTGGTGACAAAGGTCTAGGTGTTAACCCGGGCAAAACAGAGCTGGTCCTGTTCACTAGGAAATACAAAATTCCGACGCTGCAGTTACCTGTATTAGGTAACACTACCCTCAAACTTGGCGACTCCGCTAAGTACCTGGGTATTATAATTGATAAAAAGCTTTCTTGGAAAGAAAACATCCAGGAGCGTGCTAGAAAGGCATTGGTGGCCTTATACTCCTGTAGGGGTGCCGTAGGGCAAAAGTGGGGACTGACTCCTAAAGTTACACTCTGGCTCTATACCACTGTGGTTAGACCGATTCTTTTGTATGGGGTACTAGTCTGGTGGTTGGGGCTGGAGAAAAATTCTAATAATATCTTAATGCAGAGAGTGCAGAGAAGCGCGATCATGTGTGTCAGTGGGGCGCTACGTACAACATCAGCGGATGCGCTGAATGCAATCCTAAATATTTTACCGATTCATTTAAGTGGTAAACTAGCTGCGGCAAATTCCGCAATGCGACTTAGGAATTTACCTGGATGGGGCTCCCCCGGAATAGGTCACTCATCCATCCTTAACAATCTGCCCGTGTACAGCTCTGATTACTGTACACCGAAGTACTGTTTTGGGAATAAATTCTTCATCACGATTCCGGAGAGGGAATACTGGAACATCGGACCGTCCCTGGACGACGGCTCTATCCATATTTACACAGATGGTTCAAAACTTGATGACAAAGTGGGAGGAGGGGTGTACGCCCCTCAGTTGGACCTCAGTCTTAGTTTTAGACTGCCTGACTACTTTAGTGTTTTCCAGGCGGAAGTGGCCGCGATACAGGAAGCTGTAGAGCATCTGAAGAAAGTGGACATCAGCGACGGGGATGTCCACATCTTCTCTGATAGTCAAGCTGGGGGCAAGTACATAGAATTCCAGGACTGTGGAGGGCTGCCGCAAATCTCTCAACGAGATGGCTGAGCAACTCTCGATTCACCTGGTATGGGTGCCGGGACACAGGGACATACCGGGAAATGAGATGCCTGACGAGCTGGCTAGAGGGGGCACATCCGCTCCACTTTCACAGTTCTGGAAGGGTTTAGGTATGCCGCTCGGTACTAGTAAGCTCTTAACGAGGCATAAATTCCTCCAAGATGCAAATGACAGGTGGGATAAGATAGGTACCTGCGGTCATGCCAAGTTGATATGGTCGGTAGATTTGCTAAAACTGAGAAGAGAAGAGCTCTCTCTACTTATGGGACTCCTAACGGGACATATAGGTCTAGGTCGTCATGCAGAAAGACTGGGCATCCCCTTTAATGACTTCTGCAGAAGCTGCAGAGATGAGGAGGAGCCTGAAACGGTGAGGCATCTTCTATGTGAATGCCCTGCGTTGTGGGGGAGTAGGTTAAAATATCTGGGGTCGGGCTTTCTCCAGCACCTCGGAGAATTAACCACAATAAAGTCTAAGGACATTCTGCGCTTCGCAAAATCCACAAAATGGTTCGAGTAGGGGGTCTTTCTTTCTAAGATCTATGTGGTATCACAACGGGACCTCCGGGGCCTATGTGCGCTAGCTCCCTTACTAGCAGCCACTGCAACCTACCTACCTACCTACCAAAGACGTTAAAACCGGAAACATTGTATATCCTAAAGCACTGCAATAAATGGAATGTTAAAAATTAATAGAAAAATATTTGAAAATGTATTTTTAGGGAAGTCACTGGTCAGGCAGAACAACGTCTGCCGGGTCTGCTAGTAATAACTAATATACCCCAAATAAAGGATGTGAATTTGAAGCCTGTAGCAATGGAAGTTGCTGCACAAGTTAGTGCATTTAATAATAATAATAATAATAGTTTATTTACTGACATAGCACATTAAGACTTCAAGTCTTTTTTTGTACGTTTTACAAATAAACTACAGAGTTTAGTGATATTACATTCTAAACAGATTTTCTTGACATTCCGTTCTAAAATAGCTTAAACTATTGTAAGAGGTAAAAAAAATAGTAAGAAGAAGGCTTGAAAGAATACAAATATTGCATTAGAGAGAAGAAGAAAATATCTAGAATGAGGCAGATGAAGGAAAAGCCACCTTAAAGCCTATCCGAGTTAGGGCGGTTTTCTCCACCTCCTGTTAAAGGCAGGATCAGTCAACTGGAGGATAAATTTGTCGGAAGGATAAATTCTACTTCATTTTCTCAATCTCCTGTTGAAAACTTTCACGAAACTTATGAATATATGGTAGCACTGCTACGGAAAGAAAGCGGAATGCCAAAAACTTCTGTGAAAATATAAAATATAAATAAATTTTCACAATTTAAAAATTCTTAAATTATTTGCTAAAATTCGGTTTGGTGTTCTTCAAGATAAATCCAAGCGGTTGGGAGAAGTCCGCTAGGTGATATTACTTTCAGTGGTTTCCACATATGCAGCTTCTAGTGCATGAATACAAACTGCACGCCGGTTTTTCATAACAATTATAAATTGTATTTCTTTCATAATTTTAAAAGCCGAAATAATTTCAACTGACAATCAGCTGCTTTCAGTTTATCGGACCGACAAATTTTAAAGATTGGATTGACTGCCTGTTAAATTTGTCGACGGAATAAATTTAACAGGTACTACTGAAAACAGAATTTTATTTAAAGAACAGATAAATTTTAGCAGGCAGTCTAGAAAATATGTTTAATTGAAATATGTTTAATTGACATTGGCAATGAGTTCCAGAGTCAGACAGTACTAACAAAGAATAATATAGATCCAGTCAAAGATACATAATATGATAGACATTATCTAGGTACTACAATATTATTAGTACGAGATGATGATACAAAGCTTAGTTTTTCATAAAGATAAGCCAGGTTTCTGGCATTTAATTATTTTAAATAGAGAAATTACGTTCCTTATAAGGAGGTAATTTTCCAAGCTCGTACCAAGAATATTTGCAAATATTAATATTGATAGCAACGACGATGTATATCAAAATGAAAATAAACTAGTAAGGAAGTCTAAGTTCGGGTGGAACCGAACATTAAATACCTAGTAGTGATCAGTTGTGGTATCCCAATTAACTCGGGTCTATTTTAATACCTGAAAAGTTGTTATAAAGGCAACTAATTGTTTTCGATAAAAAAACCCTTCTGTAGTGAGTAGTAAATTAAATTAATTCTAAATAACAAAATATAAATAGCTTTCCCCATGTCTAGGAAAGGTATGAAAATAAAAAAAAAAATTATAAAAAAAAGGCAGCAGGGTGTTAACTACTTGTTATTCGATTTGCGTAATTTTTGGCAGGAGTATACTACATACACTCTAAACTTTTTTGTTGAATTTTACAGCGATAATGGTAGGCAACACTTTACCGACTGTTTATGTCTAAATTCACGCATGTTAATATACGCATTTTTTTGTTGATTGATTAAAGCGAAAAATGTGTAATTCCATACACACACAGCTGCTTAAATTTGCAGCGCTTTCTACGCGCTCTCTCTCACTTATTTTTATGTTTAAAGCCAAAAATGTTTAATTTGAAAATATACAGTAGCTCACAGTCAAAATGGGCCACCATTAAAATTGCAAATTCCAGCAAGAATAACTTCTTTTACTTATATGTACACATACGTCAAAAAAAAAATAGCGAAATTTGTGAAAAGAATTAAATTATTGCTGGAATTTGAAGGTTATAAAGGATGAAAATTATTTTATTTTTTTATTAAAACAACAGAAAATATAGTAAATTAACAAAAGTATTTAATTTCATGTTAACAATAAGAAAATACATGTATTCATACATTAAAATGAAGGACTATATATATATATATATATATAAAAAGGATGAAAACTATTTTATTATTTTTATTAAAACAACAGAAAATATAGTAAATTAACAAAAGTATTTAATTTCATGTTAAAAATAAGAAAATACATGTATTCATACATTGAAATAAAGGACTATACATACATGTAAGTAAAAAATACAATCGCGAGCGTCTTTATGGGCGTATAAATGTCGATGGTAATTTGTAAGGCTAGCAAATTCACTTTTACATATATTGCACTTAAACATTTTTCTTATCACTAACAATATTTGTTTATAATTATTTATTTTACTATATTTATTTATTATAATACTTTCTTTCTTTTGCGCCACGCTACCGCAACACTTTCAACTGAAATTCTTATTTCAACTGAAATGAGAAAAGAGAGCGCTAATCAACAAGCGCTTGCTGAGAGGAATTACGCATATTTGACTGTGCGCTTCAGCTTCACGCAACAAAGGGTTTGTTTATTTCGTATTTTTTGTGCGCAAAAAAAAGTTTGCGCAATTTTATGTTCATTTTCAGCTGTGAAATGAAAGTTTGCTGTAATTTGTGTTTAAATTTATTCCTTTTGCGACTTAAAGCAGAAAATAAACAGAAATTATTGCAATTTCAAGCAACAGTGAGAGAGTCAACGAAAATTTACTGATATCATCGCTGTAAAATTCAACAAAAAAGTTTAGAGTGTACTATTGGGAAGCATCTCACTAACTTTCATTGAAATACCTTCTTGAAACTTTAAGCAATCGCTTTTGAAAATAACAGACCTTTTTTGCTGAAAAGTGGGCGGCGCCACGCCTACTTCAACAAAATCCACAACATTTTTTCACAGTTTAGTTTTGCTTAAAAAGCTTATTTTGTGTGTAAAATCTTATTTATATAACTTGTACAATTATGGAAATATCGCGAGAAATTTTTCAGAGCTGTGCTCAAAATGTGGGCGTTTCCGTTAACCAATTTTGTTTATTTTTACAGCAAAGAGTTAGCTTTATATGTTGAACACTTTCTCCAAATATCGTTTCAATAAATCAGTTTTTACCGGAGTTATGGTATGGAAATTTTGGTGGAATAATCCACCATAAATTGGCGGGGCCACGCCCATTTTCCAAAAATTTTGTGCATTTGACTTTCTTAGCCCACGAACACTTTAGAGGTAAAATAGAAATGATATACACCTAGTTTAAGAAAAGTTATTGCATATTAAACATATCTATTATCCTTTTTAAAATCTTTCTCATAAAATTGGGATTTCGCTAATTTTTTTTTCGGAATATTGCCTGTATTAATATAAATATGAGTGCTGCATTTTATTTTGCTATCTTTCTTGTACTGAATAATTACTCTTTTTAACTTTCGAAAATATTATATATATAGAAAGTGGGTGTGGCTTTTGACCGATTTTGCCTATTTCAATAGCGCTCCGAGATAAGTGAAAAGGAACCTGCATACCAAATTTCATTGAGATATCTCAAGATTTACTCAAGTTATCGTGTTCACAAACGGAGGGACGGACGGGCGGACGGACATGGCTCAATATCTATCTCGATTCCTTTATGCCGTTACATACTACCGTTAGGCGAATGAAGTTAATATACCTTGTGTGCGAAGCACTACTAGGTATAAAAATTTAAAACACATCCGTTAATCGTCCACATGAGCAGTAATGAGCTGAAAACAAAATGCTTTGAGTTTAGGAAAAATGGTTCGTAGATAGACTTGAAGAAAATACTTCCAAACGTAGACATGAAGGGGAAAATATAACTTCCATCAGCTGAGGGAAAAAGAACTGTGCGATTTGATGAAAAAAGTTAAAAATGCAGGAAACAAAAATAGCTACAAATACTTGTGGGTAAAGGAAATATATACACATATTAGAGCGGTTCGATTTTTTTTGCATCAGGGGCACATGGAGATTATGATTATTTGGATCATTTTAAGTATTTTTTCCGAAGAAGCTATAGGTCTAACATGAATTTCGAGATAGCAGTTTTTTCGACAAACTTTTTTTTCTTCAAAAAGTGATTCACTTGTTTCAAAACCGTGTTGAAAATTAACAAAAATCATTCTTTATATGCATCTGGGGGTTTTTGGGGTCGAGGAATCCATTTCCGGTATTAATTTTTTTTTGACGTCCGCTAGAGGGCGCTTTCGCTGTTTTCTTGGTTTGATTCTAAATCTTTTTTTTCGAAAATCGACAATATGTTTCAGAAATCTATGAAATTTAACTCTCTTATAAAGCAACTACAATTACTGCACAGCTCAGCGTGAAAATTAAGGTATAGGGAGGTGCATTTAAGCAAAACTTATATCGATTTTATATGGTTTATAAAAGTTTAATTTTTTTATGAATTTTGCAAAACGAATTGTATTTATTCAAATTAAAATTTCATTCTTTATATGCATCTGTGGGTTTTTGGGTCGGCAAATCCATTTCCGGTATCAATTTTATTTTTTGACGTCCGCCAGAGGGCACTCCCGTCCATTTTTTGTATTTCAACATCTTTTTTCCGCAAATCAACAACAATGTTCCGAAAATCTATGACTTTCCCATTATGCAATTTCTTTTTGTTGAGATACTTAACTTTTCAGGATCTCCCAAACAGAACGCAATACAATCAATTAACAATGACAAAGGTTTTATTTGATGCAATTCAAACTTCAATTAATTAGTTATTAGATTATCAAATGTGAAAATATACAAGAGGATAAGAAGAAACCTTTTCACCTTTCCGAAATGTTTTTGAAAGAGAGAGATAAAAGCGAGAAAAAAGGCGGAAGTACGCCATGTTGAGAAATCTTATTTTTTTGACATATCTAAACTAAACTAGTAATGTTACCATATGTTAACAGTAATTTAATTACAAAAATGAAAAATCTCAACACTCCCTTTCATCTATACTAATTATATAAAATTGCTTATATGAAAATATTCGTAACGGCTAATCTCGAAAAGTGATTGCCCAATTTTTATGAAATTTTTTTAAGAAGCAAGTTTTCCCAAAAATAAACCAAGTGGCGTTTTCATTTTTTCCATTTTCAAAACTTAAAGCCCCTTATTTCTAGGATGAAATTTATAAAAGCTTCAAACAATCCAAGCATAAGAATTTTCATAGATCAAACTCAAGCTACAGCGGAACAAAAATGTATGTGCGTGTGTGTATGAACTCAACGTAGAGAAAATGTATTTTGACTAAGAGATGCATAAGCCTTCGACAAAAGAGAAGAAATATAAAGAGAATTTTTGGTGATTCCCCAAATTATAATAACAAACCCATCTTATAAATAAAAATGAATATGTGTCTGTGTGTCCTTTATGGGCGTCCAAAGTACTCAACCGATTTTTATGAAATTTTCACAGTATATTCTTGGGATCATGGGTTAAAGCATAGGCTATATTAATTTTTGGAAATTTGGGCGGTGCCACGCCCCCAGGCTATATAAAACTACAATTCTTCATAACTCTGAACATATTTGGTCTAAATTAATGATTTTTAAATGTTTGTGTCCTTTGGTCAAGATTTAAGTAATTTTGGAAAAGTGGGCGGTGCCACGCCCACATTTTTTGTGTTTTGTTTGTACTTCAATAATGTCCAAAGTTTATGGTCGATCTCTTTTAAACTTTCAAGATTGGTTCAGAAGATTGTTGTGTACGATTTAGGCTATATCAATTTTTGGAAAAGTAGGCGGTGCCACGCCCCCAGGCTATATAAAATTTAAATTCTTCATAGCTCTGAACATATTTGGTCTAAATTAATTATTTCTGGATATGTGTGTCATTCAGTCAAGATTTATGTAATTTTGGAAAAGTGGGCGGTGCCACGCCCACATTTTTTGTGTTTTGTTTGTACTTCAATAATGTCCAAAGTTTATGGGCGATCTCTTTTAAACTTTCAAGTTTGGTTAAGAAAATTGTTGTGTACAATTCAGGCTACATTAATTTTTGGAAAAGTAGCCAGTGCCACGCCCCCAGGCTATATAAAATTTAAATTCTTCATAACTCTGAACATATTGGGTCTAAATTAAAGATTTTTGGATATGTGTGTCCCTTGGTCAAGAATTATATAATTTGGGAAATGTGGGCGGTGCCACGCCCACATTTTTTGTATTCAAAGCTTTGTTTGTACTTCAATAATGTCCAAAGTTTACGGTTGATCTGTTTTAAACTTTTCCAATACGTTAAAATCTTCATTGTGTACGACATACATAGGCTACATTTGTAAATTCTTTGGAAAAGTGGGCAGTTCCAAGACCACAAGCTAAGTAATATATCAATTCGTTATATCCCTGAATGTATTTGCTTTAGTGACATTTTAACGTTCTTAAATCTTAATCAAAGCACTTAATTTTTTTTGTTTGTTATTGCCGTTCATACATATCCAGAGTATTATAGGTAGATATAGGATATAATTAAATAAGTACTAACTATACATCTGCTCAGCGCATAATGGTTTTTGTCATACCCATTGAGTTCAAAAATCCGTTTTTTGAGTTGGACATCCAAAAAATTTATTTGTTTATACCAAAGATTTTAAAGCCAGAAACATTGTATATCCTAAAGCACTGCAATAAATGGAATGTTAAAAGTTAAAGAAAAATATTTGAAAATGTATTTCTAGGGAAGTCACTGGTCAGGCAGAACAACGTCTGCCGGGTCTGCTAGTCTATATATATAAAAATAAGTCCCCGTATCTGTACGTAGCCGAACTACGCATAAACGCGTCGTGCGATTTCAACCAAACTTATACACTACGTGGGCAGTGGTCCATTTATGGTTTATATGAAGTTTCAAGACCCTATGCGACCCGTTGTCCGAGATATCGACCAAAATATGGACCACGGGTGACCCTAGAAGGTGTTTACACAATATGGGTATCGAATAAAAGGTGTCGATGATAGTTTTAACAGGAAGTGGTTCAAAGGCCCATATGGGACCCTGTTTCCGAGATATCGACCAAAATGTGGACCAGGCGTGACTCTAAAGAGTGTTTACACAATATGGGTGCCAAATGAAAGGTGTTGATGAGGGTTTTAACAGGAAGTGGTTCAAAGTCCCATATGGGACCCCGTTTCCGAGATATCGACCAAAATGTGGACCAGGCGTAACTCTAAAAAGTGTTTGCTCAATATGGGTACCAAATGAAAGGTGTTAATGAGGGTTTTAACAGGAAGTGTTTCAAATTCCCATATGGGACCCCGTTTCCGAGATATCGACCAAAATGTGGACCAGGCGTGACTCTAAAAAGTGTTTGCTCAACATGGTACCAAATGAAAGGTGTTGTTGAGGGTTTTAATAGGAAGTGGTTCAAAGTCCAATATGGGACCCCATTTCCGAGATATTCACCAAAATGTGGACCAGGTGTGAGGGACCGTTCAAGTATTACGTAAGCAGATTTATTACATGATAGACCCAATAAATGTAAAATATTTAGCTCTCCTTTTTTATTTTTTTAATCTGACACTACGTCTGCTCATTTACAAAAAAATTATTAATGGAAGTAATTTCTTAAATAAAAAACAAAAATTCATCGATTTCAGTAAAAAACTTTTGTAAATGAACAGGTAGGTCTACTATGCTGCCATTGAGTTATTAATAGATTCAAATATTGGGAATATGGTGTATAACGTCGACGAATTAATATCAAAAGTTTACCCGAATATAGAAGAACTATCAAGTAAGCCGTATACATGGCTATGTCAACGGGCTATTGTTGCCCCAAGAAACAAAACAGATGACGATGTTAATAACGTTATCCTTGATAAAGTACCCGGCGAAGTCAGAGAGTATATGTCAAAGCGAAAATGCAGTACATTACTCGATTCAGTTCTTGAATACCCTACATCCCTCGGGCTTACCACCTTATAAAATAACAGTAAAACAAAATATTTCAATTATATTACTGCGCAACCTTAAGCCACCGAATCTATGTAATGGAACCGGATTGCAAGCGAAACAAATGCATAATAACATCTTAGAGACAACAATCCTTACAGGTCCTGCGGCTGGAGAGGTGGCATTCATATGTTGCAACGACACATTAGCAGAAATCACTCCTTTTTTCATTTTACACATTTATATGTATGTATGAGTGTATCTGATCCTGAATCTGATCTTGAATTATAAAAATGTGTTTCTAATTTTTAAAAACGTCCTGTTCCAATGACGTGCATTTAGTGTAAGTGAACAATTATTTGAGTTGGTAAATTCTGGGTTTGAAGTGAGATATCTTTAAACAATTTATTCAACTCAATATGTATAGCATATTAATATATAAACAAAACACAACAGTATTGCGAACAACGCCGCACACGGGCAGCTAGTTTTTTATAATATAAATTTCATTGAACAAAATTATTAACAAGATGCAAAAACGTTTCTTTGCTTAGTGGCTGGGTAAATATGTCGGCTAATTGTTTATTGATTGCATGACGCAAGTGTAAAAATATTGAATGTCAATGTGTTTCGTTCATTTAGCTGACATGGGACTCTTGACCAATGTGATAGCACGCTGGTTGTCTGAATAAAGTGTTGTAGCCGATTGTTGATTATGGCCGCACTCACGCATAAGCTCCCTGAGCCATTTCGATGCCTTCGCAGCTGCACACAGGGCAACAAATTCAGCCTCAGTAGTTGACGTAGCAGTGATTGTTTGTTTCCGTGAGCTCCATGCAATTGGACCACCATTAAGAAAAGCAGTCCATCCAGAAATACTCGCCTAGTATCCAAATCACCACCCCAATCAGCGTCAGAGTACAACACCAACGGCAAATGCTCAGAGTACAAATTAAAACATAAGCCATGATCTACTGTACCTTTCAAATATTTTAAGATTCTTTTTACGCCTTGCCAATGTGCTTCAGAAGGTTTCTCAAGATATCTGCTTAACACGCTATTGGCAATGTCTGGTCTGGTGCTGACCATTAAGTACATCAGTGACCCGATTGCTTCACGATATGGAATCTTAGGATTTGGTTCAGTTTCATCAGCTTTTGAAAAATATCTTCCAACCTTAGCCGGTGTTGATACGGGGCAGCAATCCAAGTGATTGAAACGATCCAATATCTTTTCCATATAAACCTTTTGATGTAACTTCAACATACGAGTGTGTTTATTTACCTCAATTTGAAAGCCAACAAAAACTCTGGTGTATTATGCGGTATCTCGAATTTATTTATTTTTATTTATTTATTTATTCAGTTTATGAACATAAGATATATTCTACAGACTAAATATAAGAAGTAAAAAAACAGAAAAAAAATTAAATTATTTAACAACGTACAAGTCATGGAAGAAGAATATAGAGGAAGTTCTACTTCTTCTTCTTGGCCGCCATTGCCCTCATTTGACATTAATCGTGCTAGTGACGTTTCCTTTTGGAAATGAGCTACCGTACATGGAAGAAGAATATAGAGGAAGTTCTACTTCTTCTTCTTGGCCGCCATTGCCCTCATTTGACATTAATCGTGCTAGTGACGTTTCCTTTTGGAAATGAGCTACCGTATTTTCATACCAAAAACGTTCCGATTTAAACTTCAAACGGAAAAAAATTTTGAAGTTCATTGAAAAAAATTTGTTTATTTCACAATTTTGTTCATGAAAGAAAATTTCCGAAAATAAAGCGAAAGGTAAGTAAAATAATATCTAAATTTTGCACAGACACTAATTTATTTCTTTTAATAGATGAGCTGCATATTTAGAAGCTGCAAGAACACAAGATTTTTGTGCAGAAGCAGCAGCGTCAAATTTTTTCGCCTGCCGGCCGTGCCGTATATGAGGGAGAAGTGGCTGAGAGCATGTAGGGTATCTCCAAATGCAGTACCCCAGAATGCATTCGTTTGCTCAGACCACTTCCCCCTAATGATTTAAAGGCAAAAAACCGACGCTGCCAAATAGACCGCAACGCTGTCCCAACTGTATCTGGGTAGGTATGAGTTTGGGGTTGATTTGGGCCATTTCGGGATTGTTTTTGGGACTATTAGACCATTACAAGAACTCAAGCCAAATTATTTTAGCGCTATTCGCGCGAAGGGTGGTCTCCATGACCATCCATCACCGCTGGAGTTTAAATATAGGCTACGATCGTACCTGCTAGGTAAGATTGAAAGAGCAAAAAATATGGTTCATCACCTAGTTCGACGGAGCTCCCAGCGGGAAGAGCCGATGGAGATCACATTCACTGGCCAATTCCGATCAAGTCGATTATCTATTACAGACTTCACAACATGTAATGGATTATCGCTGATTCAATCGATTTCATTGGAATCTCCACCGCCGGATTCTCCATCGCAATAGCTGATAGACCCCAATGCCATCCAAAATCTTTTCAAAAAGTATTCATTAAGAGTTTTTGTTTATGGACTTAACTGCCTCTTAATTGTTGTAAACCCCGTATATCTGTGATTCATACAAGTTTACTAGGTTTACGCTGTCTACGAGCTTTACGAGGCATTTGGGAAATTAAACAAATACCCTTAATACAAGTTCATGTTAGTTAATTCGATTCGCTAATGTTTTTAGGGCGCAATGAAAATATTCTATGCACTGGGGCTAATGTTGAATCCACTGAGGACAAACTAGTCGCGTTCGGCGACGAAATATTATCAGATGATGATGATTCCTGCAAATATGGGGCGGATGAGATACTATCTCAAAATATATTTAAAGAAGTTTTCGAAGATGAGGATTTATTAGAAGAATATTTTGAGGTTTGCCCTAGGATAAAATGTTCGGTTGTGTACTAATTTTTAAGTGCAGTTTTCAGAACAGCAATATCACAAGGAACTTTTGGACGATATAGCAAAATTAAGCCAAGTGGAATGTGATGGTTTGGAAAATTTTGGGGGGTATTTAATTAATAAAATGAAGTTAAAAAATTTTGGGTATAGAACTGTGGATGAAAAAAATGAAAATTATAGTTATGTGAACTTGTTGTCTGAGGGGGGGCTTTGGAAACCCACAGATGAATTTTTACAAAATTTAAAAGTTTTAAATTCAATTTTTGTTAATTATAATAACAACGACCTAAACGATTCTCCAGGGTATATGAAAAATTTGATGTCACTTGCAAAAAAAATTTAAATTTAGACGAAAAAATTATTAAGCGATTTTTTTTGGGTAGAACATATTTTAGGATTCGTTATTTGAATAGAAAACATAATGAAATGAAAAACGAAAATGTATCTAAAAAAATGAAAAAAATGACAACTTAATACTAAAATATTGAACTTAAGTGTTATTATTTGGTGCTTTTACTGACGGTAAGCAATTTCCAAACTTGTTTTTGTTTACAGGTGTAAGAATATATCCATAGGGCCGATTTCACAATCTACGCTTAACGCAAACTGGAATTTAATTGACATATTTTTTACGGTTACTGTCAAATTATTTGCAATTAGCATTAAGCGGCTTTTATGAAAACGGCCCTCAACACTTAAATCGAAAAGATTTGTCGCATTAGTACGATGTAAAAAGTTCTTAAGCGTTATTTTTAGCTAAAATTTGCTTTCTAATACACACTTTTCATCTCGACTCGAAAATAAAGCTAAAAATCGCGTGAAAAAAGTCCTGTCGCTTCGTTGAAATCTTCTATAAGTTTTAAAAAATGCAAATATAATATTTAATTTGGAAGCAGAGATACATATATATTTTTTGAACCATTTACATATTTTAAAGCAGCTGCATAGCTTATTTTATAAGTATTTTTACTTTACAAACTATATTTTTTCCTATATTAAAAAAATCCCCAAAGTTTAAAAAAATTACCAAAGAAATTATTTGTTGGGGTGGCAACGCTCTGTGTTCAACTAACAAAATATACGAATGACAACTAACACGTTTTATGTCATAGTGAAAATACCTTGATTTTCTTGTATCATGGTACAAGTTATAAATTATGTAATTGAATTCAAAATACTAACAAGGTACGATCTCGAGACTGAAAAGTCAAGATCGATAGAATTAGAGATTACATTAAGTTCATTAACAGCTCGTAACAGGGGAGCATTTCGAGCGTTGTTTATTCTTAGGTTTCCGAAATAAAAAATATTCGAATACCGAAGGGATCTTTGCGGAACATTAAAAAAAATCCGCTCCAAGAGGTAAGCACAGTCTACAGTTCCTTGGATAATGCCAAAAGCAAAAGTTAAGGAGAGCACCGTTCTTCTTTTATCAAGAGATTTAAGATTAATCTAGAACTATACGAAGGAACTGGGTCAGAAAAACGGAGGCATCGTAGAGCATATTTAAGAAATACCTTTTGAACACGTTCCAATCTGTCTATCCTAAATTGATGGAATGGGCGCCAGATAAAAGCAGCATACTCGAGATTGGAACGAACAAAGGTGACGTAAAGCAGAGTATAGGGATTTGTGAAATCAGCACTATTCCTCCTAATAAAGCCTAGCATTGCATATGATTTTGAGATTATAAGATCAATGTGGTTGTTAAAAGAAAGTTTGGCGTCAAAGATAACGCCGAGATCCTTGATTTCATTAGTTGTCAGCAATGTACAACTTGAGATACTATAGGATGCTGCGACAATGTTACTAGACCTTAAATAAGAAACATGAAAACACTTGCTTAAATTAAGCGGAAGGAGCGACTTTAGTCACCACGAGTATAAACTGTTAAGGTCCATTTGAATTTTAGTAACGTCGGCAAGACTCGTCGTATCTTCAAGTCGTCAGCATACAACAAAAATTGGCAGAACTGACAACACGCATCAATATCATTAATAAATAGCACAAAAAGCTACGGACCGAGAATGTTGCCTTGGGGGACACCTGTTGTCGCAACATACGAATAGGATGAAACATTATCCGCCAAAACTACGCACGATCTGAAAGACAAGTACGACTTAAGCCAATTTAAAAATGTCGAATGAAACCCGAGACATTAAAGCTTCGTGATTAAGATCCTGTGGGGCACTTTATCAAAAGTTTTCGAAAAGTCCGTGTAGATACAATCCACATGAAAGCCACTAGAGAAAGTAGATAGACAATAGTCGCTAAAAACTGCCAGATTTGAAACAGTTGAACGACCAGGAATAAAGCCATGCTGGTTTGGGATTATTAAGCTCTTAACCGAAAAATACATTTTCTCCCTAACAATGCATTCGAGTAATTTAGAAACAGTAGATAGTTTGGAAATTGGTCTATAATTGCTAACGTTGTTTTTGCTACCAGTTTTAAAAACCGGGGTAATAGAAGCCAATTTCCAAGCATCTATAAAATCACCAGTTGATAATGATCTGTTAAAAATAATAAGTAGCGGCGAGATCAAAGCTGGACAATTCTTTAATAAAAGCACAGATAACCCATCTACGTCAGTACGCGAGGAAGGCTTCAACTTTTCAATGCCAATAGCAACATCTTCATAATATTATCATATTATGAAAGGACCAGTGACCCAAAACCAGATGTGGTATTTGCAATCGATGTGAAGTTTAAATCATGGTCAGGCTCTAGATCATTGGTATCAAAATTAGATTTAAAAAAATCTGCAAACAGATTTGCCGCATCTTCAGGAGTATGAGCAGAATTATCATTCAAAAAACTGTTGCCGGTATGGAGCAGCAGGACTTTTTTGATTTCACAAAGTTCCAGAAGGTTTTTGGATTGGAATTGATGCTATGTTCAACATTGAGGATATAATTGCGGTGCAAAAACTTATCCAGACAGTTAAACTCTTTTAAAAAATGCTTATACGAATTATAATGACACTGGCTGTTCGATAACTTCAACTTTTTATAAAATTTATTGCGTAAATTTTTTAACTTCTTCAAGCGATAGTTATACCAGGGTAACTTATATGGTTTACTTTTAACCCTAGGAATATTGTTAGAACAAATGTCCTTCAAAATACCTTTAAACATATCAAAACTATCGGAAACTTTCCGACCTTCCAGATAATCGCACCAATTAACATCCGAAAGGATTTGATTAAGATGATCAAAATCGCAAAGCGCGTAATTGAAAGCAGCATTACTGCTCATAGAAACTTGCGCGAAATGATAAAACTCAACTTTCAGAACAAGAGCTACGTGATGCATCCCTGATGAAGAAATTGGAGCCAGACATTGTGAAGGGATATAACATAATTGTTGATTTGGTATAAGTTTAAGCTAAGTAAACTATCAATAAAGTATGATTCTTGAATCGAAGATAAATTGGGAGGAACAAGACCAGCACCCGAATATTTATTCGACCAACTAACGTTTCCAAAGTCACCAAAGACACACATTTGATTTTCACCAAGCCTATTGTGTACGAGTGCTGCAATGTTGTCAGCATGTGATCTGTATAGGCTATCCGCACTTTTCGGTGGAATATACCTACGATGCAAAAACATACAACGAACTTGATAAAGACGAGCCACCAATACACACACAAAGCTGATCCAGTAGAGGGTCCACGTTATCCAGATTAACTAACGCAGAACAGTAATTCCGTTGGACAGCAATCAGGACCCCACCACCTCTCGACCGACCAGTTCTGTCAGCGTCTCTGTCTTTACGAAAAACGGCAGAAAGCATTGGATCAAAAAATTCCGTATCAAAAAAATTAGCAGTTAGCCACGTTTCAACTATTACAAAAATGTCATAGTCCAGCTGCGAGCTTAGAGACATGACAGCATCAGACTTTGTTCTAAGCCCGGATACATTTTGAAAATAAATCTTGATACTGCTAGAAACTTTCGGATTGGAATTACTGTACGTATTCTGAACGCTAGCAGCTTTTTGTTTTGTTCCGCTTGCGATAAAATCGAAACGGGCGAATATTCACACCAGCCGGCCATAGATCAGCGGATAGTACCTTTGGAAAGAGTGAGGCAGAAATTTCAAACGCGGCGCAACACCTAGTTCAGAGTTAAAGTTACAGCCAACCAGGTTAAACGCATTCTGATTCTGCTGCCCACGTATGTGAACTTGACCCACTGTGCGTGGTGACGTGACAACAGAATAAGAGTTAGCAGCATCAGCATAACTTTGAAATACAGAGGCTGCAGCGACGTCAGCAACCATAATAGCAGAACTGCCAGTCGGGGTATTGGCAGCTGATGGTGATAACAACGAAAGAGTGTCAGAGTGAACAGTAGTCGCAGGCAATAAATTCGAGGGAGAATGACTGGCACTAGTAACTTGGTTTCTTTTTGCACACTCATTCGCAACGCCTTAGCATCGGCAGCAACAACAGCAAGATCAGCACATCAACAACGGTAGGCAGCAGAGAAGCTTTCGAGTTTCTCACTAAAACAGTAGCCGAATTATCACTGGCTTTTGCTTTTGAACGCGTTCTTCTAGTGTTTTTGTTATTGTCACTAGTAGAATTATTGTCATTTTCAGTAACTAATAAATTATTTAGAATCCCGATAGATTATTCAGACTAGCTAGCAACTCACTTATTTTTTCTTTGTTTAATGAAATGTCCAAGCATTGGGCAGCACAACTAAAGCAAAAAGTCATGATAAAACAATTAACTTAGGCCAATACTGTATAACAAAAGAAGAGCGACTAAAAACACGTCCGTACGCGCCAAAGATGTTATTGATTTTTTAGTTCATATAACAAGTTCTCCAATATTTTGCTATTAATTCCAAATATGAGCCCGTCATCAACGTAGAGTAGTAAGTACTCGTTGTTTTTTTCGGTTTGATAGGTAAAAACACATGGATCAACCCGTGACTGAGTAAATCCAAAATTGATTAAAAATTCACTATGCGCTTGTTCCACTGCCTTGAAGCTTGTTTAAGGCCATATAGGCTCTTTTTATGTAAGCAAACTCGATCATCTGAGACAAATCCACTCACTAAATTGCCGTTGCTCTTAAACTTTTTCTTAAAAATCCATCGATTTGTAATAACGTGCATGTCGTTGGTACGTGGCACTAAAACCCATGTTTTATTTGCTTTCAAAGATTGAATTTCACTCAATCCATTGGTCGCACTCTTTACTTGATAGAGCATCTTCCAAAGATGTAGGTTCTTTAGATGATATACATAATTCAGCAGTCACTCATATCCGGATTTTGATTTTGAACCTTTGTTACGCTTCTCGTTACATATGGACTTCTCATTACTGTTGGCTGAATTTTATTTTCTTGTGAGTTTATACGCTCGGGTGAGGTAGATGAAATTGTCGGCTTTGTGCTAGCTCCCTCTGACACTGTATTTTCATCTACTAGTTTTTCACATATTACATTAATTGAAGGGCTCAGAACCAAAAGGATCTAAGTGACTCCGAAATTGATTTGAGATATTCAAGTTTAAAGTTTACTGCCTTTTGAAAATTCTATGTAAAATCTGGGTAGGGCATTTATAGTATGGGAAATAGATGGCACTACAATGTCTCTTTGCCAACAAATAAACACCATATTTCACTATACAAATATGGCTATAACTCAATTTCAAAAAAAATTTCACTTAGATCCTTTTGGTTCTGAGCCCTTCAATTGTTGTTGTTGGCGCTTCATTGAAAATCACATCGCGCCGAATCAAAACTCTTCTGTTCTCCCGATCGAATACTCTATATGCTTTGCTCTCTTCATTATAGCCAACCAAAATACCCTTAAAAGAATTTCTTTCCCATTTTGTACGCTGTTCTTTTGGAATGTGAACGTAAACATCACCGCCGAAAACACCAAGATGTGCTACTGAAGGTTTCTTGCCAAACCACAATTCATATGGGGTACACCAACCAATAACGTTTGAAGCTGTTCTGTTTTTCAGATAAACTGCTATATGCGTAGCATCAGCCCATAAATACGAAGGCAACTGCTTGCTGTGAAGCATTGATTTTGCACTTTCAACGATTGTTCTATTTTGCCGCTCGATAAAACTATTTTGTTCCGGCGCTCTAGGTGTAGTGACGTCGTGTTTTATATTGTTCTCCAGTAGCAATTGATTAACTTGTTCGTTACAAAATTCCAAACCGCCATCTGAACGTATGCGCTTAATTGAACGTATGCGCTTAATTGAGCTCTTTATAAACATCTGTTTTGTTTTTCAAAAAATAAACAAAACAATAACAAGAGTAGTCATCTTTCAGAAGAAGAAAATGATTGGAACCAACTAATGACGAGACGCTCATTTTTCCGCATAGATCCATGTGAAAAACTTCACCAGGTACGTCAGCACGCTTCGCTCCGCTTTTTGGAAATGATTTCCTATGCTGCTTGCCATAGGCGCATCCTTCACAAAATACGTTAGTTGTTTCCATATCAGATACTTGCAAGCACATTTTATGAAGTGTATTAAAGTTTGCGTGGCCTAGTCTTTCGTGCCACAACTGCTTAGTCTCAGATGTAACAGCGTTTAATGATGATGCCGCCTCTGGTTTCAAGTCCATGCGGTATAAACCACTTTCATTTTTACCTTTAGTAATTATGTTTTTGCCATTCATGAAGTAAACGTGTTAGCCACCGGATTCGAATACTCCGCTTGCACCTCTTTTAGTTGCTCTAGATATGGAAATAAAATTTTTATGCAGTTCTGGAACTAGTAAAACATCCTTCACAGAGAGTTCAAGTGACCACGTACCTCGATATCGCCTTTACCTTCAACCTTTAAACGCCTGCCGTCGCCAACTTTCACATACAGATTGTTAATTTTGTTATCAAAATAAGTGAAAAGTTCTTTTTGAAATGACATGTGATCTGTTGCTCCAGAGTCAGCATAAAAAACATTCACAGTTTATTAAAATTTTTCGATGCGTTCAAAATAAATAAATATGGACTTTTGCGATCAGCTGTTTCTTTTGTTTGCCATTTCTTGTCATTCGCTTTACTTTCAAGTAATAGATTTTGAGAATCGCCTTTCTTCTCTGCTACGTTTTGTTGGTGTTTTTGTCTTTTTAGACATTCCATAGCCCAATGCCCCGGCTTATGACAATAATTGCAATTACCTTTTCGTCTTTTGTAGTTTTCATTTTTTTCTTTTGTTCGCTGAATAGTTGTTGGAGTTGCCTTTAACCTTGCTTGCTGCATATACTGAATTGGCCGTGTTGTTGCTCAATATTTTGGCTTTCACGTGGAACGGCATACCAAGCTGTGCGTACGTGATCAAATCTAGCGTGAAAACTACTTAAAATTTTAGCAATTATCATAGGCTCTTTCTGCTCTAATTCCAAGTCTTTGAGACGGTGTGCAATAGAAGTAATATTCGCAACGTAGTCGACAACTGACTCATCATCGCTCATTTTGGCACTCATGAATTTTTCTAGAAGAATCTGCGCTGATTGTTCGCTTTTTTCGGCACGTACTGCTTTAAGTTTGGACCACATTTGTGCCGCTGTAGAACACTCTGTGAGATACGTGAGCTGTTCAAGCTCAATGCCCCTCATAATAAACGCCTGCGCTTCATCGTCCTTCGTATCCCAGTATGCATTTGCGTCCGTTCTCTTCTCCGCTCCCAAGACGTATTTCTTCAGCTTATTTTCAGCCATGTATATTTCCATTTGTCTTTCTTGTGCGGAAAACCCTAAACTGCATTTACCTTAAATGCATACAAATTCTTAATAAATCCGCATGCATGCCTAAATTTATTTACATTAGACAACCCAAGTCGGCGATTCAAAACAAAACATGAAAGTATGCCATATGTTAGGTTAGATCAAAATGCATCATATTCCGCCCGGCACAGCAATTTTTGTTCTTAACGAATGTATTTACGTTGATATATAGACATAAGGATAAAAATAAACGTGTTTTATTTTTTAGTGATTTCATAAATTTTTATTGACAAATATAATAGGGCTGCAGACGAATTTGTAATTCAAGTAAAATCAGTGTACGAAAATAAACTATATTGTACAGTACTACTTCGTTTTGTTTCTTACTTTCATAATTCAAAACAAAACAAAACCCAACGGCTCAGTTCACTTTTCAATTATAAAATACTTTTTTTGAAAATTACAGGAAAATCAGAAAACAAAACTAAAAAACTTTTTATGTACTTATGCATTTGTAGTGATTATAACAGCAAATTGACATAGGGACTTCTCTTTTTGCTCATGACCGTACTTATAACGCTTAGTAAAACTCAGCATGCATATTTCAAGTGGAGGCATCCTTTGAGAGCAGGGATGGGCAGTTTCGGCAGAGAGTGGTCGTTGCATGCGTGGAATTATTTACAACAGCGTGCGAACTAAGCAGGTGCGCGTATAGTGATGACGAAAACTTCGCCCGATGGGCGACGCTGCCAGACTTGCTTGAGGGCAAGAGGCCAAACAGAATCAGTCCGTGAATACGTCAGATACGTGGCGTACGTCAATCTTAGAGCAAATTCTATTTTGACGTATCCGTCGTATCTGGTGTTACGCATACAAACACCCGAAGTCTACTTTGCTGAGTCTGCTGAACGCTTGAACAGTTCACCTTGGCAACATTCTTGGGAGTTGCACTCTTGAGGCGCACGGACAGTGATGGAACGCATTATCTCCTGCCGCGGTTGCAACCATCCGCCGTCGAAAGAGACGGTGGAGCAACTGCTTTGCGATTGTAATTAATATGGGATGCACAAACGTTTTAAAGGCGGAATCTTCGGCCATTCTTAAAGGCCTTCCATTTTTTGTAAGTAATTCTACGATGGCATTTTCTATTTTTCTCTGCTAACGAGTTGAGTTATTTTGACCCTCCCGCCACCATCTCTGCTTTTAATTTTTTTTTACCAAATAGTCTTGGTATATTTTGCTATGAAAATTTTTCAAATGCCTTTCTAAATTGCCCGCGTTGCTATACATCAAATACAAAATATTTTTTAATTTACATAAATTTATATTTCATAAAAATTATTTCATAACTTGAACTTCAATTGAATGTTCATCCAAAGAAAAGTGCTTTGCTCTTACTCTTCCTTCTGCAACTGGCTGGAATCATGCAGTTGTATGTCGGAGTCCCTTTCACGCTACAGCTTTTTTAAATCTATCTTCAAGGTTCTTTTCTTCGTAGTACTCCTCGTTTTGCACATATTTAAATGAAATATTAGTTATGGCCCCTTTTGCCCAATCATATAATTCTTCGTGCGTTTGCATTGGATTATTCACTCTCTGAAGACTCCCAAGCCATCGCATGCATTTTTTCCATGTGAGGTGGGGAAAAAGTGCCACTCCGCAGTCAAACCAAAATCTTTTTGATGATGGGTAAGATTAACAAAATTCTTTTTGTTTTTATATTGAGCGCTTGCCCCATCAGAGAAATATGTAATTTTGGAAATATTTTCGAAGTGATTTTTAACATATTCCACCAAGTATTTTTGAAATAAATGCACGGCAATTGTGTTGTGATGTAAGCAGTCAGAAATGACAACAAAGCTTTTCATACGAGTTAAAAGCTTAGCTTTCGGATAAATCACAGATAACGCATTCATCTTCTGGTAAAGATTCCTTTTTGCCGTTCACAATCTCGTTTTGCCTTTTATTTAACTAGATAGGAATGCGACAATAAATTTTGCAAACTGGACTCCAATTTTTGTAAGTATTCATTAATTGGGGATATCATTAGTTGCAAAGTGGTTCTATCGACGTTAACCCATTGTCGGTAGGTTATATCTTCAATGAAGCTATCTTCCAAAATTGTTCTTATTTCGTGGATCAAATTTGTTGCACCGGGACACTGGGAACATTTTCAGAAATAACAATTCGTTGCAGCCTCTACTGCCTACCTAACAAAGGTATCCACATACATATGTATATTGCAGTTAACTAACATGCACACGCAGACACGCGTATGTGCCTCAATGTCACATCAGAAATGATTTAATAACTTTATTTATGTTATTTATTTATTTCTTTATTTGTATGCTTATAATTCAGTACAAAGATTTCATCTTATATAACAGCACTGAATAGTATTATAGTCATATTAAAAATAAAAAATATTATGCCAAAAAAATAAAACTAAGACAACAACTTAGATTTAATTTACAATATAAAATATTAAGAAACAGATAATAAAAAGTCAGGAGTTTAAGTTTTATAGTTAAAAATAAAACAATGATATTTAACAGTGTTATTTAAAATGTTCATATATTAACTTTTTAAATTGCGTTGCTGACTAATTGCAAGTAAGGGGGTAATCGATTCCAAATTCGTATAGCGTTTATATAGAAATGTTGATCTGAAAAAGATTAGATTAGATTAGATTTATTTATTCATTTTTTCTTACAACATACAAAGTAGCTTAAATTAACATCATTTGTTATAAGAAAAAAAGGTAAGGCATTCAGTAATATATAATATATTAGTGTCGAATGCCATCATAAAGATAAGATAATAAACTAACTATTGTGTTCGTAATCGAAATTAGTGGTCAAAATAACAACTAAACTTATATAAGGCGTGGTAACTGCATATCTAGGTTATTAAACGCTAGGGTCCAGCAAAACTTTGATATCATTGTGTGATAAATTCAGCAGGAAGGATTTCACACATCTTAAAAATTGATTTAAATTTCTAATGGGACGTATATTAGCAGGCAGAGCGTTGAATAATTTACGCGAAACTATAGTGAAAAAATTATTAAAAATACTTATACGATGTATAGGTATTTCTACTAGGCCGTGAGTGTTTGTTCTTAGATTATAATTGTCTGAAAGTCTACTGTTTAAATAACCGCAACGTAAAAAAAATATTTTTAGAGTCTTGTAGTAATACATGTGCCTTACTGGGAGGAGTTTCAGGTTCTTAAACAACTCCATAGAAGGATAAAATCGGTTAACATTACACATATTTCTTATAACACATTTCTGAATAATTAAAAGAGGCCGAATTTTACTAGTACATGCACCACCCCAACAGCTAATGCCATATTGTAGCCTAGAATGGACTAGAGCATAGTAAATAGTATTTAGAGTTTTTGTTGAGCAAACCTTTTTAAGATTATAAAAATTTCGGACTATGGATTGTAAATATGATTTCAATCGGGAAGTGTGAGAAGACCAGTTAAGATTTTGGTCGAGAGATACACCCAAGTATTGAAAGTCCTGGCACTTTATCAATTGCGAAGCACATGTCGCTACAATTAGCATCGGAGATGAACGATTTATCAGGACAAAACGAAGCATGTATCTCGAAACGCCTACAGTTTGGTGAATGAAACACATTGTCTACATCAGGAGAAGTTTTCGCATGCAAATTGAAATATAATAATTGTGTTTTTTTAAGCGGTAACTCTTCCAGAGAAGGGTAAGGAAAAAATTGAGTTCAGGTAAATTAAAAACAATATTGGACCTAGAACAGAGCCTTGTGGAACTCCTAAACTGATCGAGGCAGAATCACTTATATCTCCAGTGTTATATTCTATTTGAATAATACGGTTTCCTCTTTCTGACCTGAAGAAGTCAGACAAAAGTCTCCATCATGGAAAAAATTTATTCTTTTAGATGAAAGGTTAGCGCATATTATATATATTTTTTCAAAAATATTCGTTGGACATGTTTTTAATAATTGTTATAAGAAAGTTTACTAAACAAAAATTAAAGAAAAAAAACCTTTTTTAAAAATAAGCTTTTATTATTGTTTAATAAAATTAACTAAAAAGTAAAAAATAAATTCACTGTAAAGAAGTATAACACTTTATAAGTTCATTGTAACTTTTAACGATAATTAGGCTTCTTCGTCTGCGATAAAATAATTCCATATTGTACATGATTATATATTTTTGCCATTAAAACTTTACACTTAAATTATTAAGTCTTCCAGTCTACACCAAAGTCCCAATTTTATTATTAATAAAAGAGTGTTAAATTTTATTTGGTATAATTAGAAACATTTAGGACCTTCTTGTCTATTTGATGGTATAATTAAGGACGTTTAAGACATTTCTTGCTATCACAATGTAAAACGCTTTTATTAATAATAAAATTGGGACTTTGGTGTAGACTGGAAGATTTAATAATTTAAGTGTAAAGTTTTAATGGCAAAAATATATAATCGTGTACAATATGGAATTATTTTATCGCAGACGAAGAAGCCTAATTATCGTTAAAAGTTACAATGAACTTATAAAGTGTTATACTTCTTTACAGTGAATTTATTTTTTACTTTTTAGTTAATTTTATTAAACAATAATAAAAGCTTATTTTTAAAAAAGTTTTTTTTCTTTAATTTTATTTTTTACTTTTTAGTTCTGTTTATCAACAAGTAATACACCCATAAGCTTGTTCTTAGAAAAGCTTTTTGCCTAAATTAATTTACTTTTTAGTTAATTTTATTAAACAATAATAAAAGCTTATTTTTAAAAAAGTTTTTTCTTTAATTTTATTTTATAATGCATTGTCCGCGAAACCTGAACGATGGTGAAAATTTGAAAACACCAGCTCAACGGGAAGTTAGTACAATATCGAAAACAAAATTTGTGGAGTTGAAATTTTTCAAATATCGCTACCCGTGCGCCACCTGTCGGAATTCTTTTTTTTATATTGCGTTGGGGTAAAAAACTAAACGTGGATGAAAATTTTAAGATACTACCTTAACGGGAAGTTCGTTTAAAAATGAATTAAACGACACCGAAAACGGACCTTCGAATTTCTTAAATAGAGCGACTCCCGCGACACCTAGCGGTTACAATTTTTTTTAAACATATGGAAATTAATTAAGTACCACACACGTAAAATATCAGCCAAATCGGCCCATAATTAGGATTTTTAGTATTTATAACCGCGATCTCAGCTCCACCTAGCGGAATTTTTTTTAGGGAAATATTTCTTTTCATAGTAGTAATACATGTTCCGAATTTCAGTCAAATTGGACCATTGATGCGATTTTTGAAAATATAGCGACCTTCGCGCCACCTACCGGATTTTTTTTTCATAATATTGCATTGTCATCGGGGTTATACATCGGTGCAGACTTTCAGCTCAATCGGACACCGGGAAGTGTATCAAATTTAACTTGCAAGATTCCATTACAGACATCCGTCAACTGAAACTAAATAAAAGCTAATAAAAAAAAAACAATTTGATTTTGTAAAATTTAATATTTCTTAAACGCAGTTATAAAGTAAATATAGTTATCTTCAAAATAACACAAAAATTAGTAAGATACGACTACTAAAACCACAGTTATAGAATTTTGAATGTGGACTAGTTTGCTTAAATTTGCTTAACCGTCGTATTTAAAAACATGCATACATATATCTGAAAGAAAATTTTTTTTGACGAAATCCTGATATAGGTGTTTACTAAATTCATGGAAACAAATTAGAAAAAAATTTTGAGCAAAATCAAAATTATGAAATCCTAAAAGGTGTACGATTTGTAAAATAATGACCCATGTATGTTAGTGTTATCAATTAAAGGTACTTGTTTCGTATGTATGATTTGCAGTTGTTGATTGTATAGATATGTAGTGGAGGGCTGAAAAGAAAAAATTGTTAGAAAATCAAACGCAACAAGCAAACTATCTTCAGTGCAAGGGCCATTTTATTTCAATAAGTAAAATTAAAGTTTACAAAATTTGACAATCGAATTTACAAAAGCCAGACTTTTGGATGCCGAAATAAAAGTAACTTCACTGAGAAGGGATGCAGTAACTCCTGTAAATTCAACATTCATATGCTTTACATGTCATAAGCCAGTCCACAAGGCAGCGGAGTGTCAACGGAATCGAAATCAACAGCGTAAAGGATATCAGAAGCAATACAAGCCGCAATATCAACCCAGACCAGCTCAACATAATCAAGCTAATCAGTACGTAGGAAGAGGAAGACACAACAGGGTTGCAGATAAATGTTTTCACTATGGTCAAGCAGCAAAGGAAGAGAGTGAGTATGAAGTTTCATTTACTGCCCACGGTATTAGGGGTACATATATCTAAAAATATAGATAGCAATACAATACGTTTTGTAATAGATTCGGGTGCGACCGAACATTTAATTCAAAGCAAATATATAAAATTTGTAACAAATGTAGAATGTTTAGAAAGCGAAATAAAAATATTTGTAGCAAATGGCCAACATTTAGTAGCTAAGAAAGAGGGCAACCTAATAGTAAAATACAACAATACAAATGGATTAATTGTCGAAGGGCTAGCACACAACCTACTGTCTGTTCAAAAATTGATAGACAATAAATATAATGTAAAATTTTCTAATAATTCCGTATGCATTTATAATGAAAGGTATAAGATGAATGGAAAAATGATAGGAAAATTGTATACTATTTTCTTTAATCTAGACTTTCAGCACTCAATGTTAGGTAGGGCAAAAGGGTCGATTAGCGACAACGATAACATGTGGCACCGGCGTCTGGGACATGCAAATAAAAAACATCTCCAAATATTAAATCTACCATGCTCAAACAATGTATGCAATTCGTGTATGGAGGGAAAGGCGACGCGCTTACCATTTAAAGGAGTAATCAAACCAAAGTCCAGGTACGTTGGTGAGATGTTATATACAGACCTGTCAGGACCCGTCAATATTCCAACCATAAATGGTGAGACTTATTTTCATACAATTATTGATGACTACAGCCATTTTACTGTGGTATACCTACTCGCCAAGAAAAGTGAAGCCACAGACAACATTGTTAAGTATATAAAATATTTAGAGACTCAAACAGGCAACAAAGTTAAGAAGATTAGATGTGATAACGGAGGCGAATTTAAAAACAAAAACCTTCAACATTTTTGCGATAATAAGAGTATACAATTACAATTCACAAATGCATATTCACCACAGTCCAACGGCGTAGCTGAACGAATGAATCGCACAATTTACAACAAAGCAAGAACTCAAATGATAGAAACAGGATTACCAAAACACTTATGGGGCGAAGCAGTCAGATGTTCAGTGTATCAAATCAATAGGTGTCCATCATCTTCTATAAGCTTTAAGACACCAGCAGATTTACGATATGGAAAGTATGACATCTCGAATCTCAAAATATTTGGCTTTAAGGCATGGGTCGTACAATTACCCAAAGGCAATAAATTTGAGCAAAGAGCAAATGAAATGAGATTTGTTGGCTACTCGATGAACGGATATCGGTTGTGGGATCCTAAAGAGAATAAAATAATTTGCTCAAGAGATGTTAGGTTTGACGAAAGTCAAACGAAATATTTAGAAGAAGATAAAGTGGGAGGGTATAAGTATAAGACAATAGAACAAGACGAACGAGAAGAAGAACAAAATGTTACCACAAATGAAACACAACAAGTCTGCCAAAACGAAAAAGAAAATGTAGAGATAGAAAACGAAGAAGTAGAAAATGAAGACAACGTAAGTCAAGGAGAAATTGAAAACGAAGTACGCAAAAGGAAGTTAAAAACAAAATCAGGAAGAGAAGTAAAGCGTCCGAAATATTTAGAGCAAAATTATGCCATAGAAGAAAACAATGCTGAAGAACATATGAACATCGCCTATTGCCTATTAGCCGAAGAACCACAAAACTTTGAAGAAGCACAAAAGAGTGACGAATAGAAGAAAGCCATTAAAGTTGAATTAAATGCACATAAAAAATTGGAAACGTGGAAAGAAGCAAATCTACCACAAGGAGCAAAAGCTATTGACACAAAGTGGATTTTCAGAGAAAAGCAAGATGGAACGAAAAAGGCAAGAATAGTTGCGAAAGGTTTCCAGCAAAGTTACCATCAACAAGGGTACTACTCACCAGTAGCAAGAACAACAACAATTAGAACACTATTAAGCCATGCAATTAAAGAAAATCTCAGCATTCTTAAATGGTATCTTGGACAAAGAGGTATATATAAAATGTCCAGAAGGGGTACAGTTGAAGAAAGGAAATAATGTATTAAAACTTAGCAAAGCACTATATGGTCTGAAAGAATCACCCAAATGCTGGAACTTAAGATTTCACCATTTCATGATTGCGAATGGATTTCAACAATCAAAACATGATTTCTGCCTTTACATAAGCAAAAGTACGTGGATACTAATATATGTTGATGACATATTGATTTTAGGAGAAGATACGCAAATACTTTCGAAGTTGAAACACGAATTTAAAGTCAAAGACCTAGGCGATATTCGAGAATACTTAGGCCTCGAAATATCAAGGCACAATAATATCATAGAAATCAAACATGAACGTATGATTCAAAAGATTGTGGAAAAATTCAATATGCTAAACTGCAAAGGAGCATCAACACCAATGGAATGTAATTTTTCATACGAAAATACTGAAGAAATCGTGGATGTTCCATTCAAAGAATTAATAGGATGCTTATTATACATATCAACAAACAGTAGATAACATATGCGGTATCATACTTAAGTCGATACTTAGACAAACCAACATCAAGCTTATGGAAATCTGGTAAAAGAATTTTACGGTACTTAAAGGCCACTAGCAACAAGGGTCTAATTTATATGAAATCAAACAAACCAATTGAAATATTAGCTTACTCGGATGCAGACTGGGCAGGCGACAAATCAGACAGGAAAAGTGCAAGCGGATGTGTAATTTTCCATTGTGGAAACCCGGTTCAATGGTACTCTAAAAAGCAGACGGCAGTTGTTTTATCCACCGCTGAAGCTGAGTACATTGCGGGGGCAATGGCCACAAGCGAACTTTTATATTTAAAAGGAGTTGTAACAGACCTGGTTCCACAAGTTAGGGTTGAAGCTAATTTACTGATTGACAATCAAAGTGCTATACGAATGATTGAAAGTTTTGAAAACAGCAAACGATCCAAACATATTGATATCAAAGCCCACTTTATAAAAGATATTGTAAGGAAAAATATAATTTCAATATCATATGTATCATCGGAGAAAAATATATCCGACATATTTAAAAAAAACCATTAGGAGTCAATAAACATAAATTCTTTGTTGATGAACTTGGCATAGAATAAGTAACAATTAATACGAAACTATAAAAATAAACTTTTTACTGAATTTATATAAGTTTAACTGTCTTAAAATCCATAAACAATTAAGGTAAATGTCCATAATTTCGTGGTACTAAGGAATTTTCTGACTTTCTACCTCTCTTGCGTAAAAACGGATGAAGGAAAACTAAAAAAGTAAATTTTTCCCATTGAGTTGATCTATTAAGATAGCTTTCCATTTAACTTCAAACAAAACTAACAAATGTTTTATTTTATATAAATAAAAATGTGTGAGTACCTCCAATGTCCCTAATTTCGTGGCAAAAATTTTCTGATGTACCTAACTTCGTGGTAAAGTGTCCCTAATTTCGTGGTATTTGGTTAAACTCTAATTTTATGGAAAATGAAAGTTATTTTAAACGCAAATTCCTAAAATTTATTTATTAAAATTTATGTTCAAAAATTTAAAATTTTAAATAATTTTTTTATTGTTATTGTATTTATGAAAAGAAAGCGTTTTAAGACCAAGTAAGTATTAATTTGTTTAGTACTTAGTACGAAATTAGGGGCATGCGATAAAATTGATGTACGTAATTTCGTGGTATCGCTTTAAGCGGTAATATGAGTTTTATATTTAAATTTTTTTGTTTATTATCGCTATTCATTCATAACAAAAGCAAAAAAGTATAAATCTTGGCATATTTTTTTAAATTAAATGAAAAATTATTGAATAAACAAAAGTTCTATAATGCCATTATTTCGTTAAACACAAGCACAAGCAGAGCTTTTCGATTAAAATATTAACGAATGGGTTAATAAAAGTGTACCACGAAATTACGTCAAAATCTTCCTCAGGGGTTTATATAATAATTAAAATACTTAAAATAATAGGGTATCTTATGAAATGTGAAAGAAAATAAGGAAAACATAAACTATTATATTCCCATAATTTCGTGGATACCACGAAATTAGGTACATCACAAAAAACATGTGTCCCTAGTTTCATGGTATTTAAATATTTAACAAAATATAAATGAAAAGTTATTGAAATAAGTTTTACAGTAGTAAAAACGTTTAAGAAATGTTAAATAAAACCAAAAAAATTACCTTCAAAAAAAAAAATTTAGAGATACAATTATTACAGGCTTAACAAATTCTACTGGTCTCCTTAACAGTTTCCTTAAGAGGCCTCCCTACAAAAGGCTCATTTTCTGAGCTTCCAACTTTATAATGATTGTTATTTAATAGGTTCAATTTTAAAAAATTTGTAAAATATCCATTATTACACCCGAAAAGTTAATCTTTATGATAAAATTTTCAGTTTAAAAAAAAACTCGCCAAATTTCTTGTTTGAAAGAAAAAATCGAAATACCACAAAATAACGTACTACCACGAAATTATGGACATTTAACTTATGATACACATAATTTTTATATTCATATACAAACGCTCAAATGTAACAATTTCGTAATACATAAAACATTTGTAAAATAGAAGTTATCATTCCAAAATTGAGGAGGGGTGTTGAATATTGTGAGCCCCAGCAGTACGTATGCTATCGATAACATTCATCATTTCATTCTCTAGTTTGTAAGCTTCCGATATATTTTATACTTCCGTCTTCTCGAATAAAACTTCACGTATGCAACAATACAAATGGATTAATTGTCGAAGGGCTAGCACACAACCTACTGTCTGTTCAAAAATTGATAGACAATAAATATAATGTAAAATTTTCTAATAATTCCGTATGCATTTATAATGAAAGGTATAAGATGAATGGAAAAATGATAGGAAAATTGTATACTATTTTCTTTAATCTAGACTTTCAGCACTCAATGTTAGGTAGGGCAAAAGGGTCGATTAGCGACAACGATAACATGTGGCACCGGCGTCTGGGACATGCAAATAAAAAACATCTCCAAATATTAAATCTACCATGCTCAAACAATGTATGCAATTCGTGTATGGAGGGAAAGGCGACGCGCTTACCATTTAAAGGAGTAATCAAACCAAAGTCCAGGTACGTTGGTGAGATGTTATATACAGACCTGTCAGGACCCGTCAATATTCCAACCATAAATGGTGAGACTTATTTTCATACAATTATTGATGACTACAGCCATTTTACTGTGGTATACCTACTCGCCAAGAAAAGTGAAGCCACAGACAACATTGTTAAGTATATAAAATATTTAGAGACTCAAACAGGCAACAAAGTTAAGAAGATTAGATGTGATAACGGAGGCGAATTTAAAAACAAAAACCTTCAACATTTTTGCGATAATAAGAGTATACAATTACAATTCACAAATGCATATTCACCACAGTCCAACGGCGTAGCTGAACGAATGAATCGCACAATTTACAACAAAGCAAGAACTCAAATGATAGAAACAGGATTACCAAAACACTTATGGGGCGAAGCAGTCAGTGTATCAAATCAATAGGTGTCCATCATCTTCTATAAGCTTTAAGACACCAGCAGATTTACGATATGGAAAGTATGACATCTCGAATCTCAAAATATTTGGCTTTAAGGCATGGGTCGTACAATTACCCAAAGGCAATAAATTTGAGCAAAGAGCAAATGAAATGAGATTTGTTGGCTACTCGATGAACGGATATCGGTTGTGGGATCCTAAAGAGAATAAAATAATTTGCTCAAGAGATGTTAGGTTTGACGAAAGTCAAACGAAATATTTAGAAGAAGATAAAGTGGGAGGGTATAAGTATAAGACAATAGAACAAGACGAACGAGAAGAAGAACAAAATGTTACCACAAATGAAACACAACAAGTCTGCCAAAACGAAAAAGAAAATGTAGAGATAGAAAACGAAGAAGTAGAAAATGAAGACAACGTAAGTCAAGGAGAAATTGAAAACGAAGTACGCAAAAGGAAGTTAAAAAGAGAACATATGAACATCGCCTATTGCCTATTAGCCGAAGAACCACAAAACTTTGAAGAAGCACAAAAGAGTGACGAATAGAAGAAAGCCATTAAAGTTGAATTAAATGCACATAAAAAATTGGAAACGTGGAAAGAAGCAAATCTACCACAAGGAGCAAAAGCTATTGACACAAAGTGGATTTTCAGAGAAAAGCAAGATGGAACGAAAAAGGCAAGAATAGTTGCGAAAGGTTTCCAGCAAAGTTACCATCAACAAGGGTACTACTCACCAGTAGCAAGAACAACAACAATTAGAACACTATTAAGCCATGCAATTAAAGAAAATCTCAGCATTCTTAAATGGTATCTTGGACAAAGAGGTATATATAAAATGTCCAGAAGGGGTACAGTTGAAGAAAGGAAATAATGTATTAAAACTTAGCAAAGCACTATATGGTCTGAAAGAATCACCCAAATGCTGGAACTTAAGATTTCACCATTTCATGATTGCGAATGGATTTCAACAATCAAAACATGATTTCTGCCTTTACATAAGCAAAAGTACGTGGATACTAATATATGTTGATGACATATTGATTTTAGGAGAAGATACGCAAATACTTTCGAAGTTGAAACACGAATTTAAAGTCAAAGACCTAGGCGATATTCGAGAATACTTAGGCCTCGAAATATCAAGGCACAATAATATCATAGAAATCAAACATGAACGTATGATTCAAAAGATTGTGGAAAAATTCAATATGCTAAACTGCAAAGGAGCATCAACACCAATGGAATGTAATTTTTCATACGAAAATACTGAAGAAATCGTGGATGTTCCATTCAAAGAATTAATAGGATGCTTATTATACATATCAACAAACAGTAGATAACATATGCGGTATCATACTTAAGTCGATACTTAGACAAACCAACATCAAGCTTATGGAAATCTGGTAAAAGAATTTTACGGTACTTAAAGGCCACTAGCAACAAGGGTCTAATTTATATGAAATCAAACAAACCAATTGAAATATTAGCTTACTCGGATGCAGACTGGGCAGGCGACAAATCAGACAGGAAAAGTGCAAGCGGATGTGTAATTTTCCATTGTGGAAACCCGGTTCAATGGTACTCTAAAAAGCAGACGGCAGTTGTTTTATCCACCGCTGAAGCTGAGTACATTGCGGGGGCAATGGCCACAAGCGAACTTTTATATTTAAAAGGAGTTGTAACAGACCTGGTTCCACAAGTTAGGGTTGAAGCTAATTTACTGATTGACAATCAAAGTGCTATACGAATGATTGAAAGTTTTGAAAACAGCAAACGATCCAAACATATTGATATCAAAGCCCACTTTATAAAAGATATTGTAAGGAAAAATATAATTTCAATATCATATGTATCATCGGAGAAAAATATATCCGACATATTTAAAAAAAACCATTAGGAGTCAATAAACATAAATTCTTTGTTGATGAACTTGGCATAGAATAAGTAACAATTAATACGAAACTATAAAAATAAACTTTTTACTGAATTTATATAAGTTTAACTGTCTTAAAATCCATAAACAATTAAGGTAAATGTCCATAATTTCGTGGTACTAAGGAATTTTCTGACTTTCTACCTCTCTTGCGTAAAAACGGATGAAGGAAAACTAAAAAAGTAAATTTTTCCCATTGAGTTGATCTATTAAGATAGCTTTCCATTTAACTTCAAACAAAACTAACAAATGTTTTATTTTATATAAATAAAAATGTGTGAGTACCTCCAATGTCCCTAATTTCGTGGCAAAAATTTTCTGATGTACCTAACTTCGTGGTAAAGTGTCCCTAATTTCGTGGTATTTGGTTAAACTCTAATTTTATGGAAAATGAAAGTTATTTTAAACGCAAATTCCTAAAATTTATTTATTAAAATTTATGTTCAAAAATTTAAAATTTTAAATAATTTTTTTATTGTTATTGTATTTATGAAAAGAAAGCGTTTTAAGACCAAGTAAGTATTAATTTGTTTAGTACTTAGTACGAAATTAGGGGCATGCGATAAAATTGATGTACGTAATTTCGTGGTATCGCTTTAAGCGGTAATATGAGTTTTATATTTAAATTTTTTTGTTTATTATCGCTATTCATTCATAGCAAAAGCAAAAAAGTATAAATCTTGGCATATTTTTTTAAATTAAATGAAAAATTATTGAATAAACAAAAGTTCTATAATGCCATTATTTCGTTAAAACACAAGCACAAGCAGAGCTTTTCGATTAAAATATTAACGAATGGGTTAATAAAAGTGTACCACGAAATTACGTCAAAATCTTCCTCAGGGGTTTATATAATAATTAAAATACTTAAAATAATAGGGTATCTTATGAAATGTGAAAGAAAATAAGGAAAACATAAACTATTATATTCCCATAATTTCGTGGGTACCACGAAATTAGGTACATCACAAAAAACATGTGTCCCTAGTTTCATGGTATTTAAATATTTAACAAAATATAAATGAAAAGTTATTGAAATAAGTTTTACAGTAGTAAAAACGTTTAAGAAATGTTAAATAAAACCAAAAAAATTACCTTCAAAAAAAAAAATTTAGAGATACAATTATTACAGGCTTAACAAATTCTACTGGTCTCCTTAACAGTTTCCTTAAGAGGCCTCCCTACAAAAGGCTCATTTTCTGAGCTTCCAACTTTATAATGATTGTTATTTAATAGGTTCAATTTTAAAAAATTTGTAAAATATCCATTATTACACCCGAAAAGTTAATCTTTATGATAAAATTTTCAGTTTAAAAAAAAACTCGCCAAATTTCTTGTTTGAAAGAAAAAATCGAAATACCACAAAATAACGTACTACCACGAAATTATGGACATTTAACTTATGATACACATAATTTTTATATTCATATACAAACGCTCAAATGTAACAATTTCGTAATACATAAAACATTTGTAAAATAGAAGTTATCATTCCAAAATTGAGGAGGGGTGTTGAATATTGTGAGCCCCAGCAGTACGTATGCTATCGATAACATTCATCATTTCATTCTCTAGTTTGTAAGCTTCCGATATATTTTATACTTCCGTCTTCTCGAATAAAACTTCACGTATGCAAGACGTAAAATATCAGCACGTGTCTTATTAAATAGCAATAACCTTGCTCTGCTATAGTAAATCATAAATTATTCCAACATAGAGTACCATCACTAGAATAAGACGACACAGAGAGTACACATTCCCATACATACGTAATATTTGGTAATTTTCTTGTTTAGGCTTGAGGCAACCGTGGCGGCAGCACGCCTACCGATCGTTTTGCATTCTTATTCACAACTTCGTTTTTTTTTGTTCTTGCTTTTGTCTTTCAAATAACAAAATGTTCAGCGTAACCTTGTATTTACTTGCTTCAAACATTTTTTTGTTTGATTTCATGTTTGAATAATATTTAGTTTGAAAGTTCCATTAATGTGTTTCTTAGCTCGCTCGCGCTTACATAGATATTTCAAACACTGCTCAGTTTTAAAAATCGTGTTACATTTTTCAGAGTGTAGATGTAGATAATTAATTTAAGAATGCAGCATCTAATGTTGAGGTGAAGCACGTTGTAAACAAATTAATTTTATTGAGATTTTACACAAACAACAAGCTTGTGTTTTGGTCTTTATATTTGAAGTATCCTGGTTCGGTACAAGCTATAGACCTATTAATAATTTTCTCTGCAGCGAAAAATTATTGTTGTTTTTGGGTTTCTTAATCATTTTTTATTAATTATTAAAAGTTTTTGTTGAATTGAACAGGAAAAATTTAGAGACAATCGCCATAGCTTTTCTTATAGATCCATTTCGGAAGTTGCTAACTTCACTCATCAGAGAAATTTTGGCACGCATTGCTAACTATTGAGCTAATTTTATTTATTTATTTATAATAGTAAATACTAGATGGACCCGTGCGCGCCTTGCGCAAAGAAATTCACCACAACCCAGTAGATAAAGTCTCTGATTCACAATGGCGTTGCAGTACAAATTGATTATTTTGTGCATTCACAATAGTTTATTTAAACAAATAAGTTTTTATAAAATACGCTTACACAAAAGCACTGCTGTAATTAATAAATGATTTCACATGTAGAGGTAACCCACACCTTTAAAGCGATACCGTTTTTATTAATATTGGTTCGAAATGAGAGCAAAAAATTAGGAGAAAACACAAAACGACCTTACAGAAATAATATACATACATACATACATATATAGCTGATTCCTTGGAAACTGATATATTTCACATCGACTTTTTGTGAAATGTCAATGTTACGATAAATGACTTTTGAAAGTGTATACAGTGTAAATGGGGTATAAGAAATAGACCCTGTTTCGCATTGCGCTACAACTTAATCCATTAACGCCCACTGTACCCATACTTATTCAAATATCGAAAAAGTGCATTCTAAATTTAGAAAAAATATAGTTTTGGTACAACTATGGCATAAACTGCTTTTGAACGCTAGTAAATTGGGCAGTTTCATATTTAAACTATTAACACCTTACGAGAACACATAAATATTTGCTGGACATTGAAACAAAAATTATTGTATTTTTTGTGTTTTTTAAACGTTGGGCTATATTTATCGCTCGTTCTATTGTAAACAAGGTTAACTCAAAATTTTAATTTTTTTAGATAGTACAATGCATTTTAATAGCTACCCAAGGTCATTATATTCAACTTTTAAAATAGTCATTGAACTAAAAACGGCGGAAATAGATGTATTTGTATCTGTGTATTATAAATTTTCGTAGCTTTTCTGTTCAATGTAAAGTGAATCAATTCGAAAACAATCTATATTCCACCAACAGACAAACATGTTCTCTGGTTTTGCTAGATCAAAGTGGGTTGATTTTGAGTTGATTCACTCTATTAGAAAATAAAAACGCATGTTTTCAAAAAACCCATTTTCTTTTTTGTATGAAACTGTATTATTTAGAAAATTTCCGTATGAAGCAATTTTTTTCGGAATAAATTTTTTATTGTGAATTATCTCAGAATGAAAAAAGTTTGGATGGAATTTAGCATCTCCCTCACATTAAGCAGCCATTATGCATACTTAGCATAGACTTGACTTGACTTGGGAACTGCCATTTAGCACTTAGAAAAATAACAAGAGAGCACACTAGCCAGTTTCAAATAAGAGTAAAAGTTTCCCATATCGAATTGTTTTTTAAAAGTAATCGTGTGATTTTTTACATGTAACTCAGTAAAAAGTACCAAAACGCATTTTCTTGGCATTAGGTTTCGATTTTCTGAGCTTATCTACAATCAGTATATAGTCAATGCCAAAAAAAACTATAAAGCATTTTGGGAGGAAAAAAATTTTTTTTTTAGGTTAGCCTAATTTGAATTCAATTTATTTGACAGTAAGTTTTGCGGCTGCCATATGAATAATATACATCCAAAAATTCTTATCTCTATAGAATAGTTGGAGGATTTTATTCAAAATTTAAAAAAAAAGGTATGGCATCACACAGTTCTCTCACGGCGCTCACTAAACTTAGAATTTACATAGAAAATCAAAACTCAACAGAATTCTAAGTCAAGTCAAGTAGGGTAATCGGATACATGCAAACTTCATTAAACAGAACGCTAAGTGGCAGTTCCAAGTCAAGTCAAGTCTATGCTAAGTATGCATAATGGCTGCTTTAATATATGTAAATATTTTGCTTATCAGCATACTAGCTTAGTATTTGTAGTTTGCCGTCACACCTTATAAATTGACGCGACACTTCTAGTACCAACTAAATTAGTCGTAAAAGTTAACTGTTTATATGTGTTTTCCCAAAAAATTAGAATTTTGAGTTAACCCTGTTTACAATGGAACGAGCGATATATGTGAACAATTTATTTATTTAATTATTTTATCTATCAAACACACAACCATAAGTTATTTTACAGTGCTTGAACTTAAAGTAAACTTAAGAATAGCATTATAAATAGTTTTAATAAATAAGCTTAACAGAACAATAGAGATAGGTAGGGCAGAAGAGTAGCAGGTTGTAAGTAAGAGGGAGGGGGGAAGGAAATAAGGAAGAGTGTGGATTTTCAAGGCCAATTTATTCACCGAAGTAATGTATGAGCTCGTTTTTGAAGCGCAGTGTATTTAGCATGCCTTTAAGCTTTTGAGCCAGAGCGTTTCAAAGGCGAACAGCAAACACAAGGAATTGACGCTCAGTTACTAGACAGCTATACCTCATAGTAATTAGGTTGACCGAACGAGTTGATCTGGTAGATTGGAGGCGTTCAAACAGATAGTCAGTTTGCTGAGATGTAATTATCTTGTGAAGAAGTGTTAGGCATTTTACTTTGATTAAGTTATCAAAATTAATGGAAAATATTTTTTTGGCATAGAGTGATATGTGATCGTAACGTTTAGCAATATTGTTGTAGAGGACATTAAGTTTTCTACGACACAGACTATCACAGCTGGCATACAATTCGAATCCATATAGCAATGTAGGTAACAAATACGTTTTAGCTAGAAGCAGCCGGATTTTCACGGGAGTGAAATGCTGAGTGGCCCAAAGTGAGCGATATTGTGGGATTGTTACGCTCTTGATCCCCTTTCAAAGCTTCTTCATCCAAATTTTGTTCTGATCACAATTTATAGCATATAATGCCAATAAAAGTACATGACCACAGCAAAGGGACACTATAAATTGTGACTTTTTTTTCTTTTTTATGTATTTTAAAGTAGTACATGGTAGTAAATGATTAAATTTTGCACTTGATTTATATTACTCGATAAGATTAATAAAACTGCATATCAGTTTATTTAAAAAAATGTCGGTTTGTTATAAACTTTTGACATTAAAGTCGGTGAACACAAATATATCAGTTTCCAAGGAATCAGCCATATAATATTTTGTACTTAATTATACAGAGTATGAGAAATAAGATGGATGAGTAAGATATGATTATCCATCAGAATGCAACCGAGGGTAAAATCATACATGTAATTGCAGTAACCGAAATCTGGATTTACGAAAATGAGAAAAGGTATTTCAATCTGAGAGATTATAATGTTTGTTTTGCAAACCATTACTCAAATAGGGCAGGTGGATGTGCGATTTTTCTACACAAAACGATAACATCTTCTCTAGTAAGTAAAATAGAATATGAGGGAAGTAGTTTCTTGACTCGTGTGTTTATAGATTCTGTGCATCCGATGTTGGTTCGTTCATTGATAAATTAGAAAATGCTATTTTAAAATGATAGAGATCTATCATAGTTGAAGATTTCAACTTAAACTTATTAAACTCATATAAGGAAATTTTTAATTACGTAGGTACAGTATTAAACAAAGGGTTCCTCTTTCTAAATAACCTACACAAAGAAATGTACTACACTAGAAGAGAAAACCGATTTAGTTGAATACACATATACTTTATCGTTAGATGATAATGAGATATCTGAGCATAAATTTCTAGCTATAGCAGTTAATAACAATATACAGAATATTGAGCATTCGAACAACGAAATACAAGTTTTTGATTATTATTCCCGTTTTGTTGAAAATAACTACATGGATACTTAACCAGTCGAACTTTTCCGAATTTCATAAACAGCTGTCACACCGTTCTGCTGGCAAGAATAGGTTCAACGAAAATGGGGACAAAAACTGTGAATGAGGTCTTGTCTGGGACCATCCTAAATGTCGAACTACGTTTTCAATAAAATCGGGGCTGCTCGTTTTCGCGAAATATCCTACTTTAACCCTTTAGGAGATTCAAAAATATACATTTGACCAAAAAATCTTTTCAAAAATAGCTTCTGTATGTTTGTTCGTGTAGGTGGTTTCTATTACTTACATAAATTGACAAAAGTCACACTTTTTAAAAAAAATTGCTAAACTACTATTAAATAAAATAAATTATTCGTTTTTAGGGCACTAGTTACAGCATCCTGTTTTTGTACTGCAAAATAAAAAACAAAAATACTCCTTATGATTTTTTTTTATCTTCATTTATTACAAATTCCCTTCGGTAAAATATTTATTTTTGTTCTTATTAATTTCTATACAAAATGAATGCTGATACTGAAAATATTACATGGAAATTTTGTGTAGTTGTAACGAACGCGGGGTGGTAATAAATGAAGATATTATTTTTATGGTAAGTGGTAATAAAAAGATTTTCTTACCATTGACAGACTAGAAATATTTGCAATATTTTCTGGTATGTAAAAAGTTTGTGGCAGATCGGGGTAAATTTATATAATTTTTCAACAATGTGCTAAAAACATGATTTTGTGATTTCGGCCAACTTTGAAAATCTGTATAAAATAATTGCGACATACTGCAATTTTTTTTTATCTTAGATAATGTTTCCTAAACCTTGGTTTATATATGAGCTGATATTCAAATCTTAAAGGAGCACCCAGAGCACAGGGGGCTTGTTCAAATTATACTAATTTTGGGGTCTAAAAACATTTTTTCTCAGAAACGGGACATGATGGAAATTTTTGGACCACGGATTCGTGTTCCGCTTAAAAAAAAATTATAAGGAGTACTTTTGTTTTTTATTTTGCAGTACAAAAACAGGGTGCTGTAACTAGTGAACTAAAAACGAATAATTAATTTATTTAATAGTAGTTTAGCAAATTTGTTTAAAAAGTGTGACTTTTGGCAATTTATGTGAGTAATAGAAACCACCTACATGAACAAACATACTGTAATGTCACCTTAAGTTGGTAATGTTTAGTTTTAAGTTTTATTCATATAAGCAACCCTGGCATAGGATGTCGAGGATAAAAAGAAAATGAAAAAGAAGTAAGCGCGGCTAACTTCACGGACTTCCTTCTTCTTCCTGTGCCAGCAAAACTGACAAGTTGCCATTTTGAGATCAAAAATAAATACCAAGAATAAAAGGAGACATCCTGATAAATAAAATATTCTGAAGTTACAGCTTCAGGTGTGGGAAGACACCTACTAACGTTTAACATAAAAATTTAAGCCCGATTGCGAAAAAGAAATAAAAAATTTTAAGAAATGCGTTCCACACGCACCACAGCCAAAACCTTGGGAGTTAGCGGCGATCCGAAACGCAGTAGCGAAACATAGTCAACTTCTGGTGCAACTATTGAGCCGCAGACAACAAACTTAGCGACCACAACTGCAAATAGAGCTGCTGAAACTGGGATAACCGATGAATTTGAAATACCCGCGGCCGTTATACATAATGCCACTTTGGCTGCGGCACCTAGCGCTCTTTCTGCCAACTTAACTTCAGTCTCCGCCACCGCTGCTCCTAGTGCTACGACCTCTGCAATTGCCACTACCGCTGCCATTGCCACTACCGCCGCCATTGCCACCACTGCCGCCACCGCTGTATATGATGTTGGACCTGTATTAAGTGCTGCTGCTGTAGAAGATCAAACCTATGCCACCTCTGTTTCTGCTGTTATGTCAAATAACGATGGCGCATCATTAACTCATAACACTGGTGTTGATGTCGCTTCTAACTCACCCCTTGGAGAAGCTTGTCAACTAGAGGACCAGTTAAGAGTCCTGAAAATGTGCCGCGAAATCCCGGAACTCCAAAGTCAGCTTCAACAAATGCAAAGCAACCCAGGTGTTCGCATAGGAAAATATATACATTTTGATGAGCTAGACGCTGCCGTACCAAAGTTTAGCGGCGATAATCATTATGATATCAACAAGTGGTTCCTGCAGTTCGAGGACTATACTGATGCCAATAATTACGATGAAAGACACAAGTGCCTAGCACTGAGGCTGTGCATGACCAGAACGGCAAAAGAATTTATTTTAAATAAGGGTCTTATGAAATTGAAGCCATCCGAAACTTGCATTAGCTCAGGCAGAGATACCGGAATCGGAGTTGGTCGATATAATAATTGACGGAATCCCAGATAGCAGCAACAACATTAGTATACTCTATGGCGCCAATTCGGTGGCAGAACTAGTACGACGAACTGAACGGTATGAGCAGCGCCGCCAGAACCCTTCACGGAAGCAATTTGGAAATACCGCTGGAAGCATCGAAACAAAAACGCCGACGGCAGTTACCGGCGAAGATTTGTCAACAGTACGCTGTTTCAACTGCTCCGGGTTTGGCCACTATCAGAGCAGTTGCCCGAAGCCTCTACGCCCTGCAGGTTCCTGTTTTACATGCCACCGGTTGGGACATACGCACAAGGAGTGCCCTAATAAGAAGAAGCAGCTCACTCGTGCCGCAGCCACCTCGAATACTGATGATTACTTTGATATAGCAGATAAACAAGAGGTAAGTGTGGCCTTTTACAATTTAAATCGAAACAGATGGTTAGGTTTTATAAATATTATTTCTCTTTTTGATTCCGGTAGTCCGATTAATATCATGCAAAGATCTGTTGCTGTTTAATATATATTTTGTAAAATTTAATAACAATGTAAATGAATTTAAAAACAAATGCAATGTAAATGCGGATTCAAAAAAGAATGAATTTATTAAAGATATGTACTTTGAAACCCTATACATGATTCGATTACTGATAAAATTGCTGATGGTGACTATATATATACATATATTGGGTAAAACATATGGGAATTGTGATCAAGAATTTGCAGTGAAACAAAACTTAAGTGATGGTAATGATTATTGTGATAATAAGATTAGTGCGTTTGACCTGATAGCGAAAGAGATATGTGCCATAGATGAAAGTGTTGTTCAATCAGAAATAAATATAGGCCCCAATCTCAATAAAAGTGAACGGAAAGCAATCATGGATGTTCTAAATAATGCCTACTTGGTCCCACCACAAATCGATAAGAAACCTTACGATTATAAAATGATAATACGAACAACTGATGACACCCCTTTCTACTGCTTGCCTAGAAGATTATCTTTTAAGGATAGAGATGAGGTTCAAAATATCACCGATGACTTAGTTAAGCGACAAATTATTCGGCCTAGCACCTCCCCTTATGCCTCTGCCATTGTCTTAGTGAAGAAAAATAATGGTAAAACGCGTATGTGCATAGACTACATAGCCCTCAATAAGAAAACTGTTAGGGACAATTTCCCACTACCCCTAATAGATGATTGTATTGAATATATGTCAGGGAAAACGTGTTTTACGTTACTCGACCTGAAAGATGGTTTCAATCAGTTAGCGGTGCCCGAGGATTCTGTCCCTTTAACGTCATTTGTTACACCACATGGTCAATTTGAATACCTTAGGATGCTAGATTTATATTGGAACGATTTTCCGTCATCCCTTGTCAATTTTTGTTTGTTTACAAACCGGTTTCGGCGATCCGCCATCTTCAGTGTAAGTTTTCGTTCTGATCTGTGTCTATCCGTTGTCCAGTATTTATAGTTTGAATGCTGTAGGTAAAATTAGTATGCGTGTATATAGTTCGTGCGTTAGGTTCGTGTTTCACGAATGTTCCCGAGCGGCAAGCTGCAATAGGGTTGTTTTGAAACTCGTCTATTAGTTTGTTTGTCAGGCACTGCTGAACGCTATGTAATGTCAGGTAATGCTGAATGTTCTCGAGCGGCAACTCGTTAACTAGTTTGTGGGTCTGGTAATGTTAATCTTGTGCTTGAATAGAAGTCGGAAAATTTTTGTCCTTTGGTTTGTTTTGTGTGTTCGCTCGTCTGGTTATTGTACCTGCTGCGTTGCCGCTCGGGAACATTCGTGAAACACGAACCTAACGCACGAACTATATACACGCATACTAATTTTACCTACAGCATTCAAACTATAAATACTGGACAACGGATAGACACAGATCAGAACGAAAACTTACACTGAAGATGGCGGATCGCCGAAACCGGTTTGTAAACAAACAAAAATTGACAAGGGATGACGGAAAATCGTTCCAATATAATCTAGCATTCACCCTGTCGGAAAAACAGAAAATAAAAATAACTCACCTTAGGATGCCTTTCGGGTTAAAGAATGCACCAGCTAATTTCCAGAGATGCGTTTATAATATTTTTCGGGACATGATAGATGCGAGAGAAATTATTGTGTATACTGACGACATACAAATAGCTTCAAACAATTTTGAACGTAATCTCGAGACCCTAGGAAAAGTGCTCAGCAGGGCCTATGAAAGGAGTTTAGAACTTAAGCTGAAGAAGTGCAAGTTCGGCTATAACAAGATAGAGTACTTAGGTTATCTTGTCAGTCCGTCAGGCATACAACCATCGACATCCCGCATTAAAGCGATAGCAAATTACCAAATCCCGAGGAACCAGAAAGAGCTTCGTTTTTGTATTGGACTATTCTCCTATTTCCGTAAGTTTGTACCCTCATTCTCCAAAACCGCTCATCCACTTCTGAACCTCTTACGTAAAGAAGCTGAGTTTACATTTTCGGAAGACTGCTTGAAGGCCTTCAAATCCCTTAGAAATGCGTTAGTCAGTGCCCCACTTCTGGCTATATATGATCGCAATCGTGAAACACAGCTCCACTGTAAGTCAGGGTTTTGTATCTGTGCTGTTGCAAAAACAGGATGGCGGTCACTTCCACCCAATTTCATATTTTTCTAAAACAACCACTCCGGCCGAGACTAGATATCATAGCTTTGAGCTAGAAAACTTGTCGATTATTTCTGCCTCCGAAGGTTTAGAATCTACTTAGAAGGCATCCCATTTAAAATTATTACCGACTCTAATTCGTTGACAATGACTTTAAATAAATAACAAATAAACCCTCGATGAGCCCGATGGGCACTTGAGTTGGAAAATTTTAACTACTCTATTAAACATCGAATCGGAATAAACCTTGGGCATGTAGACGCCCTAAGTCGAAGTCCGTTATTAGAAAGGGAGGAGGACGTAGTCTCAATTGTAAAACATGAAGCATGCAAACGTGAAGACATAGTGAAACCTCGGCCCTCGGTGAAGAAATGTACGTGGATGATTTGGATGTTCAGATCCAAATCGCCCAGAATCGAGACGAAAAACTTAAGAAACTTATGAGCGAATTGGAAAAAGAAGAAGTAATAGGATATGAACTATGGGTGTTCTGTAAAGATTTAAACACTTTCCGTAAGCTCGATTCGGACATGCCTGCAGCTGAATAAAAAACAGGCTCTCTGCTTAATTATTCTTCAAATTGGCACCCCCATTTGCTTTCGGTTATGTCTAAAATTGTATATTCCTTATTCGGCACGTCTCTAGTACGTGTCAATATCAACTTACATAAACTACTGAGGCAAGAGGTGGGCGTATTTCTGACAAGAGAGGGGGCATTCTTGTCGCCATGTGAGATAGGCATTTTGCATATTTTATAGACATGTTTCATAACATTTGCCATCAAGTGAATTTGCATACAACACTTTAGCATAATATATATTTACATAGTATATACAAGCATGAAAGATCTGGACACTGACGTTTGCCAAAGTTGAATATTTAATAAATTGTTGTTGTTGTTAAGGAAATTTGGGGTGTCATTAATACGAATGGTCTAAGGATAATATTTTAAGCTTATTACTAATACAGCCATTAAACATAAAATACCGCGTAATTCGGTTTACACATGAGAAAATAGGTCACTTAGGGGCAGATAAATGCTATAATCAAATAAGAAAAACGTATTGGTTCAGCGACATGAAGAAAAAAATTCGTATACTAATCCAAAACTGCATTAAATGCATTATATATTCTGCGCCGGCTCGTTTTAACGAGCATAATCTCTTTAGTATTCCAAAGAAACCAATTCCATTTGACACGTTCCACTTGGACCACTTCGGCCCCCTGCCCGCGATTAGGTCAAAGCGTAAACATATATTGGTGGTTATAGATGCTTTCACGAAGTTTGTGAAATTGTATCCAGTGAATTCTACGAGCACAAAAGAAGTGTGCTGCTCACTAGAAAAGTACTTTAGCTACTACAGCCGTCCTCGACGGATCATAACTGACCGAGGCAGCTGTTTCACCTCCCTTGAATTCAGTGACTTACTTTTCGGAATAAATCAAAGGGGTTGTGTAGTCGACGACCTGAGTGAATGTCTAGAGGAAAAGTTGTCAAATGAAGATGTTAGGAACCTTAGTCAAACCCGACAAGACGCGCTTAAAAACATAGAACGGTCCCAGGAATATAATTTACGATATTTCCTGAGAAACAGTGTCCCTGCCAAGACCTACTCAGTTGGAGACTTCGTAGTTATAAGGCACACTGATACAACCGTCGGAACCAACAAGAAACTTATCCAGAAATATAGAGGACCATATGTTATCCATAAATCATTGCCAAATGACCGTTACGTCAGCAGAGATATAAATAACTGCCAATTGACACATTTACCATATGATGGAGTTGTTTAAGCTTTAAAAATTCGCAAGTGGTGTTCGCCAACAAATGGGAACATAGAAAAAAAGAAAATAGTAATAATACCCAGTCCCCAACGGCAACCGGTCACACTACCTCAACATGAATTGTTAATTGATTGAGGTCAATCATTATGTCAGATTGGCCGAGTTGTAATGTCACCTTAAGTTGGTAATGTTTAGTTTTAAGTTTTATTCATATAAGCAACCCTGGCATAGGGTGTCGAGGATAAAAAGAAAATGAAAAAGAAGTAAGCGCGGCTAACTTCACGGACTTCCTTCTTCTTCCTGTGCCAGGAAAACTGACAAGTTGCCATTTTGAGATCAAAAATAAATATCAAGAATAAAAGGAGACATCCTGATAAATAAAATATTGGAAGTTACAATACAGAAGCTATTTTTGAAAAGATTTTTTGGTCAAATGTATATTTTTGAAGCTCCTAAAGGGTTAAGGTAGGATATTTCGCGAAAACGAGCAGCCCCGATTTTACTGAAAACGTAGTTCGACATTTAGGATGGTCCCAGACAAGACCTCATTCACAGTTTTTGTGCCCATTTTTGTTGAACCTATTCTTGCCAGTAGAGCGGTAGGATTTGCTAGAATTGAAGATAGTACCAAAAAACAAAAAAAATGTGTTTAATTAGAGAGAAAAAAAAATTACCCAGGTCAAATCCTGATTTAGGGCCTCGATCCATGTTTTTTATGTGGAGAATACATCCTTCGCCCGCGCGCTAAAAAAATAATCCTCAGCCGGTCCAACACCAGTTACGCGATCCCAATTATTTCCACGCAGAACACACTTTTGCATTTTTTTCTCACAGTGTAATATGTGATTACAATAACCACATGACAATGCAGAAAGTTCTGAGCTTTGATTGCAAATATCTCTCAATCTACTAAAAATATTTGTTTTCCGAAGGATTCGCATTGCTTGGACCTAAACGCGTCTTTTGATACCATATTAGATATATTTTATTCTTCTGGCTGCCCACATTCTCTTTCGTATCATCTTCATCTTACGCTATCCATGTCATTATCCTTAGCTTTATCATTTAGGCCAACATCTTCAAAACGGGGCAGCATATGGGACTAGGAACCATTCGTGGGTAAAACACTCATTATCACCTTTCATTTGATACGCATATAGTACAAACACCCTCCAGGATCTACATCTGGTTCACATTTTGACAAATATCTTGAAAACGGAAACAAGAAACCATTCCATCACCACCTTTTATCTGATACCCATATCATACAAACACCTAGGTCTACACTTAACCCAGACATGTCAAAATATCTCTCCTGAAAATTTCATCCAAATCGATCCAGTTGTTTGTACACAAACGCGTCTTTTGATACCCCTCCCGATATTTTTGGACGGGTATTAATGGAATTTCTTCCAAACTAATACAGAAATATAAAGCGGAACTATCTTGCCCGCTATCATATTTTATAATTGAGTGCTTTAGTAGCGGATAATATATAGAGGTATTAAAAATTGGTTCAGTTGTCCCAATCCAGAAAAGCGGAGGTAAAGAGGTTTGTTCAAATTATAACTAAGTGTTTGAAAGCATTCTTTTAAACCGATTAAAAACAGTTATTAAGACTAACGATATAATTAGCTATAATCAGTTTGGTTTGTATCAATAGCACAGAATTTTTGCATGATAACTTAGACAATAAGAAATATGTTGATATGATGGCAATTGACCTAAGTATAGCCTTTGACTCAGTTAACATTCGATTATGTTACAAAAGCTCTATGAGTTGGAAGTAACTGGCACTGCTATTGAACTTTTTGAAAGCTTTTTAATCGACAGAAGGCTATTTGTTCAAATTAAAGAATTCAAGAGCTCAATTAAAACCATTAAGACTGGTGTTCCTCAAGGATCATTAGCAGCCACATCATTTTTAATATACATAAACAATATATTTAAACTAGAATTGAAAGTAACACCACAGTTTTATGCTAATGATGGAACCTTTTTGTATGCTACTGACACTCTTGAAGAACTTTTAACAAATATGCAAGAGGATCTAAAGATGATTTCGGGGTGGTTTGAAAGAAATCTATTGAAAATGAATCTCTCGAACACTAACTTTATTCTATTTATTAATTATAAGAACATTCCTTCTATGAGCGACTTGGACGGAATACATGTAGATGGAACCTTTATTTCAATAGTCGAAACTTTAAATTACTTAGGCATATGATGTGCTGCTAATCTAAATTAGCGAGATATATTTAGAACTGAAAGGTGTGCTAAAACTTTAAGACACTATGGTGTACAATTATTTAATAAACTTCCAGAGGAAGTTAAAAACGCAAGAAACTTACAATACTTCACAACTGAAGTCAGATTTCAACTTTAACAGTCGTGTTTTGAAATTTTACTTTTACAAATTTTATGATTAATTTTATTTCTGCATTAACTACATAATAAAGATATATTTTGATCTATATTTGATTTTTTATCATTTTATATTATTATTATTAATAACTGTCATATTTTTTTATCTATACTCTTCTCTTCACTTTGTAACCTTCCATAATTGATGGCATGATGTGTTCAGATAGAAATGTGATTGAAATTTTTTGTTGAACAACAATTTAGCTACTTATAAATATTATCGCATATTCCGCTGAAGTGCTCTACTTAGATGTCCAGGGGCCATCGAACGGTATCACTTACCATAAGTCTTCTCATCAGTCTCGCATAGTATCGAGATACTCCGAGATGACTCATGGTTCGTTCGTTAGCGATGCGCCAGCCGCCAAGTATTTGGCCATGCCAATTTATGACGTTGCCTTTCCCTGCCTTTCAGCCTTGGCCTTGCTCAACGCGGCTACTGAAATACTGCTCATCGAAGGGTGTTTTGAAGTCAGCATTTTAAATGCGTGAGCTACTGTGATCAGGTCGGTTAAGTCGGCCAGGGGTAATAGACCGCCCACCCCTTTATGTGGTGGCATACATTTTAATGTAAGCATATGGCTACCTACATACCAAATTTCAATAAAATCCGATTTATACGATTGTTTAGAATAGGGCGGTCCCGAATCCATTTCCCTAAAAAAACTTTACCGATACACTCTCCGGGCACCTAATAATCTATCCCTATCCCTAAAACATTACATAAAAAATCCTTTCCCTTTGCTTGTTCCTTGCGACGCCTTCTTCTTCTTTCCACACCCTTTTTTTTGAGGTGTTAGAGATTGGTCCCATTTAGCTCCTAATCAATTCTGAATATCGTATCATAAATACTTCCGGGGATATTCAGTATCCACCCCTTCTTTCTTGAGGTGTTAGAAATTCTTCTGAATTGATAGTGTTTAAGCGACATAAGCTACGGTTATTTCAATTGTTTGTTTTATTTGCATTGCATGCTATTGTAATTCGCAATCAGCTTATAAAATATTTCGAATATATAGTTTATGTTTTGGAAAGCCAAAGTGTGATTTTTCATACCGAAAATGAGAAAGCCAATCGCGCCATGCCTCAAAGCCAACAGTGCTCGCCACCAATAATACATACATACTCTCTCGTTCTCCAAAGAACAATTTTGAACATTTAGGCAAACATGGTCGTCAGAACCTGAGCCAAATGAATAAATACAATTTCAGCAAAACGGTCACATAGCACCTGAGCCAAACAATAAAATAGAATAAAAAATAATAATAACTTAAAAAATCAACTCGCCTTCTCTAAAGCTTAGACAGATAGATATTGCTCTCATTTGGCATATAACCAGTTTTCAATGTTCTGCTATAAATACTTCCAGAGATATACAGTATGGAAAATCTCACGCCCACTTCAGGTTTTAGAGATACTTCCAGAGATATGCTGTTAAGAAAATCTGGTTTGTAAGAAAGGTGCCACGCCACCAACATCAGTGGTACGGGTAGGTAATCTTAACCATCCTCGATCCCACATGAAGAAGATTACTTTTAGTGACAACGTGAAATCGGACCTCTGGCGTTGCACGAGATCATTTGTAGACAGTTTATAATGCATACGCCTCTGTCGCTGAGGCTACTGGCAGACCGGTTTTTAAGCAAGGTGCGCTCATATGGCGCCCAATCTCCCTCTAACTGAAAGAAGGCTCAAGTCTGCCAAAACACCGCCTTTAGAACAGCCGCGGCATGTTTGATTATGCCATCTTAGTCCCATCTCAATCAAGAACTTCAGAGCACGAGGAAAGCTCGTGAGCAGACAGTTTTTACTGAGCTGTCACAACCCTAGTCATTCGAACTGCCATGTATTAGATAAAGACCCGACTCCTAGAAACATAACGTAGCATCTCTGTGATGAGATTCGACGTTTGATCTCCGTAACCCTATACGGGCTATAAGCGTTCTGTGGACTGAGAAAGACCAGTTCGATCTCGGCCTGTGAACCCCGTTATTGATATCCAACCCTCCGAAACAGCTAAAGAAAGGTGGGTTAATCCAGATATTGTAACAGGATAAGGTCTTACATTTTCATACTGAGCCCCACCATTCCAAATACTTCCCCTGTACGTGGTATGTTCCCCATGACACTGAGCATCCCGTTCCCAATTCAATTGAACCTACTTTTCTAACACCAATACCACTGGTCTAACCTTGTTGAACAGCCCGATGACGATCTTTAAAGTGAAAAGCACTATTAATAACAATAACAACGCTAACGTTAAGAAATTAAATTTTCTTTACACTTTGAACATTTCCATTTGGCTTGTAGCCTAAAAGACGCTGTCTGTTCCGGAAACATCAATTCTAAACCAATACATACATACATCGCTGATAAATATGTGAAACAAATTTTCTAACAGTTGATCTTTGATCTCTCATTTTAAAGGAACTATGGTAATTCAAACCACTCTCTGCATGAAACCTGAATACAAAAATCGATATTGCGGGGGTCCGCAACAATCTTCCAAACCGTAGGTTCAGACTCCATAGTTGGAGGTTTCGGGTCGATATCTTCAAAGGGCGTTCTTGAGCACTGCCCGAAAAACAGTACTAAGAAGAGGAGTTAAGTCGATAAGCTCTATTATTTGAGGCCTGTTCAGGGCCGCTGAAGCAGTAGGTAGATCATCCGTATATTTGCGTTTTATGTCACGATTACCATTGCATGCCAGATGATTCGAATTATCTAAACATTTGAAGGTTTAACTTTTCCTATAAAATCGGTTCTTAATACTAGTAAATCTTTCACCAATTAAACGTTTTTGTAAATATGGCAATAACTCTTTTTGTAAATTTTCACACAGTGAGTTGGAAATATTTGAGGGTAAGTAGGTATGTATAATGGTCTTGGCAGCCACCACTAACATTCTTTGTTGGATCTACCTACAATAAGAGCGTTGGTTGGTGGATGGTATTTGATATATTCAAAGTTCAACTCCAGTTGTGTTCTGCGACTCCTTCGTGACTTTCTTTTGTAACCACTTAATGCAAACAGATTTTAATTTACCGGATATTACACAAGCACAAACAATAACCATTATTTTTCTTTTTTCTTTTCCTAGGAGAATTTGTAACACCTGAGCAAGCCCAACTTGCCCACAATTTATTACATTCAGGAGGTAAGATATAAAGTATAGAGTTTGTAACCTGTTTTAACAGAAATAGCATTATATTGTTATACCTAGTAGTGCTTCGCACACAAGGTATATTAACTTCATTCGCCTAACGGTAGTATGTAACGGCATAAAGAAATCGAGATATATATTGACTTATATATATAAAAATGTTCAGGAGGAAAAGAGAAATTGATTGAGCCATGTCCGTCCGTCCGTCTGTCCGTCCGTCTGTGAACACGATAACTTCAGTAAATCTTAAGATATCTCAATGAAATTTGGTATGCAGGTTTCTTTTCACTTCGCTAGGAGCGCGTGGCCCCGCCCCTTTATGGTGGATTATTCCATACTCTTGCTCTAAAAATAAACAAAATCGGTTAACGGACACGCCCACTTTTCGGACACAGTTCTGAAAAATTTCTTTGTAAATTTAAAATCGCGATATTTCCATAATTGTATTAGTTATATAAATAACATTTTACACACATAATAGGCTTTTTAGGAGAAACTAAGCTATAAAAAAATTTTGTGGATTTTGTTGAAGTAGGCGTGGCGCCGCCCACTTTTCAGCAAAAAAGGTCTGTTATTTTCAAAAGCGATTGCTTAAAATTTCAAGAAGGTATTTCAATGAAAGTTAGTGAGATGCTTCCCAATAGTATTTAGTATACTCCTGCCAAAAATTACGCGAATCGGATAGCAAACACGCAAAATATACGGACAAGTGTTAAAACCCTACTGCCTTTTATTCATTAATTTTTTTTATTTTCATACCTTTCATGGACATGGGCAGGGCCGTGCGCAGGAATTAGCCATGGGGGGGGGGGTTTAATTTAGATTTACATTCGCATACATTTTTCATTAAGATAAACATATTTGCTGAAACAGATACCTAGACCCATACATCATAAATTTAAATGTTCTTTAACTTTTCTGAAACTTCACATTTTTCTGTATTTGATAGAGAATTGGTGATATGATGGCATATCCCAGCTAACTAAAAATGCAAAAAAAAGACTCCTTTCGGAGCCATAAAACGCTAATTTCTCAGAACTTTACTCTCCAAAATAAGCTCTTTCGATTCCGATTTCGATGAATGTGAAGCGTTTTTTGACTCTTTTTAAATGAACTGCGGAGCCTTTTATTGGTGCTTTTCTGAAACTTTTTCGGAGCCTTTTATTCCTCCATTCTGAGGGTTTTTGAAGCCTTTTCAGACGCCTTTCGGAGCCTTTTAATTGGTGCTTTTCTTTTATTCATCCATTCAGAGGGTTTTTGAAGCCTTTTTGGACTCTTTTCGGAGCCTTTTATTGGTGTTTTTCTGAAGCTTATTTGGGGTCGTTTTTTATTTCTTTTGGGTCATAATTTCTTTGCGCAATTTTTCACTTCTAACTATTCTGCCGTCACCAATTCTGACTTTCTAAATTATCCCTATGAGCTACATGGGAACAATTTAATTAACTGTCCAACTATATGCGCCAATGATGTTCTTATTTATCTGAAAACCTTGAAGGAATCTTTTAAATGTGGTCCTGATAGGATTCCTACATGCTTCTTGAAGAAAGCCCTTACCAATTTGTTCAATCTGTCACTAAAGTGTGGTGTTTTTCCAATAGCATGGAAAGAGTCGTTCCTTCTACCGCTTCATAAAAGCGGAGGCAAGGCTTCTATAGAGAACTATCGTGGCATAGCAAAGCTCTCTGCCATCCCAAAAGTGTTTGAAACTTTTGTTACCAATCAGCTTACGAATCCTGTCTCAAAAGGCTTTAGAAAAAATCTGCACACCGACGTTATTTACACTGATTTCAGCAAAGCTTTCGATAAAGTGTGCCACTCGTTACTTATTCATAAACTAGCTCAGCTGGGTTTCTAAATACACTAGTTACTTGGTGCGATTTAAATTATATGCCGCTTAATCTAAAGAAATGTAAATACATGCGTTTTTCGAGAGGAATTTCACAGCCAGCTTCCTATACAATTAACAATTATAGTTTTGAGCAAATGTATGATTTTGTTGACCTTGGGGTTACTATGGATTACAAACTGAGTTTCAACTGCCACATTTACGTAACAGTCAATAAAGCTAGAGGCGTTCTCGCATTGGTTAAACGATGGTCTAAAGAATTTAGCGACCCTTATGTAACTAAAACTCTCTTTACTACATTAGTCAGCCCGATACTTGAATACGGTTCCATAATTTGGAACCCGCGTTACCAGGTCCACGTGGATCGCTTTTAATCAGTTCAAAAACAATTTTTACTATTTGCCTTAAGGAATCTTCACTGGGATCCCTTGTATAATTTGCCATCGTATACGAGTCGCTTAAAACTAATTAATCTTCACAGCCTTTCTAGTCGGAGGGAAATGCTTGGAATTGTCTTCATGATTAAATTACTAAATGGTTCAATCGTAAGCCCGTTTATTTTGAGCGAAGTGAACTTCAATGTACCTTCTCGTTCATCAAGACATTTTAAACCACTTATCTTGAAATTTTCACAGTATATTCTTGGGATCATGGGTTAAACCATAGGCTATATTAATTTTTGGAAAAATGGGCGGTGCCACGCCCCCAGGCTATATAAAATTTAAATTCTTCATAGCTCTGAACATATTTGGTCTAAATTAAATTTATCATTAGAATTTCCAGAAATTAGAATCAACTTTTTGAATACATTACACGCTCTGAAATTAGAATCGAAAATTCTAATTTGCGAGCGTTTTTTGTTTTTTGTTGCAAAATGAGATATAAAAAGGCGAATCCCCAATTTATTCATGTTACCCTCGGTAGTCGTTGGATTTTCGTCGCTATCTGTACAGTTTTTGTTTGAATTCGATACGCGTGCACGTGTTTCGGCATTGTTTGCTTGATATTTGACAATGATGTGCCACTAGCACAGCTACTGCAAAATGATCAATATATTTACTGTAATTGGAGTTTTTGTTTTTTGGACCTTTTTTTGACTTAGCGCATAAATACATATATGTATATTGGATTTTTACCTAATGTTTTCTCGTTTTTATGAATAAAATTGAATAAGACAAAATTTCATTGTAGTTTTTTAATGCAAATTGACTTAAATTTTAAGGTTTTATTGAAATAAAAAAACGTCCAGGAATTAGAATTTTTCAGAAATTAGAATCACCCTAAAAACAAAGTGATTCTAATTTGTGAGCGTCTACTGTATTATATATTCCGCAATTGGCACCTAATATTTTTTGTGAAAAAATAAATTATCGTTTTTGGCTCGATAAAATTAGCTAAATCTGTAAATGAAAAAAAATGTAAAAAGGTGCCGAAAAGCTATGTTTACCAACGTCGTTTACATATCAACAGGATAACGACCCGAAACATTTATCTAATATAGTGCGTATGTGGTTAGTTTACAATATGTATTGCTCACGTCCTTCAACATCCCCCACAATCTCCTGACCTTAATCCAATTAAGCATTTGTGGGAAGAACTGGACAGACGAGTCAAGAAGCGCGCAATAACTAATACAAAAGAATTGAAAAAAGCATTAGTAGAAGAATGGTACAAAATTGAACCCGAAACGACTAAGAAATTGGTTCATTCTATGCAAAAACGTTTAGAGGCTGTCAATAAACAAAAAGGATTACCCACAAAATGCTAACACTAGTTTTAAATTGCTTTGTTATGTACTGATGTACTAAGTGTGCCAATAATTTTGTGCGGCAAAATATGGCGTTTTTAATGAAATTGATTAATAAACTCATATTTTAAATCGAGTTTTTTTTTTAATATAATATAAATAATAAATAATGCAACTATACGTATATGTATGTAGCATTTTATTTTTAAATGCAGTTAATGGTTTTTAACTTCCCACTCATATCTGTTGAAGCACCTTTTTGTAGTAGATTAGTATTATTTTTTATTGTATCGTAGAACGCTGAATTTGAATATTTAATAACTCAGCGAGAACCGAAATACGTAATCGACCTCGCTCATCGGACCATTGATATTTTGCTAAAGGAAACGTTCGCTGCACTGCGGTAGATGTCCCTGGAATGCAAGAAGCAAACTGCACTAGTTTCAATATATTTGTTATTTTTATGAGAGTTAACTCTGCTACCTCAGCTACCAGTATACATTTGCCTACACAGGTATGCGATTTCCATTTTTCAGTTGCTTTTTCAGTATTTATAATTTCATTGCCAAGTGAAATTTCATATTTTTTGTACCTGCAGAGTTACACCACCGAAATTTGTATTAGTGTTGTCAGCTAATAAAGCAACCACTTTTTCACTAAGGCTATACTTCTGTATGGTGGTTGAAACGTATTCTAATATTATGTCAGAAGTTTCGCCTGGTATACTGTTTATTTGAAGTAGTTTGGTTTTTACACCAGATTTAAAACTGAAATATCTTACCATAATTCGTAGAATCTTAACATCCTTTCTGTTAGAAGGGTCTATTAGAATAGTTATAATATACGCCATTTCTAGCTCTTTTAAGGCTTCTGAAAATATATTCTGGCCAATTACTCCAACCGCTAATGCTTCTAGTTTTGTTTTTCCGGTAAATATACACCTTTTCTTTGACATGGTAGTGAAAAAACCTGAAGAGCAAAATAAATTTTAATTTATTGATAGAGGCGCAAATTTGATAAAAGTTAAGTAAAATTGTAATGAGCACCTGATTGCACTAGCTATGACACTCTAGAGGTAGCAAAAGTTGCTTGCACTAGACAAAATTACCAAAAGAGTGTATACATTTTTTTTTAGCAATGATAAAAACAAAAAAATTTTATACACAAAATATACTTGTTAAAATGCTTAACAAAACACGCCTAAAATGCCTGACAAAATGCAATGAATGTCTGAATGCCTGATAAGGTGTCCAATGCCTGTCTATCAGGCGAAATACCTACCATATGGCAAGCCTACCTAAGTAACATGGACGTTGAATTGAGATAATTACGGTTAAAGTAAATTTCTTATTGTAAATTCTGGGTAAATGCGTTTGAAATGATTCCTGTCTAAATGAATGCAGGTTGGCCAACTAATTCAAAGGATGTTTACTGCAGATGGAAAATAACTGTAAATTTCCAAAAATTATTGCAATAAAATTTCGAACGTTAATTGCTCGGCCAAAATAACATTTACAATTTTGTCGAGTACGAAGTCTTGTAGTTTAATTTTAGCATAATAAGGTGCTAAACTTAAGTTGGTAGGTTTTGCAGCAATTCTATATAATTTCGTATTCAAATATGAACTAATCTTATAAATAACAAGTAATCGGGTGAACCGAACATTAAATACGCAGCCTTAGTTTTCAGAATGAGATAGAAATACCATGACTTGGCAATGATATAGGCCCTAGAATCTTATTTGAAATTTTCTATATAAAAAAAAGCGGGCATGGTTATCATCAGATTTCGCCCATTTTAACCTGTGTACCAAATTTCAATCGAATATCTCAAGTTTTACTCAACTTATGTTAATTTATGTGATTTTCGATATCGATCCGATTTCAACAATTATCACAGCAGCTCACCTTGGCCAGAAAGTAGCCTGCATAACAAATTCCATGCAAATATCTCAGTTTTTACTCAAGTTATGTCAATTTATGTGATTTTCCAAGTTTTCGATATCGAAAAAGGGGGCGTGGCTATCATCCGATTTCGTCCATTTTCAATAGCAACCTACCTTGGCCAAAAAGTAACCTGTATAACAAATTTCATGCAAAGATCTACTTTTTACTCAAGTTATGTTAATTTATGTGATTTTCAAAATTTTCGATATCGAAAATGGGGGCGTGGTTATCATCCGATTTCGCCCATTTTCAACACTGATTTATTTAAATTACGTTCTTTAAAAAACATGCTTCAATTTTATCGTATTTTACAAAATTTAATAATGCACCAACTTTCTTTTTGTTTTACACAGAACTAACAAAAACAAACAAGCTTTAACTGTAAATCGACTGTAACTTTTTTGTTTAGAATTTTTTGTTACTTCAAAGGGGAGAATTGGTTGACTGAGTGGTTTATTATTATGAAGAGAAAAGTTTTATATGGGGGAATAGAAATCGAGTTACGCGGTCTAACTCGGTTGGGGGTCTGTTTTGTGTAAAAGGACATTCAGGAGATATGTAGTACTAAAAAATACCTATTCAACGATATATCAAACTTTGCAATAGGATTATAAATAAAAAAGTTGAATAAAAATCGATTTTGGCTGTTTTTAGGACTCTCGCAGAACGAAAATTTTTATCATACCAAATTCTCAGTCATCTTTCAGCCTAGGGGGGTAATTGCAAACTTTTTTTTTTGACCCGATCTACTAAGCCATGCAGCACTGGTTCCTGATCTTAGCTGGATACCTTCCGAACTGAAGAAACTTTCCCGAACGGAACTTCTGAGGTATCCATTACCAGTTGGCACCCTCTTGGAGGGTTCAGTGTGAGGATTTTCGCCCACCAAATCTTGACCAAAGGACACACAAATCCAAAACACATTAATTTAGATCAAATATGTTCAGAATTATGAAGAATTGAAATATCAGGTTATATCTTATAAATAAATCTTGACCAAAGAACACACATATCCAAAATCATTAATTTAGGCCAAATATGTTCATAGTTATGACGATTTGAAATTTTATATAGCCTGGGGCGGGGCAGTGCCCACTTTTCCAAAATTATATAAATCTTGACCGAAGGACACACATATCCAAAAAGCAATAATTTATATCAAATATGTTCAGAGTTATGACGAACTGAAATTTTATATTCCATGGGGCGGGGCAGTGCCCACTTTTCCATATGTATATAAGCCCAGTGATCCCAACAATATACTGTGATAATTTTATAAAAATTGGTTGAGTACTTTGGAAGTTTATAAAGGACACACATTAATTTTTATTTATAAGATACTAGCAGACACGGCAGACGTTGTTCTGCCTGATCGTTAATTCTTAGCCTCGGAGACAAAGGAATTAATTTTTGCATGTATTCAATAAAAAACGGATCTTTTGAATTCAATGAATATTACAAAAACCGTTATGCGCCGCTGAGCAGATGTATAGTTAGTATTTATTTAGTTACTAGCAGGGTACCCGGCGTTGCTCGGGATGTAAGTAGTTAGGGGGCCTTTCAAAATCAATAATATACTTTAAGATTTCATATTTATATAATATTATTGCCTACTGAAGAATTTACCAAATTCGAATATTTTGAAAAAAGAGTATTGAAAACCGGTTTTCAAAAATGCGGTTCTTTTGCGGTATTCGTTGGTAGCTTAGGGGACCTTCCAAGAATTCAATTTTGAAAAGTTGTGCCAGGATGAATGCAAATTCAAATGTTGATTTGATACAATATTGTAGGGTAATATTAAGGTTTTTCTGCAATCGCATTTTTACCGATAACTCAGTTATAGATAACTTTATCGAAATATATCGAAGTCCAAATGATGGGGCCATCCTATAGCTATGTATATGGGAAATATCATAAGTATAGGTCAAGTATACTCAGAATTGTATGGGGGAAAAAAAATATCAAAAAGTAATGGTCCCTAGAAACGTCAGAACCCCCAAATTTAATAAAAAAAAAACAGAATATAACTCCTTCCAGACTATAACCTATATGCGTTCCTAACTTCATCAAAATCCGTCTTGCCATTCTCACGTGATTGAGTAACAGAAGCAAACGTCTGGACATCCAAACATCGCTACATTCACATTTATAATATTAGTATGATTATTGCCTACTGAAGAATTTACCAAATTTGAATATTTTGAAATTTTTTAAAAAGAATATTGAAAACTGGTTTTCAAAAATGTTCTTTTGAGGTATTCGTTGGTAACGTTAGGGGGCCTTTCAAGAATTCAATTTTTACAAATTGTGCCAGGATGAATTCAACTTCAAATGTTGATTTGATACAATATTGTAGGGTAATATTAAGGTTTTTCTGCAATCGCATTTTTACCGATAACTCAGTTATAGATAAATTTATCGAAATATGTCGAAGTACAAATGAAACCTGGGGCCTTCCCCTTTCGTTTGATACCCATATTGTAGGGTAATATGGAGGTTTTCGGGCAATCGCATTTTAAACGATAACTCAGTTATCGATCAATTTATCGAAACCTATCGAAGTCCAAATGAAACCTGGAGCTATCTTTTTTCGTTTGATACCAAGATTGTAGGGTAATATAGAAGTTTTCGGGCAATCGAATTTTGACCGATAACTTAGTTATCGATCAATTTATCGAAATATATCGAAGCCAAAATGAAACCTGCGGTCTTCCCCTTTCGTTTGATACCCATATATTCTATACCTACATATATGCGAAATACAATCCTGTGCGCACGGGGGGGGGGCCGGTTTTGGGGGTTAAAACCCCCCTCATGGCCAAATATAAGTTGCAATGATTTTGCAAACATTTTCCAAATGCAGTTTATAAATCTTGTATTGAATCTTGACTAATAATTTTTGACAAAATTAGTTAAAATAATTTTGCGGAAGAAGAAATTGGTGAAAGTTGCAAAGAATAAGGTTGGCCAATACATAAGTCTAGCACTTTGAATTGCACTTGGAGCTTTCCGAAATTACAAAGTTGTGTAGCGTATGGGCATTTTCAAAAAAATTACTGATGAAAACAGTGAGCAGTTTCAATTAACAGAGCGAATGAACTGCAAGGCTCAATTATATGAAAGATTTCGAGTGTTTCCTAACCCTTTTAGTTGTAGACGTAAAGAGAATTGTGAGAAAATGAACGTTGAGATAGCAGATGAGCGACAACGTTCAATTATTTGAATGTTTTCAAACATTTTCTGAGGTTTTTTTTTATTTTACCTAACAGAAGATAAAGATCGCATTTTTCATGGACGTTTATCAATAGTCTTGGTTTGTTAATCGTCGAGATCTAAAACTGCTCAGCTACAGAGAAAACCTCATCAGCTAAGTAAGGTAGAAAAAAAATAGATGACACAATTAATAAATAATTAGTTGACAGCGAATAGTTATTGTAAAGAATAAAGATAAGAATCAAAGGATATGAAAGCAAATTGTTGCTATGTATTTAGGATAGAAAGAATTGACATTTTTATTCTGCATAGTGAGTCTGAAATATCAAACGTACCAGAATGAGAGTTATTATCTTGACACAAACAACGAAAAGGCTGATTTAATTCCAAATTAGTGGCACTGTTTCAAGATAAGTGGTTTAAAATGTCTTGATGGACGAGAAGGTACATTGAAGTTCACTTCGCTCAAAAGAAACGGGCTTGTGATTGAACCATTTAGTAATTTAATCATGAAAACAATTCCAAGCATTTCCATTTTGGTCGATAACTCGGGAACTGGATGAGATATCTAAATGAAAGTTATCCTAAATTTTAAGTTAAGTGACAGAGTGGTAAAAATTTCATTCAATTCTGTTCAGTAGTTTTTGAGTGATGCCCGGACAACCATGCAGACATACAGACAGACAGACAAAAATTCTAAAAACGGCTGATTTGGGTTCTAGAGGCTTAATAATGATCCCTGACATCATTTTTTTTTAAATATCTTCAATGTACAGACATCGGACTTGTTACAATTTTATTATATAGAGATATGTTCTAAAATAGCATCTTCTTTTTTATTGATCTGCTTTTCGCCACACCAAACATTGAAAAGTTCACTCCTTTGGATCGACATTTTTACTGAAAACGAAATAATGATTGTTTAGGAAGATTTTGGCAGCCAATAATGAAATAGCTCACAAGTTATTAACACACAGGTTACAATAAAAGCAAAACGAAAGGTTGATACGAGTGGATTACTAATTAAAACTTTAATAGAAGTTGGGAAATAAAACAAAATTTTACGATAAGGTACACATGTAGAAAAATACATTTTAGACTACAAAAAATACGATTTTTAACTTATATTTTTATTAATTCTTAAACTTACGTTTTTCACCTTATCACCAAAAAATATTTGAAAGAAAGCTTTTGTATTTTTGTACACTCACTTCACTTGCGCTGTAAAAATCAACTATTATATGAAGATCAGCAGTTCATTTCAATTGCCTCTGTTAAAAGCAATAAATCAAAGCAACTACAACGAGTTGAGGTGAAATAATTGTACCGTTATGCACTGTGGACAATTGTAAACGTACCTCTGGCAAAATATTTTCTGTGCGCTGTGGTCGCAATTTATATAATGAGTGGCATTAACACTCCATATGTAGAACATTTTTAAGATAATTTTTTCAAAAGAAATCTTCTTTATTATAAAACTAAATTAGAGTTCATATATTCATAACTAGAAAAAAAAAAAGAAATTTGTATATATGATACTAAAATAACTTTTTTGTCATTCGGTTATATCTTCCGCCTCTGAAACTTCATTTTTGAAGTAGTCTGGACATAGATTAACCTGATTATCAGAACAAATCCATTTGCTACATGTAAAAAATTGCTTCCTGGTCAACTGTTTGAGCGCACTACGTCGGAAGGAGTACTTTTCAAATACTACATGGAAAATGGCAAAGTCAATGCTGCCCCATAGTCACAGGTGCCCCACTTTACCCTACGATAAACGAGATCAAGAAAAAAAATAGTGGCCCCTTACGATAAAAAGGAAATTTTAGCAAATAATATTTTACTAGATGATGCGCTGACAAAGCAGAAAAAATTTTCTACAAACAGCAATTTTCGAAAAAAAAATTCCGTTACGATAATTAAGTGAAAACGGGTAGGAATGAGAAACAAGTATTCCATCTCAACAACTTTTAATTACATACATAAATATACTTGTATGTTTTGTCAATGAGAACTACTCAAGTGCTAAAACAGTATATGAAGTGGTTAAATATAATTAATATTTTCTTTACTACTATGACTCTATATCCACAGATCGAAAATATATAGAACATCCATTAAAACATGCACCAAAACCAATCAACAATTCACATAGACTCACATCGATCTCGTCAAATAAACAGAACACCTCAACTTCCGTTTCTCAAGAAATCTCAAATTACTCTCAAGCAAACCAGGTATGTATATCCTTATAGTACAAAGCCTTAATATCCTCCAAGTATCCCTTCTGATGATAGACAAAACCAATTTATTTCACAGCAAAACCGGTTACAAAGGGGAAGGGTCGGAAGTTGACATATCAAGAAAATTATTGATATACAAAAAAACCATAGCTTACTAGACATATTCGACAATGTCTGGTTGAATAATTTACATATATGGTGACGCAGATGACACAGCTCCTTCTTCTTCCCCATCAACGCCTTATTTCAAACTATCCTAGCTTTGTTTTTTGTTTCATTCTTTCCTTACAATTCTTCGAAGAGCTAATCAGTATATTGTTGACCTTTAATAAGAACTCGTCGCGAATTGGTATGCAGTCAGTTCTTCGTTTTAAACTTTCAAGAAAATGTGTGATATAAGTTTCTTCTTTCTTCTTTAAATGGCCATCTAACCGCCTGAGCGATTTTGACCGTCCAACATAGCTCGCCAGTCATTTCTTCTTTGCGCCAATTGGAGACCCCACAGGTCGCAGGTCAGTCTCCACTTGGTCCTTCCATCGGAGTGGTGGTGGTCTTCCTCCTCCTCTGCTTCCACCGGCGGGTGCCGATAAGTATACCTTCTGGGCTGGAGCGCCTTCGTTCATTCGCACGACGTGGCCTAGCCAGCGAAGCCGCTGCGTTTTAATGCGCTGTAGTATGTCGACGTCTGCGTAAAGCTCTTACAACTCATCATTAAATCTTCTTCGGTACTCACCGTCGCCAACGCGTAGAGGCCCACAAATCGTTCGCAGAACTTTTCTCTCGAATACTCCCAATGCAGCCTCGTCAGATGTTGTTAGTGTCCACGCCTCTGCACCATATAGCAGGACGGGAGCGATGAGTGACTTGTAGAGTGTGATTTTCGTGCGTCGAGAGAGGACTTTACTTTTCAATTGCCTACTCTGTCCAAAGTAGCATTTATTTGCAAGTGCAATTCTTCGTTGGATTTCTAGGCTGACATTATTGTGGGAGTTTATGCTGCATCCAAGGTAAACGAAGTCCTTCACTATTTCGAACTTTTTGCTGCCAGCAGTGGCGTGGGTGCCAAGGCGCGAATGCGCTGACTCTTTGCTTGATGACACCATGTACTTCGTTTTGCCTTCGTTCACCACCAAACCCATTTTTTCCGCTTCTTTTTCTAGTTTGGAGTAGGCAGAGGTTACGGCGCGTTTGTTAAGGCCGATAATGTCAATGTCGTTAGCATATGCTAACAGTTGCACGCTTTTATAGAATATTGTTCCAGTTAAGTTCTGCAGATTGTATTATTTTCTCCAACATCAAATTAAAGAAATCGCACGATAGGGGGTCACCTGGTCTGAAACCTCTTTTAGTTTCAAACGGCTCGGGGAGGTCCTTCCCAATTCCGACTGAGCTGGTGGTGTTGCTCAATGTCATTTTGCAAAGCCGTATAAGTTTTGCGGGGAAACCAAATTCAAACATAGCGGCATATAGACAGCTCCTTTTCGTGCTATCGAAAGAGGCTTTAAAATCAACAAAGAGGTGGTGTATGTCGATTCTTTTCTCACGGGTTTTCTCCAGGATTTGACGTATTGTAAAAATCTGGTCGAGGGTAGATTTTCCAGGTCTGAAGCCACACTGATAAGGTCCAATCAGTCTGTTCACATCAGGCTTCAATCGTTCTCACAATACGCTTGACAAGACCTTATATGCGATATTCAAAAGGCTGATTCCGCGATAGTTGGTGCAGTTTGCAGGATCACCTTTCTTGTGGATTGGGCACAGAAAACTTAGATTACAATCTTCGGGCATTCATTCATCCGACCATATTCTGCACAGAAGCTGGTGCATACGCCTTACCAGCTCCTCGCCGCCATGCTTGAACAGCTCAGCAGGCAAACCATCACCATCTTTTGACATAAGGAGGAAACGACGTCAAACCGTAATTTCGTGTTCCTGGCGGATTGCGTAGGCCATATATGTAAATTATTCGGATACATAACTAGCACAGGACTATAAACAACAGTGGACACCGTTTTGGTTCGTTACGTTACATTCCATGAATGTATGCAAGGCAAAATACTGATCAATTTGAATTGATAATAGAGAAAAACAACTAAGGAAAGGCTGTCTTCGGCTGTGCCGAAGGCTTTATACCTTTCATGAATACGCATATCTTTTTTAAGTGTAATGCATGGCCAAACCACATTTATCAGAGCAATCGGTTATATGGAAGCTATATGTTATATTAATGTAATTTCAGTTTAATTAAACCGACACTTGCATTCCTTAGCATTTACTTGTTCTCTTCTACCAATTTAAGTAGGCCCTCTGCGAACTCTTCTTGGTCGTCCTCTAGGCATTATATGCAGGTACCTTGCTTTTCTTATAATAAACCTTACCTTATGTAGAAATAATAATAATACTATAGACTTACACTTTCTAATTTGCCCTGTTAACGTTGAATTGTCAATTCCAATTCAATTGTCATTTAAATTATACGAATAAGGGAGTCAAAACAAAACAAAACAAAACAGAATTATATAAATACGAAATACGTAGCAATGGAACACTGCTGCAAAAATCCAATAAGAGTTTCAAAAGCAAATACAATACTGTGCTCATTAGAAAAGAGAGCTAAACAATGAAATTATTGAGAGTCCAAAAACATATAAAATTAAACAAGTAAGGAAGTCTAAGTTCGGGTGAACCGAACATTAAATACCCAGCGTTAGTTTTCAGAACGAGATACAAATACCATGAATTGACAATGATATAGTCCCTAGAATCTCATTTTAAATTTTCTATATCAAAAAAGGGGGCGTGGTTTTCATCCGATTTCACCCATTTTCAATAGCAACCTACCTTGGCCAAAAAGTAGCCTGCATAACAAATTCCATGCAAATATCTCAGTTTTTACGCAAGTTATGTCAATTTATGTGATTTTCGAAATTTTCGATTAATCAATTCCTCTTTTCAACCTAAGAACTTTCATATATGGAACCCCATATCTAACAAGATTATTTTGCGCCGTTACATAGTACCGTTATGTGAACAAAATTAATATACCCTTGTACTAGTACTAGTACGCTGGGTATAAAAAAATTAAATATGTATGTATGTAAGTACATATGCCCTACCAACCATACGCAGATAAAAAAATGGATAAAACATAGGTCGCGCTATCCACAAATGACGATAAAAAAGTGGACCTTGCATCACCATCGCACTCATTAGGAAATTCCATAAGAAAAAACATAGCTGCTCCGTTCCATATATAAAAATTTCCCAAAACAAAGGGTTGCATTTTCATTGAGTTGCCAGATCGGAAAAGTTTTAGAGATCCATATAATTAAATACATGCTGTTTTATTTGTTGCAAAAATTATTAAGCGATTTAAACGAAATTAGCACCAAAAGAAAGGTAATTTAATAACCTTTCTTTTGATGCTAAACAACTATACAATTACAAATTAAATCTTTAAGAAAAATGTAACTTTGTTACAACTTGAAAAAAATCCAAGGATTTTGTTCTATTACACATATGTGTTTACAAAATTGATAAAATTTACAACAAATTATTAAGCGATTTCAACAAAAATAGAATCAAATGAAAGGTAATTTAATAACCTTTCATTTGATGCTAAACAACTATACAATTACAAATTAAATCTTTAAGAAAAATGTAACTTTGTTACAACTTGAAAAAAATCCATGGATTTTGTTCTATTACACATATGAAGGGCGAGAGTGCAAAAGGGCCTAACCCACAATTTCAAAATTTTTCAAGGCGCGAGAAAAACGTTCGCATTTTTCGAATTTTCAGTGTATTGATCTGAAAGTGAAATCACTTTTAGATCTTGATAGCATTTCTTAGGGGTTCAAATTTCATGCGATTCGGTGCAGTAGTTTCGGAATTACGAGACTTCGAATTTCTCATGGGCCTAACCCAACTGGTGCCGAGAGTGCAAAAGGGCCTAACCCGAAGGTGCCTTTCACTTTGCCGGCGTCAGCTATTGTTCATTTCCTGTTTTTATTTAATTATTATTGCACACTCACATCAACAGTCGGAGACTGTTTCGCACTGATGTTTTTCCCCTTGGCTGTCGTATACGCGTGACCCTGGCGTCGCGATTCGCGACGAGAGTCTCGTTGTCTTGGCATTTCTCCGCTAGTTTTCAATCTAGAGAAATGAAATAAAGTAGAAAATGATTAGTGGGGATTACTCCACAACGCCTTGATTGCGGTTTTTTGAAATTTTGATTAAAAATTGCCAACACAATACGATTTACATAAACATCAACATACCGATCGCACTTTGAACTGTCACAACATAACCTAGGAAAACACAATCAAAAAACACTGTCGTAGGATAATTACTTGAAGCTTCTCATTAACGCTTAACACCCTAGATGTCGTCGCAGACTTATGATTTTTGATCAACGCCTACGTGACAAGACGTGTTTTGGCAAACTGAAAAAGTTAAAAACTCAATTTCGAAAAAAGTGTGGGTTAGGCCTTTTTGGACTCTCGCCCTTCATATGTGTTTACAAAATTGATAAAATTTACAATAAATTATTAAGCGATTTCAACAAAAATAGCATCAAATGAAAGGTAATTTCATAACCTTTCTTTTGATGCTAAACAACTATACAATCACAAATTAAATCTTTAAGAAATATGTAACTTTACTACAACTTGAAAAAAAATCCATGGATTTTGTTCTATTACACATATGTGTTTACAAAATTGATAAAATTTACAACAAATTATTAAGCGATTTCAACAAAAATAGAATCAAATGAAAGGTAATTTAATAACCTTTCTTTTGATGCTAAACAACTATGCAATTACAAATTAAATCTTTAAGAAATATTTAACTTTGTTACAACTTGAAAAAAAATTTATGGATTTTGTTCTATTACACATATGTGCTTACAAAATTGATAAAATTGAGAATACATTATTAAAAGATACATGGATATATATATTCGCAGGCTTCGCGTTTCCTTAAGATTGGATACCTGTAAGAAATGAATAAATATTCAATAATCATTCAAATAACATGACATGCCCCTGATCTTGGTCAGGTAAATTACACTAAACTCACTTTTGCCACAACCAAAATATGCAAATGCACAAGCGCATGTCCATTTGTATATTTTGATGACACCCTAACATACTCCTGATCTTGGTCAGGTAAACTACACTTAACTCACTTTTGCCACAACCAAAATATGCAAATGCACAAGCGCATGTCCATTTGTATATTTTGATGACACCCTAACATATTCCTGATCTTGGTCAGGTAAACTACACTTAATTCACTTTTGCCACAAACATAACAAACAATTGCACAAGCGCATGTACATTTGTATAATATGGTGACATCATAACCATGTCCTGATCTTGGTCAGGCACACTACACTAAATTCATTTTACGCACCTCAAAATTCGACGGCTAAATTTGCGTTCTTGTGGGCCGACCGGAAAGAACCCCAAAATCATTCAATTATCCGCGGAACAGCAGTCCATAACGAAGATACGCCTGTGAAAACATACAATGCATTATAAATATTAATATTTTGTATTAAAAAAGCTTAAAATTATTGTACTTACCTTGATTTTCAATGAAATATATATTTTTAACCAAAGTATATTAAACAAAGTAGTAGCGAACTTGACAGTTCTCTCTTTGCTGTAGGAGTTTTAACGTCAAATGAAAAAAAATTTTAACCCGTTCGATTTAAAATTTTTCAATTTTATCAGTTCGTTATTTTCATTTGAGAAATACCAAATCGTGGTAATTGTTTACGACTGCAACCGAGTGCTAAAACACGTCCAAAAATTGCCGGGAGAGGTATCAATAGACGCGCCCAGTACCCATAAATAATAATCCGATTACGAGATCAATTTTTTGAGTAGTTTGCAAGATATTTGGAAACGAATGAAACAATTTCTGTACCAAGAAGACGGGATCGCGTTATTTTTTTAAATCGTGGACAATAGTCGGCAACTAAAGATGTAATTCACACAAAAGCTATAGACAACGCCCCCGATTAGTTCTTCGGATTTTTGCAAATATTTTTCAAAATAACAACAGTATTTATTATCCGGAGGCCGATTTTCATTTGAACTGAAAAGTGACTTTGGTACTCCTCTCAACATTTTTTAGAATTTGATGATAGTCGTAAACAGTGACCCAAATCGTTGCTATACTAATATATACATATGTATGCTTGTTCTTTTCGGTCAAGGTCTTTAAAGAGGTAGACTCCAAAGTAGCACTTGGTGGCAAAAGTGACCTTATTAGATAGTTTATGAATTTCTATATTAATAATTTTTTGATATTTGCAAATGCGGTTTAACTTTTTAATACAAAAATTGTATGGGGCCCAAATATTGTACGTGGGCCAGTAAGGGTAAATTCTTTGGTTTATACTTTTTTGAAGTAAGAACTCCTACAAAAAAAAATATTTCAGTTGTCAATTCTACCTTGTTTAATTTGCCTTGTTTTTAACCAAACACCAAAAAAAAAATTTAAATTGATTTTGACAGAAAATTTAATTTATGAAATCAGCTGTTTAAATTCCTTTTGTTTGCAATTATTAAAATGTTGCTATTTCATTCACTCTCATGGGAATTGCAATAGCGAAAAAAGAGAACGATTTTTGTTTGGGAAATATATCCCAAAACTATGCGTTGGTATTGGTAAGGAGAAGCAAAAAATAGAGATGGTTTTGGAAATCGATAAGAAATTCATAAAAAGTGGATAGCCATGGTTGGTAGGGTGATTTTGTGCTAATTTGACGCTACAGAAATAATGCAGCTAAGCGCCTTGTTTGAGAATAATAATATAGACTAGTATGTAACCCCCGATAATCGGGTGGGTTTTTTTAGGAAAAAATTTAATCTCACACCTTGATAGATAAAAGCTGATGATGTTTAAATTAAAAAAAGATGGGAGCGAAATATGGCGTGCTTAATTTGCCCAGCCTACGTCTCCACCCAGAATAATAATTTTCCCACCAAAGGACTTTTCATTTTGGTGAATACCGCGCAAAATACGATCTAGACACAACAGAGCTGCTCCAGGTACCATGCTAGCTTCGTCCCAAATAATAACTTTTGCTGAATTTGAGTATGAATTTTTTAATTTATTTTTTTTTAATTAGAAATATTTGTAAATAGTTATATAAGCACTTCAAAATAACAAATTTTCATTTACAAAACTATTTACTTCACTATACACGACATTCACAGCCCGATTCTAAATATCCGCTCGGATTTCTTTCCTTGCGGAAATTTTTATTCGCTAGGAAAATTTCCGCCAATTCTCTTTCACTAGTGAACAGAAAAATTGGCGCAGGGGAATTTCGAATTTTCGAAATCAGCTGTGCTGCCATTTCACGCTTGATTTTGGTACTTCTTTTTGTGCAAAATATTAAAATGTTTGATTAAAAGTTGTTAAATTAGATAAATTAAGAATAAAAATGCATAGTATTGCCTTTCGAATGGTAGCATATGTATAAACGAAAGATTCTGTAGCACAGGGACCGTAACGGAGCTCTAAAACAAGAAGGTTGCGTGATGATATAAGCCCACTTTAGTTGCCGGAATCATAGTAAGAGCTAACAAAACTCTTTTTAGTAAATTTTATTGGTGCAATTGTTTTGCAGATGTATTTAATACTATTGAGTAAATAAAGTCGGATACAAATATTTGTTGGACATTTTAACAGCATACACACAACAAGCCTAAAACAGTTTGCGCTTTCACTAAAGAAGCCCCTCTTGATAAAACCTGTGTTATTAATAAGATGGTGCCTTTTTTGATTCCACAATACATTCTGCTGGTGGTCCGGCCGAATTTACCTCATCCTCATTTTGCAAACATCCTTTAAGGAAGACGCAGGAATTTCTAGATGCCTTTGAATAAAGCTTATTAAAGTGTTTATTTGCTGATTATTTATACTTTTCGCCCTAAAAATCCAAAAACAATACGTTATTAATGTGTAATACGTTTTTAATTATTAAAAGTTAAATTTTCTTAAATTCTGTTCAGCGTTCACCGTAAATTGGCTGGTGAAATATCTCCCGAAGAACTGTTGTGTATTCTCCCCTTTCTTTTCATTTATGATACCTACTTTACTCGCCAAACCGCTTTCCGCTTTTTCGAACATCGTTTAGAATAGGCGAAGACCGAGAAGCGAACAAATATTACGTGCGGATTTTATGTTCAGAATAAGGGAATAGGGAGAAGCGGAAAAATACGTGCGGATTTTTCGTTTAGAATTGGGCTGTCAATGTATAGTTTTCATTACTGCTGAACCTGTATATTTTCTCAGGATCTGAACCTGCTTAACGCCACATATAACTCGCCGTGGGCAAAGCAATCCTCCTTTAAATGAAGCCCCACCCTCGATAATGTTTGCCCCTGGGCCTTATTTATTGTTATAGCAAATGCTATTATAATGGGGAACTGGCAACGCTTCAACGTAAAATAAGTGTGGTTTCGCTCGGCTGCAAATTTATACGTGGCAATATAAATCGTTTTCCCTGTGCCTCTCCGCACAGGACTTCCGCGTCCAAACAATTTGGATGCATTCGTTTAATAATAAGTCGTGTGCCATTCACCAATCCTTCTGCTGGGCTTAAATTACGTATTAACATCACGACGGTACCAATTTTCAATCGCAGCTTATGCGGCGGAGTTCCACTAAAGTTCAGAGAGTGTAAAAACTCCACAGGGAATCTTATCTGATCTTGTGAAACAATTGTATCAGCACTGAGGTACGTTTGCTCTTGACCAGGTAGCATATCGACTATACTCGAGTTTATCATGGCACACTAATCATTTTTTGGACATAGTATGGCTCGGTCTTTTAAATAATCGATTTCTATTATTCCATTATTTGGTTGAAAACCCCAGTCAATAAGATTTCCATTTTTTAGAACGATTTGATTAGGAATTTTTACTCTTGATCCAACGTCTTGCCCTTGGCCGCATCCTATGCACAAAAGAAAATTACCATAGTCGGGATCTT